>CM062809.1:926725762-927102270 GCA_031772625.1 Pinus tabuliformis | reverse complement strand
AAATATCTAGGCCTTCCCTTAACCTTGGGACCAAGCCCTCCCTCCCTATGGACTGAAGTAATTAGCAAGATAAAAGCAAAAATAGCATATTGGGGAGGCCAATGGCTAACAAAGGCAGGGAAGTTGGTTTTGATAAAGGCAGTCCTCTCCGCCCTTCCCATCTTCCAGTCTTCCCTTCTGCTAGCTCCTAAGTCTATCACAGAACAAATCTCCAAACTCCTTCGGGACTTCCTATGGAATGGGGGCAAGGGCAATTAGAGCAAGTTACATTTGGTAAGATGGGATATCCTGAATAGACCACTCCAGCAAGGTGGGTTACAGATACGGGATCCAGGCTTAGCAAATCTGGCTCTTGGTGGAAAAATCATATGGCAATTGTATGCAGATAAAAATCATCCTGTTAGCAAGATCCTCTGGAAGAAATACCTAAAGGGAGGCTCCCTGAGAAACCTCACAACTGCTTCTACTCCAACAGGAACAGCAATATGGAATTTAGTCAGAAGAAGCATCGACCATATACAGCAGCATTTATACAGAATACTGAGTAATGGGTAGAGAACATTACTTTGGGAGGACACCATTCAAGGGAATGCCCCATTGGCCACCCTAAATTCCTGTAACGATTTAAAAATCTGGCTAGTGAACAAAGGACTTCTCCAGCTTGCAGACATATGTTCTTGGGATAGCAAAGGGAGTTGGGTAAGATGGAATTTTCCAGGGGTTCTTGGCCCTCTGGAACCACAAAAAAACTTGCTCTGTACAGCACTTTCTGGCCTCGCCCCTGTCCATCGTACATCCAAAGATAAATGGGGGTGGGGAAGAACCGGAATTTATACATCAGCGCAAGGATTCTCCTCATTACAAGTCACACACACATCTTTGCTGACTCCAAAGCTCTGGAAATCCATTTGGTCTCCCTTTTTCCTTCCAAAGGTGAATTTCTTCACTTGGTTACTCATGCATAAAAAGGCACTAACAGGAGAAAATCTGAATAAAAGAGGCTTCCATGGGCCCTTTAGATGATGCCTATGCACTTCTGCTGTCAAAACCTCTGACCATTTATTGGTTGACTGTGTTTTCACACAAGAAGTTTGGAAGATGGTCCTTCATGGACTTAGCGTACCCACCCTCTCCCAAATTTCAGTGGTTACTCTCTACATCTCCTAGGCAGATCAAAACCCTGAGAAAAAATCTAAAGACGCAAGTTGGAAAAACATTTGGCAAGCTATTCCAAAATGCCTTTGGTGGAAAGTGTGGTTGGCTCGAAATGAGTGTGTATTTAACAACAGGATCCCGAAATCAGTGGAAGTGGCTGCCAAAGTAAAAGATCTATTGTTGGAAATAATAGATAAACCAACTTTTGCCTTTTTATTATCTGCAGAAGTCTCTGCGTGGCTAGGACCCTGCGTGCCAGGAGAAAGGAAAGATTCAATCAACAAACTGATGAAAGATCCTACTTGGCGCCTGTTTCTCACTGCAAGTGACTTTCTTAAGTGGTGGCAGGGGACCCCAAAAGCCACTATCTTCTTTGATGGAGAATCCAAGGGGAATCCAAGCACCGCAGGTGCAGGGGGATTGATTCTCTCCCCAGACAAATCGGAAAAAACCAGTTTCAATTGGGGCCTAAGCATAAGTTTGAACAATCAAGTAGAGAGTTACAGCCTCCTAAAAGCTTGCCAGATTGCGAAGGAGTTAGATTACAAATCAATCCAAATATTCAGAGACTCGGAGCTTCTGATAAAGCTCTTAAACTCCGAAGATTATTTTAGTAACCCAGCTTTAAACAAAACCTTGCAAAGAATTCGAAACACTTTGAAAGACTTCGACACAGTCGACTCATACCATATTCTGTGGGATTTAAACAAACAAGCAGACTCACTGGAAAATAAAGCTTGCCTGCTGCCTCAAGGTAATCTTAGCCTTAATGGAGGACCCTCCTCATTTCATCCTTTCCCTTAGACAATCTACAGAAGGTAGATCTGCTTTTCAGAGGGAGAGTGGTATTTGGTACCTTGAAAGTCACATTCAAGATCGCCAAGCAGCAAGCCGATGGAACAAAAAGCACAAGGCCTATCAAGCAGAAGAAACAGCACCAGAATGTACAGCAGTAGATGGTAGAAGGAATAGCCGCAGAAGGAACAACAACCAGAATGCACAGCGGCATAAGGAACAACACCAGAAGGAACAACAAGCCGAAGGAATAGCAGGTTGAAGGAACAGCAGTAGCAGCAGAAAGAACAGCAAGCAGTTTAAGGAACAACACCAGAAAGAACAACAATCAGAAGGAACAGCAAGCAAAACGAACAGCATCCAAAGAAATAGCAAGCCGAAGGAACAACAACAGAAGGAACAACATCCGAAGGAATAATAGGCTGAAGGAACAGCAGGGCGAAGGAACAGCAGATCGAGGGAACAACGGGTCGAAGGAACAGCAAGCCGAAGGAACAGCACCAGAAGTAATAGCACTCGAGGGAACAACAGGCCGAAGGAACAGCAGTTCGAAGGAACAACATCCGAAGGAACAGCAGGCCAAAGGAACAACAAGCAGAATGATCAATAGCAGAAGGAACGACAAACTTAAAGAACAACAAAAAGAAAAGCATAAGGAAAAGGTCACAGAATTTGCTTTCCCAAAGATAAAATGTAAGTCAGAAAACAAGAATAGCCAAAGAACTCACAGAATTTTTAAATATAAGCATAGGAGAAGGGACTACCATCAGCTCATTCTCATTGCTCAGTTTTTAAAGGCCACTGTCGATTGTAATAGGAGCTTGCCCCACTTTTCGCAATAAATACATTAACTGTCCTTGTTAAAAAATAAATAAATAAAAAATCCAAAATTATTTATAATATTATTGTACAAATTGTTGTGGACTTTAATGTTGTAGATAAAATCCTCAGTATGAGTACTTTCTGAAAGACCTATTCAGCGTCATGTGTTTAGTGATGAAGATTTTTGTACTTATTCTTTTCACAATCAAAATCATAAAAGGATGTGTTACTTGATACCCACATTCACCAGAACATGCAAAATTGTTAACTTATTATTAAAAAAAACTTGTTCATTACCATTGGATCCAATCACTCTAATTATGATGAATAAGTGGAATGGGAAGTGATAAAAATGGACAAAACATGTGATTTTTATAAAGAAATTTGTGATAAAAACGGTGATTAGGAGTGACAAATTCATCCCTCATTAGCATCTTTGGAGTAAAGCCTTTTATGTCCACCTGCCAGGGAGAAACATTGCAGAACATTGTAGATTTACAACCTAATGGAAAGTCCATTATCTTCGTCAAGTCATGACACTACATATAAGGCACCTTCCCATGATCGTCTTCCTTGATCTTTAACTTTTCGAAGGAAATGGGGTCAGCTTGTCCAATGGAACCAAACAAGTTGTGCCACAACTGCTATTGGGGTCAATGACAAACAAGCATATTTCAAAAGTGACCTTTGCTACGAACCTCCTTAGTTGACATTGAATCTCATTATGAAATTGGAGGGGATTTACCTATCTAATCTCTTTGTGGCATTGACAGCGACATGCTTTTGGAATATATGTAAGGCCGTTATACAAAACATCCATCTTTTTTATGTTTTTCCCTTCTTCTCTTTTCCTATAAAATCTTGTTCTTATAATTTTAACTATTAACATCATTTCTCCTCTTCTAAAGTTTTATTTTTATATTTTTAAATGCTAAACTTAAATTGATTACAAATATGAGAAATATTCCAAAATTTGATAATTGAAAATCAAGTCATTAACCTTAATTTAACTTTTATCTCTATAATTCTAAAATATTCCCAAAACAATCTATATAAAAATAAAAATAAAAATCAAATCAAATATTTAATTAACCAATTCTAATCGTTAAGGTTTTATACCATTCCTAAAATGTACAAGCAAAATAAAGATAACATGAACTTCAGTGTTAAATGATAACATGAACTTCAGTGTTAAATGCCCCTCTACAACGTTCTCCTTTTATTTTCTTGCTTCGCAGATTTCTTATATGCCACATTAATATTTCTAACACATAATTCCTTGTATCACATTTCACTGAAACTAAACCTTTCACAGGAGTGATGCATCGGTTCCTTCTTTCATGAGAAATTTAGTCACTTCCATCCTTCATGGAGACTAATTATAGTTCCTTGATTAAATTCCACTTCCTTCTATCCTTCTTTGTAACGAAAGGTATTTCCTTCCTCATTTAAAAGTTGCTCCCTTCCTTTTTCAGGAATATAAAAAAAAAATTATAATAAAAGGGATTTTATGTAGGGATTTGATTGTGTTTAATTTTATTGAAGTATAAAGTAAGTTTTAAATGGTTAGTATTCTCTATAATTTAGTTTAATTATTGAATTTTGAAAAGTATAAACTAGTTTTTATATTTGAAAGTAGTTATTCTAATTAAATTAAAGTAAAAAACATAAGGATATAAAATTTTATATTAATAAAAATTACAATTAAAATAGCAGAATAGTTCATGATTGCATTATTTCTAGCTACCTAGATAATAAGAACTCTATTTGTGGATAATTTTTTTATAAACTTTAATATCATATTTGCTCATATTAATCCATTATTTGTATAGATTTTTATAGAAAATTTATATTTTTTTCAACAAAAGATATAATTTCCTTAATATATTCATTTAATTTCAGTTATAGCTTTAATATACTATAAATTTAAAAAGAAAATCCATTAATAAAATAATGAAAATTATCTCAACATTTAAAAAAAAAATAGAGAATGGGAAATAGTCACATGCGTACAAAGAATATATGTAAATTTTCGCTTACGATGGGAAGAATCGGAACACCTAGATTCCAAAGAATAAATGGTTATACCATCACTTTCTAATTTTTTTGATTGGATGGTTTGATTATATACATTCTAGAACGAAACTATGTTTCTGATCCATGATCTCCCATATGATTATTATCCTATTAGACTTTCCAATTTTAGGGAAGACATCCAAATATATTTATAGCTCCCAATAATATTACATATAGGCTAATATTACCATATATAGGCTGTTAATGAATGAATTGATCCTATTTTGAGCTACCAAGAGGTAGAAGGGGGTTTCATCAATAGGATCAAATTGCACTAGATTAGTCAGCTCTTTTTATGTATCTCTGTCACAATGGTTTGGGCATTACGCATTATAAATGGTAGAGATATGAAGAAAGATGATTACTTTTAGTTCTCCTAAAGGACTGAGCACTTCTTTTTATCCAAACATAAAAGAGGGAAAAAATGGGAACCAATAGGGGGATGAATCATTGGGAGGAGCAGAAACAGAAGAAGAATGAATCAAGATATCTGAAACTAAACTACAGTAATTATTCGCCATAAAGCATTAACGCCCATCTATTACGAAATGCACGAGCAATTCCATAATGAAATAATATCATCCCCATGTGTGATTCCATAGGTTCTGTGCCTTTATTTATAAATAATAATAAATTAATCCTAGTTTTGGATCGGAATGGATGGATTGGAATAGATCTACACTATAGAAGATAGAATCTTGATATCTGGATATATCTCTTTTTTCCTATCTTGTTCCGACTAGAGGTTATTCTCATGAACGAGGGCCATAACTGAGGGTTGAAAATGGATGAGTTCCATAGATGCAGAAAGGAAAATAGCTTTTGGCAACAATGCTTTTTATATCCACTCTTTTTTCAGGGAGATCTTTAAGCAATTTCTCATGATCATTATTTGGATGGATCAAGTTCCTCCAGACCAATGGAACATTTAAGTTCCAAATCCATTAGCTGATCGCAAGAAGCGTTTCTATTCTGAATCGATACTAGAAGCACTTACATTGGTCCTGGAAGTTCCATTCTCTATATGGTCAAAATATTCTGTGGAAGGGATGAATGAATGAAAGAGTTTCCGGTCGATCCATTCAATATTTCCCTTCTTAGAGGATAAATTCCCGCATTCAAATTCTATATTAGATGCACGAATATTCTATTCTATTCATACTGAAATTTTAGTTCTAACTTTTCATGGAACAAATTGGCTCTCATAAATAAATAATGAAATACAAATTTAGTATATAATCTAATACTCAATTATCAATATAATATGACTTTGACACCGTTGTAACTATATTTGGAATAGTATAATAATACAGCCTAAATAATTACACCCAAAACGTTTGTGTGACATTTATCCTCCTCCTTACTCGTTCAGATTCAGCGTCACTGACATAATCTTGAACAGTGTGTTGAATGTTTTATGAAAATGACCGTTACAATGCTGCCAATAGCCAATAGCCATATATAATAGTGCAAAGAGGAGGTGACACTGAAAAAGTTCAAATTGACGTGTACGAAATGGATTTCATTTTTGGGAATCATCGCCCATCTTTGGATTGTATTAGGATATGAAACCCTAAACCCTAGTTGTGCATAAAGAAAATCCGTTTCCGTGCCGTGACCATAATTGTTACTAGGAAAATTTCACATCAAATATATGTCGTACAGTACTCAAAATTCGCTTGTCTATGTATTTCGATACCGCAGGAACAATAATGAACCATCACAGCTTTCTTTTACCAGTTACACTAAACATGTCTTGTTAATAAAGTAGGTTGTACAACAAATGATCTGCAACAAATAATTACAAAATAAAACCTAAGCTCTCCATCAATCACCATGCAAAAAAATATATAATTAATATATTTAAAAAAAATAAATTATTTTTTTATTATAAAATTAACATTACAAAAGTGGTTTGATTTTTGGTCAAAGAATAATTCTTTCAAATTCAACGAATGAACGATTGCGTTATACCTGCCATGGGAACGGATAATAACAAGATAACATTTTAGTGATAATTTTTTCACGAGGGTTTTAAATAACAAGATAAAATTTTGATGAATTTATTATTTTTTATGATTTCTAAATATATAAACAATTTTAGAATTTTGAAACACTTCAAAATACTTAACATATACAAATTTAAATATTTAAAGATATCATTATAAGGAGAGGCATACTTATTTCAAAATCATGGTTGGTAAAAAATCGCGTAAAAAATAGGTTTCTTTAAAAATAAATATAATATGAATGTTAAAAATTCAATATGAGTGGGAACATTTTTCCTGGTTTAAAATTGAAGAGCTAAATTTTAATTAACATTAATTTTTATTTGATTTTAATGAGATATCCGTAAGCTACCCATATGTTAATGTGGCTAAGAAATCATTTCAATTTACACAATGACTATGATTACAAGAATCATTTCAATATCAAGACAATCTAGATTATTATCTATAATATTTAAAATTAAACCTACTTTCATACAAAACTTTTCGGATAAAAAATGACCACTAATTAATCGGTGAACACTAGCCATATCGGAATAATTTTAAGTAATTCGGATTCTTAACACAAATACGCCTCTGCGCACGTCCAATGTGATCTTTACTATAATGGCAGGGGTACTACTACTAAAATACGCCTCACTTGGAATATTTGAGGACGAACGCTTTGAGAACATCTTCACTGTGTTTGCCAAAGACACCGATGCATGCCTCCCTTACCTGAACTGCCTTCTGTTGCGTTAAAAATGCTTCATTTTCATCCCCCATCAAAAGATTGAAATTCTTAAACATTCCCGCGACCAGTTCCAGATTTAGGACGTCCCCAGGCGCAGTGGTTTGAATGGCCTCCATAATTTTGTGCCAGGAAGGAAAGCTGCCATTCAACATGGCGGAAAGGAAGTTTCGGGACTCTGTTGCTGCTACTAGATATGGACATACGAACGATGCATGAATCCAGAGCCTCTTTTCTTCAGTTTTTAATACGTGGGAACTCCGGATGATCTCCTCTGCCTCTACAGAAAGGCTCAAGTACTCTGCGCCTGCCTGAATATCCACATCGAAGAGCTGTTGACGACACCTTGCAGAAATCAATTCGTCAAATCTTTGGGTAATTATAGGCTCCAGTGATGTCCTGAAAGAGTGTTCCAGAATACATCTCCTGCACTTGCACATGGAGCCCCAGTTCTTGAACCTGGCTTGGCGCTGCGGTAAGGGAACCAGGACATCGAGGTAAGGAATGGTAATCTCTTCTCCTCTCTCGATTGGCTTAGACGCATGAATAAACATGGAGCTTCCCACTTCCAGCCAGCTCGAGTTCGGCAAGCAGGAATGGTTAATGAAAGACGGCAGCAACCAGAGACCATGAAAACAGTCTTGCTGACGGAGATTGGCTTCATAGATTCTTGATTTCGAAGCAAACATCTGTACGGCTCCACCGAATGTGTTCAGACATATAATATCCCGAATGCGGTTAACATCCACCACCAAATTTTCATTTTGTTCTTCTGGACTTTCCGTTTTAAACAGATCAATGGGTGGAGCATCCAGGCTGCAAGGCATAGGGGAATCCTGTAAACTATACACCTGGCGAAGCAATCTCTGTGATTTACTCACAGCACAGACGACCGCGGACAAGTGATCTTCTAGAGTCGCGGAAATACCGTTGTCAAAGGCACTGTCACAAACAACTGCGACAGCGTTGCTTACCAGCAACAGCTGCCCGGTCTTTATTTTTCGGGTGGCATAGAGTCCTCTCCCGCGGCCGTCTTCGATCATCTTGATCTCCACAGAGCCCACGAAATCAGCCACTTCCGGAGGAGTAGATCCACGTCCGAAATGTCATACTTGCCATTCAAGCTCTGGGCGTAGAAAGTCTTGGCCTGGCCTAGCACCGCTTGTATTTCCCTCTGCCCGGGACTGGTCTTGTCTGCTTTCTTCAAACACTCGCATGCCGCCCCATAATGCTGTTGAAATTATAATTTCAATTGCAGTGAACAGAACAACAGCAGCAGCTACTTTATTCATTTGTCGTGATCCGGCGCCCCACATTTTTTCCCAATCTTTTAAATCACCGCCATTACCATCTTTTCATTCTTTAATTATTTTTGTGTTTCCAGAATGAAGAAGATCAGATCCAGCGCCACACCGTTACTTTTCAACAACCGTATTAATGGGCAGAACGGCTGAAACAGAAAAAGAACCATTCTCGAGCCGTAGCAGCATTTACTAGCCATAGATTTCATCACCACCGACTCAAGAAATACAGCAAAAGATCAAATATGTTAATCATGAGCAGCAGAAACTTTATCAGCAAGTTAAAGCGGTGAAGACCCTTTCCCGCACTATAAAATGCAGACACAGCAGTGTAGAAATATAGAGTGGAAATAGACTGAAAGCCCTTTTGTAACTCACAGCAGTGTAGAACAAGAGAGTTTTTTTTTGTATTGCACAGCAGTGCTGAAATTTTCAGAGATAGTTGTTTTGTGGAACTGAAACGTTCCTGTTGTAATCTGTTATGAAGATCCCTCTACGTGAGGAAGACTTAGTTTTATCTCTTGGTTTATTTTCATAAATAGAAGTTTCTTTCTGTGCGTTGCTGTTACATCAAAAGTTATTTTGTCAAAAATTTCCTGTTGCTGTTACACCGTAACTCAAAAAATACTTGACGTCAAAAGTTACGTTGCTGCAACACCAAAAAGTTACGTTGCTGCAACACCACGAACAGCGTTGCTGCAACACCAATTACAGCAACTGAAAAAAACTGTGTTGCTGCAACACCGTTTCCAGAGAACGAATTTTTCTGTTTTTCTGAGTTAAAAACAGAGTATTTTTCTGTGTCAAAACCAGAGTATTATTTTGATCAGTTTTTGATCTTGAGGCAAAGTAGAGTATTATTTTATGCTCTGTTCTTGTGTTTTTGAATTATCAGAAAACAGAGTATTGCTCTCTGTTCATATTTCTGTTGTTTCGGAATTTATCAGAAAATTCTCAACAGTGGAAACAGAAGATTTTTCCACTGTATTTTGTTTGGAATAACCAGAAATTCCCGACATGGTATCAGAGCTTGTTCAGGCTCTTTGAAGACATCAAAGAAGCTGAAAGAAGATTTGTTGCTGCAGCAAATTATTCAGCAGAGTGAAAACGCTGTCAAAGTATTTTCCAGATTAGTTTTTTGTGTAGCTGCTGAAGACAGTTAAGTTATTTTTTACAGTCAAGTATTGCAAGAATGGCCAGCACCAGCGTGGGTATGTTTAATACCCAGCTCCCACAGTTCAATGGGAAAAATTATGACTACTGGGCAATAACCATGAGAGCCGTGTTTGCCTCACATGATTTATGGGAACTTGTTGAATATGGATTTGAAGAACCAGCAAATGAAGATGAGTTTATTGGATTAACTCAGGCAGAGAAAGAGCTGTTGAAGAGCAATAAGAAGAAGGACTCAAAAGCCCTTGTATTCTTATATCAAGCAGTGCATGAGAGTGTGTTTCCGAGGATAGCAGCAGCCAAGACATCCAGAGAAGCATGGCAAACTCTCAAGACAGCCTATCAAGGCATGGAGAAAGTGAAGACAGCAAAACTACAGTTGCTGAGGAAAGATTTTGAGAACCTGCGTATGAAGGAGTCAGACAATATTGACTCATTCTTCACACAAGCAATTGGTTTGGTCACACAGATAAGGTCTCATGGAGAAACTCTTGAAGAAAGGAGGATTGTGGAGAAACTATTGAGGTGCCTACCCTCAAAGTTTGATGTGATTGTCACCACCATAGAAGAGACAAAGGATCTCTCAAATTTCTCAGTTGATGAACTTCATGCATCACTGATAACTCATGAGCAGAGGTTGAGTAGAAATGAAAACTCATCTCTAGAGCAAGCCTTCAAGACTCAGATATCATTTGGAAGAGGAAGAGGTCAAGGCAGAGGAAACAAGAGAGGAAGAGGCAAAAGCCAATACAGAGGCGGAAGAAACAGTCCAGCAAACGTTCAAGGAAGAGGCAGCAATTCAAATCAGAACCAAGGCCATGGCAGCAGCCAGCAAAGTGGACAACATCATGCTCAAGGACAAAGGTATGAAAAATCCAATGTCCAATGTTATTATTGTAAAAAATATGGGCACTATGCAAATGAATGTAAGAAAAAGCAGCATGATATGAGTAATAGATCTAGTGCAAATATCACTAGAGAAAATATCAGTCAAGATAATGTGTTGTTAGTCTGTAATATGGCTGAAATAAACAGTGAAGATATATGGTTTCTAGATTCTGGTTGCAGCAACCATATGACAGGAAACATAGCCCTGTTTTCTGCTTTAGATCAGAGTGTGCAGTCACAAGTCACACTTGGGACTGATAGTAAAATTTCTGTTATGGGAAAAGGAGAAGTTAAAATATTTACAAAGAAAGGTGAAAAGAAAACCATAGCAGATGTTTATTATGTTCCTGGAATGAAGTGTAATCTCTTGAGTATTGGCCAGCTTGTTAAGAAAGGTTACAATGTTTTCTTTGAGAATGATGTATGCACCATCATGGACAGATTACCCAGCAAACGTTGTATTGCTGAAGTGAAAATGACAAGGAACAGGATGTTCCCTCTCAGAATAAAAGCAGATCTGAAAAATAAAGAAGTAATTGCAGCAGTGACACAAGAGGCTCTCCAAAGCGTACCAAAGGATGAAAATTGGTTGTGGCATTTGAGATTTGGACATCTCAACTTTGGAGGTCTTAATTTGTTGAGTAGAAAAGGAATGGTAAGAGGATTACCATTGATAGAAAAGCCAGACAGCCTTTGTGAAGGTTGTATATTGGGAAAACAACACAGAGAAAGTTTTCCAACTGGGAAAAGCATAAGGGCAAAAGCACCTTTAAAAATTGTCCACTCAGATTTATGTAGACCGATGCAAGCTCCATCACTTGCAGGCAGCCAATATTTTCTAACATTTATTGATGACTTTACTAGAAAGACTTGGGTTTATTTTCTGAAGAATAAGAGTGAAGTATTTGAAAATTTTCAAAATTTCAAAGCACTTGTAGAAAATCAAAGTGGGCTGCGTATCAAGGTTTTGAGAACTGACAGAGGAGGTGAGTATATCTCCAAAGAATTTTTACGTTTTTGCAGAGAAAATGGAATTCATAAGCAATTTACAGCAAGGTACACCCCGCAGCAAAATGGAGTTGCTGAAAGAAAAAACAGAACAATCATGGATATGGCGAGGAGCATGTTGAAGGCAAAGCATTTGCCAAATGATTATTGGGCTGAAGCTGTACACTGTGCAGTATATATTTTGAATAGATGTCCTACAAAAGCAGTGATGAACAAAGTGCCAGAAGAAGCATGGAGTAGGAGAAAGCAAGGAGTCACCCACATGAAAGTTTTTGGTTGTGTGGCTTATGCACACATTCCAGATCAGCTAAGGAAGAAATTTGACAGCAAAGGGGAGAAATGTATTTTTATTGGATACAGTGAAGAATCCAAAGCTTACAGATTATATATCCCATCCACCAAGAAGTTTTTTGTGAGCAGAGATGTTCAATTTATTGAAGAGGAAGCTTGGGATGGAAGCATAGAGAAAACAGTTAATGTTAAAAACTGTTTGTCTCATGATGATGATGATGAGGAGTTGGCTGAAACACATCCCCAAACAGCAGCGCCAACAACAGAACAGCAAGAGACACCCTTGAGGAGAAATGAGAGTGCTTCTCCAAGCACACCACAAAGAGGAAATTCAAGTGCATCTACAAGCACTTGCACACCGAATGAAAGAGGTAAGAAATTCATAAATTTAAGTGATATTTATGATGAAGGAATGAATTCTTTGTTTGCTTTGTATTGTCATGTTGATGACCCTATTCATTTCGAAGATGCAATTAAAGATAAGAAATGGATAGAAGCTATGGATGAGGAGATGAATGCCATAGAAAGAAATAGGACATGGGATTTAGTTGATTTACCAAAAGGTAAAGAAGTCATTGGAGTTAAATGGGTCTACAAGGCCAAGAGTAATGCTGAAGGAAAGATAGAAAGGCATAAGGCAAGACTTGTTGTCAAGGGATACAAGCAGCAATATGGGAGAGATTATGAGGAGACTTTTGCACCAGTTGCAAGAATGGAAACAGTAAGAGCAGTGCTGTCCATAGCAGCACAAAACAAATGGAAAGTTTACCAAATGGACGTGAAGTCAGCATTCTTGAATGGAGTATTAATGGAAGAGGTTTACATTGAGCAACCTCTAGGCTATGAGAAGAAAGGCCAAGAGCACAAAGTCTGCAGATTAAAGAAAGCTCTTTATGGGCTGAAGCAAGCACCAAGAGCGTGGTACAGTAGGACAGATTCCTATCTACTGGAGAACGGATTTGAGAAGTGTGAGGGAGAACCCACTGTTTACATCAAAGAAAAAGACTGTAAAATTTTAATTGTTGTGTTATATGTTGATGATGTGATTTTTACAGGTAATGATGACTACCTCATTGAAAATTTCAAATCAGTCATGAAAGAAGAATTTGAGATGACTGACATGGGTTTGCTGAGATACTTCTTAGGAATAGAAGTAGATCAAAATGAAAATGGAATTTTTATTTCACAGGCAAAATATGTAAATGAAGTGTTGAGCAGATTTAACATGCAGGATAGCAAGGCAGCAATCACTCCCACAGTGATGGGATTAAAACTCAGCAAAGAGGACAGAAGCAAAGATTTTGACCCTAGTGTGTACAAGAGCATAGTTGGCAGCCTCATGTATTTGACTGCAACTAGGCCAGACATAATGTATGCTGTTAGTTTAATTTCCAGATTCATGGAGAAGCCAAAAGAAACACATTGGCAAGCAGCAAAGAGAATTCTGAGATATGTTAAAGGTACAAAAAGGTATGGCATATTTTATACTGTTTCAGAATGTTCAGATTTAGTTGGATACACAGATAGTGATTGGGCTGGAAGTGTAGATGACCGGAAAAGCACATCTGGTTACATTTTTCACATAGGTTCAGGAGCCATTTCATGGGCTTCCAAGAAACAGCCAATTGTGGCACTGTCTACAGCAGAAGCAGAGTATGTGGCAGCTACAGCAGCAGCATGTCAAGCGGTTTGGATGAGGAGAATGTTGAGAAGTCTATGCCAGGAGCAGGCAACAACAACAGTTATTTTTTGTGACAATAGCTCAGCTATTGCATTATCCAAGAACTCTGTATTCCACAAGAGAACAAAACACATAGACACAAAGTTTCACTACATCAGAGAATTGGTGAACAATGGAGAAATCATTTTACAACATTGCAGGACTCAGGAACAGGTTGCAGATATTCTGACAAAGCCATTGGATCAGAAAAGTTTTGAGTTTTTAAGGAAACTTCTGGGTATGACTGATAACCCAGCAGTTGAAATTAAAGGGGAGTGTTGAAATTATAATTTCAACTGCAGTGAACAGAACAACAGCAGCAGCTACTTTATTCATTTGTCGTGATCCGGCGCCCCACATTTTTTCCCGATCTTTTAAATCACCGCCATTACCATCTTTTCACTCTTTAATTATTTTTGTGTTTCCAGAATGAAGAAGATCAGATCCAGCGCCACACCGTTACTTTTCAACAACCGTATTAATGGGCAGAACGGCTGAAACAGAAAAAGAACCATTCTCGAGCCGTAGCAGCATTTACTAGCCATAGATTTCATCACCACCGACTCAAGAAATACAGCAAAAGATCAAATCTGTTAATCATGAGCAGCAGAAACTTTATCAGCAAGTTAAAGCGGTGAAGACCCTTTCCCGCACTATAAAATGCAGACACAGCAGTGTAGAAATATAGAGTGGAAATAGACTGAAAGCCCTTTTGTAACTCACAGCAGTGTAGAACAAGAGAGTTTTTTTTTGTATTGCACAGCAGTGCTGAAATTTTCAGAGATAGTTGTTTTGTGGAACTGAAACGTTCCTGTTGTAATCTGTTATGAAGATCCCTCTATGTGAGGAAGACTTAGTTTTATCTCTTGGTTTATTTTCATAAATAGAAGTTTCTTTCTGTGCGTTGCTGTTACATCAAAAGTTATTTTGTCAAAAATTTCCTGTTGCTGTTACACCGTAACTCAAAAAATACTTGACGTCAAAAAGTTACGTTGCTGCAACACCAAAAAGTTACGTTGCTGCAACACCACGAACAGCGTTGCTGCAACACCAGTTACAGCAACTGAAAAAAACTGTGTTGCTGCAACACCGTTTCCAGAGAACGAATTTTTCTGTTTTTCTTAGTTAAAAACAGAGTATTTTCTGTGTCAAAACCAGAGTATTATTTTGATCAGTTTTTGATCCTGAGGCAAAGTAGAGTATTATTTTATGCTCTGTTCTTGTGTTTTTGAATTATCAGAAAACAGAGTATTGCTCTCTGTTCATATTTCTGTTGTTTCGGAATTTATCAGAAAATTCTCAACAGTGGAAACAGAGGATTTTTCCACTGTATTTTGTTTGGAATAACCAGAAATTCCCGACATGGTATCAGAGCTTGTTCAGGCTCTTTGAAGACATCAAAGAAGCTGAAAGAAGATTTGTTGCTGCAGCAAATTATTCAGCAGAGCGAAAACGCTGTCAAGGTATTTTCCAGATTAGTTTTTTGTGTAGCTGCTGAAGACAGTTAAGTTATTTTTTACAGTCAAGTATTGCAAGAATGGCCAGCACCAGCGTGGGTATGTTTAATACCCAGCTCCCACAGTTCAATGGGAAAAATTATGACTACTGGGCAATAACCATGAGAGCCGTGTTTGCCTCACATGATTTATGGGAACTTGTTGAATATGGATTTGAAGAACCAGCAAATGAAGATGAGTTTATTGGATTAACTCAGGCAGAGAAAGAGCTGTTGAAGAGCAATAAGAAGAAGGACTCAAAAGCCCTTGTATTCTTATATCAAGCAGTGCATGAGAGTGTGTTTCCGAGGATAGCAGCAGCCAAGACATCCAGAGAAGCATGGCAAACTCTCAAGACAGCCTATCAAGGCATGGAGAAAGTAAAGACAGCAAAACTACAGTTGCTGAGGAAAGATTTTGAGAACCTGCGTATGAAGGAGTCAGACAATATTGACTCATTCTTCACACAAGCAATTGGTTTGGTCACACAGATAAGGTCTCATGGAGAAACTCTTGAAGAAAGGAGGATTGTGGAGAAACTATTGAGGTGCCTACCCTCAAAGTTTGATGTGATTGTCACCACCATAGAAGAGACAAAGGATCTCTCAAATTTCTCAGTTGATGAACTTCATGCATCACTGATAACTCATGAGCAGAGGTTGAGTAGAAATGAAAACTCATCTCTAGAGCAAGCCTTCAAGACTCAGATATCATTTGGAAGAGGAAGAGGTCAAGGCAGAGGAAACAAGAGAGGAAGAGGCAGAAGCCAATACAGAGGCGGAAGAAACAGTCCAGCAAACGTTCAAGGAAGAGGCAGCAATTCAAATCAGAACCAAGGCCATGGCAGCAGCCAGCAAAGTGGACAACATCATGCTCAAGGACAAAGGTATGAAAAATCCAATGTCCAATGTTATTATTGTAAAAAATATGGGCACTATGCAAATGAATGTAAGAAAAAGCAGCATGATATGAGTAATAGATCTAGTGCAAATATCACTAGAGAAAATATCAGTCAAGATAATGTGTTGTTAGTCTGTAATATGGCTGAAACAAACAGTGAAGATATATGGTTTCTAGATTCTAGTTGCAGCAACCATATGACAGGAAACATAGCCCTGTTTTCTGCTTTAGATCAGAGTGTGCAGTCACAAGTCACACTTGGGACTGATAGTAAAATTTCTGTTATGGGAAAAGGAGAAGTTAAAATATTTACAAAGAAAGGTGAAAAGAAAACCATAGCAGATGTTTATTATGTTCCTGGAATGAAGTGTAATCTCTTGAGTATTGGCCAGCTTGTTCAGAAAGGTTACAATGTTTTCTTTGAGAATGATGTATGCACCATCATGGACAGATTACCCAGCAAACGTTGTATTGCTGAAGTGAAAATGACAAGGAACAGGATGTTCCCTCTCAGAATAAAAGCAGATCTGAAAAATAAAGAAGTAATTGCAGCAGTGACACAAGAGGCTCTCCAAAGCGTACCAAAGGATGAAAATTGGTTGTGGCATTTGAGATTTGGACATCTCAACTTTGGAGGTCTTAATTTGTTGAGTAGAAAAGGAATGGTAAGAGGATTACCATTGATAGAAAAGTCAGACAGACTTTGTGAAGGTTGTATATTGGGAAAACAACACAAAGAAAGTTTTCCAACTGGGAAAAGCATAAGGGCAAAAGCACCTTTAAAAATTGTCCACTCAGATTTATGTAGACCGATGCAAGCTCCATCACTTGCAGGCAGCCAATATTTTCTAACATTTATTGATGACTTTACTAGAAAGACTTGGGTTTATTTTCTGAAGAATAAGAGTGAAGTATTTGAAAATTTTCAAAATTTCAAAGCACTTGTAGAAAATCAAAGTGGGCTGCGTATCAAGGTTTTGAGAACTGACAGAGGAGGTGAGTATATCTCCAAAGAATTTTTACGTTTTTGCAGAGAAAATGGAATTCATAAGCAATTTACAGCAAGGTACACCCCGCAGCAAAATGGAGTTGCTGAAAGAAAAAACAGAGCAATCATGGATATGGCGAGGAGCATGTTGAAGGCAAAGCATTTGCCAAATGATTATTGGGCTGAAGCTGTACACTGTGCAGTATATATTTTGAATAGATGTCCTACAAAAGCAGTGATGAACAAAGTGCCAGAAGAAGCATGGAGTAGGAGAAAGCAAGGAGTCACCCACATGAAAGTTTTTGGTTGTGTGGCTTATGCACACATTCCAGATCAGCTAAGGAAGAAATTGGACAGCAAAGGGGAGAAATGTATTTTCATTGGATACAGTGAAGAATCTAAAGCTTACAGATTATATATTCCATCCACCAAGAAGTTTTTTGTGAGCAGAGATGTTCAATTTATTGAAGAGGAAGCTTGGGATGGAAGCATAGAGAAAACAGTTAATGTTAAAAACTGTTTGTCTAATATGATGATGATGAGGAGTTGGCTGAAACACATCCCCAAACAACAGCGCCAACAACAGAACAGCAAGAGACACCCTTGAGGAGAAATGAGAGTGCTTCTCCAAGCACACCACAAAGAGGAAATTCAAGTGCATCTACAAGCACTTGCACACCGAATGAAAGAGGTAAGAAATTCAGAAATTTAAGTGATATTTATGATGAAGGAATGAATTCTTTGTTTGCTTTATATTGTCATGTTGATGACCCTGTTCATTTCGAAGATGCAATTAAAGATAAGAAATGGATAGAAGCTATGGATGAGGAGATGAATGCCATAGAAAGAAATAGGACATGGGATTTAGTTGATTTACCAAAAGGTAAAGAAGTCATTGGAGTTAAATGGGTCTACAAGACTAATAGTAATGCTGAAGGAAAGATAGAAAGGCATAAGGCAAGACTTGTTGTCAAGGGATACAAGCAGCAATATGGGAGAGATTATGAGGAGACTTTTGCACCAGTTGCAAGAATGGAAACAGTAAGAGCAGTGCTGTCCATAGCAGCACAAAACAAATGGAAAGTTTACCAAATGGACGTGAAGTCAGCATTCTTGAATGGAGTATTAATGGAAGAGGTTTACATTGAACAACCTCTAGGCTATGAGAAGAAAGGCCAAGAGCACAAAGTCTGCAGATTAAAGAAAGCTCTTTATGGGCTGAAGCAAGCACCAAGAGCGTGGTACAGTAGGATAGATTCCTATCTACTGGAGAACGGATTTGAGAAGTGTGAGGGAGAACCCACTGTTTACATCAAAGAAAAAGACTGTAAAATTTTAATTGTTGTGTTATATGTTGATGATGTGATTTTTACAGGTAATGATGACTACCTCATTGAAAATTTCAAATCAGTCATGAAAGAAGAATTTGAGATGACTGACATGGGTTTGCTGAGATACTTCTTAGGAATAGAAGTAGATCAAAATGAAAATGGAATTTTTATTTCACAGGCAAAATATGTAAATGAAGTGTTGAGCAGATTTAACATGCAGGATAGCAAGGCAGCAATCACTCCCACAGTGATGGGATTAAAACTCAGCAAAGAGGACAGCAGCAAAGATTTTGACCCTAGTGTGTACAAGAGCATAGTTGGCAGCCTCATGTATTTGACTGCAACTAGGCCAGACATAATGTATGTTGTTAGTTTAATTTCCAGATTCATGGAGAAGCCAAAAGAAACACATTGGCAGGCAGCAAAGAGAATTCTGAGATATGTTAAAGGTACAAAAAGGTATGGCATATTTTATACTGTTTCAGAATGTTCAGATTTAGTTGGATACACAGATAGTGATTGGGCTGGAAGTGTAGATGACCGGAAAAGCACATCTGGTTACATTTTTCACATAGGTTCAGGAGCCATTTCATGGGCTTCCAAGAAACAGCCAATTGTGGCACTGTCTACAGCAGAAGCAGAGTATGTGGCAGCTACAGCAGCAGCATGTCAAGCGGTTTGGATGAGGAGAATGTTGAGAAGTCTATGCTAGGAGCAGGCAACAGCAACAGTTATTTTTTGTGACAATAGCTCAGCTATTGCATTATCCAAGAACTCTGTATTCCACAAGAGAACAAAACACATAGACACAAAGTTTCACTACATCAGAGAATTGGTGAACAATGGAGAAATCATTTTACAACATTGCAGGACTCAGGAACAGGTTGCAGATATTCTGACAAAGCCATTGGATCAGAAAAGTTTTGAGTTTTTAAGGAAACTTCTGGGTATGACTGATAACCCAGCAGTTGAAATTAAAGGGGAGTGTTGAAATTATAATTTCAACTGCAGTGAACAGAACAACAGCAGCTACTTTATTCATTTGTCGTGATCCGGCGCCCCACATTTTTTCCCGATCTTTTAAATCACCGCCATTACCATCTTTTCATTCTTTAATTATTTTTGTGTTTCCAGAATGAAGAAGATCAGATCCAGCGCCACACCATTACTTTTCAACAACCGTATTAATGGGCAGAACGGCTGAAACTGAAAAAGAACCATTCTCGAGCCGTAGCAGCATTTACTAGCCATAGATTTCATCACCACCGACTCAAGAAATACAGCAAAAGATCAAATCTGTTAATCATGAGCAGCAGAAACTTTATCAGCAAGTTAAAGCGGTGAAGACCCTTTCCCGCACTATAAAATGCAGACACAGCAGTGTAGAAATATAGAGTGGAAATAGACTGAAAGCCCTTTTGTAACTCACAGCAGTGTAGAACAAGAGAGTTTTTTTTTGTATTGCACAGCAGTGCTGAAATTTTCAGAGATAGTTGTTTTGTGGAACCGAAACGTTCCTGTTGTAATCTGTTATGAAGATCCCTCTACGTGAGGAAGACTTAGTTTTATCTCTTGGTTTATTTTCATAAATAGAAGTTTCTTTCTGTGCGTTGCTGTTACATCAAAAGTTATTTTGTCAAAAATTTCCTGTTGCTGTTACACCGTAACTCAAAAAATACTTGACGTCAAAAAGTTACGTTGCTGCAACACCAAAAAGTTACGTTGCTGCAACACCACGAACAGCGTTGCTGCAACACCAGTTACAGCAACTGAAAAAAACTGTGTTGCTGCAACACCGTTTCCAGAGAACGAATTTTTCTGTTTTTCTTAGTTAAAAACAGAGTATTTTTCTGTGTCAAAACCAGAGTATTATTTTGATCAGTTTTTGATCCTGAGGCAAAGTAGAGTATTATTTTATGCTCTATTCTTGTGTTTTTGAATTATCAGAAAACAGAGTATTGCTCTCTGTTCATATTTCTGTTGTTTCGGAATTTATCAGAAAATTCTCAACAGTGGAAATAGAGGATTTTTCCACTGTATTTTGTTTGGAATAACCAGAAATTCCCGACAAATGCCGCCGCCCGAGAAGAGCCCGACCTTTCCTGTATAGCGTTTTGAGATGCCCGGGATCGATCTGAAGGGCGTCGTCCGAATCCTTCAACATCGATCTGAATTCTTTTATCTGCAACCACGTCTTTGCCCTGTTGGAATACGCAAGTAGAAGGCCATTGACGATGCTATTATCAGCATTGGAGGAGCCCTCCTTGAGCTGAATCAGAGCGATGTCAATGCATCTCGTATAATACTCGGCCGCCACTTCCCAGTTCTGTTCTCTAAAGCACCTGTTACCTTCTTTTCTCATGTTCTCCACATCCACATGGAACAGGCTCTCCGTCCGCTTCCCCTTCTCAAGCATGACCTTAACAACGTGGGCGGGGTTGTCGACGCGTATAATAAGGCCATCGTCGGCGGCAACTTTGAAATAGGGCTCCTTAACGGCCACCGTGGAACCCTTGGGGTAAAGCCCCTTGACGTCCGCCCCGGAGGGAGCGACGTTGTAGATTTCCAGCCTGACGGCTAGTCCATTATTGTCTTCCAGCAATGTCATGATACTGCATATCTTGTGGGCATCTACGCACAACATCCCGTAAACCACGCGGCCTCGATGGACCTCCCCGACCTTCAACTCATCGAAGGAAATGGGGTTCAGCTTTTCCAGCGGAGCCGAACAGGCTGCGCCACCGCTGCTAATTGGGTCAGTGACGGATGAGCGTATCTGTACAGTGCCTTCTGCTGGGGATCTTAGCTCACGACCGATATCATCGTGAAGCTAGAGGAGGGCTCGCTTATCGAATCTTTCCGAGGCGTGTTTGACGGCAGCTTGCTGCTGCAATAACTGGAAGGCCGCCATTAAACCATACATATCCTCCATCCTTTTAATGTCTTCCTCTTCTTCTCCTTTCCTCTATCCCCTTTACCACGTTCTCCTATTTTCCTGCGCTGCAGCTCTGTTATGTGCCAAATTTATATTTAAATACGAGAGGCCTGCTCTCACATTTAACTAAAGCTAAACCCTTCACAGGAGTGATGCAACGATTCCTCTGCTTCTTTCATAAGAAATCCAGCCACTTTCTTCACGGAGACTAAAGATGGTTCCTTCCTCCATTAAAAGCCAGTTCCTTCCATCTTTCATTGTAATGGAAGGTAGTTCCTTCCTCATTTAAAAGCTACTCCCTTCCTTTTCTTTCTCTTTTCTTTTTGGCCTATTTTGCGAGAGAAAAGGGGTTGCTGTAATGTAACGTTGCTATCCTGTGAACCGTGAGTATCGTGTCGACAGTGTACGATAATAAAATCCGTATTCTAGTTTTTATTTTCCGGAAAATATTGGAAATTTAAGCACTACTTTTTGTTAAAATTTTGACAATTTTAAGTTAAAACATTTTGTTTTAATATTTTGATATATTTTATTTTACAAATTTTACATTGTGCTGAATTTATTTTTACTCTGAAAAACATAATTAGAACACTCTTACTATCAAAAATTTAAAAAAAATATATAGATATGTATAAAGATTCCTAAAACTTTTGGCCGACGAAATTTCTGCTCCCCAGCGAACGCCTAATAAAAATAGTTTCAATAGACTCTCTATTTAGGCATTTGATTCTGCTTTATTTCAGTGGAGCACAAAGTAAACTTTAAAAAATAGGATATATTTAAAAGTTTAAAATTGTGAAAAATATTTTATATACCATTTTAATATTTAAATCGATTATTTTATTAATTTTTTATAAAAATAATTAAACTATCAATTAATAATAAAAATAATTAATAATCATATTATATATGACTTATTTTTAAAATAAAATATTTATTTTTATATACAAATAAATTTAGAGTTTAAAAAAAAAAAAAAAAATTTATCATTTCACCAAAATTTCTAATAAAATTAATTAAATTTATCATTTCACCGAAATTTCTAATAAAATTAATTAAATTTATCATTTCACCAAAATTTCTAATAAAATTAATAAATAAAATAATAGAAAACACATCAATATTATTTATTTATTCAAATGAGGTGGAAAGTGACAGTTTAAGTTATTTAATAAAATAATAGAAAACACATCAATATTATTTATTTATTCAAATGAGGTGGAAAGTGACAGTTTAAGTTATTTAAGAGGAGAGCGGTGTGAAGTTTCTAATATGGAGAGCCTACAATATGGTTTCATTTATGCCAAAGCGAGGTTGCCCTCCAACCTATATGATATTGTTATAGAAATCCACTCTTGTAGGTGGGATTATTTGGATGTTGCAGAGGGGTACAATTTGCAGAGATGATGTTATTTTTTTGGTGATTATATTTTCTGTTTTTTAGTGTGAATTTGTTTGTTATTGATCTTCATATTAAGGAAGATTAGGTTTTTGTGGGTGTTGTGCATATGAATGGTGTATGGGTACAAAGAAATTTGAAAGTTTAGAGATAATAGGATTTGGGGTTTGTTGTAAACCATGAAAAGGTGTATTATTAAAACGCTTCTTGGTGTAAAGGTTACTGATTTGAAATTTCATAGGTAAAAATTTAGCCATGCTAAGCGGTGGTGTGGCTAGACCAAGTACAATCCTTATTTGATTTTGACGACTTAAATACCAAGTGCAATTCTTATTTAATTTTGACAACTTAAAATCGCAATTAAAATTAGTTGTCACAATTATAATTAAATAAATAAAAGGTTAGTAAATTAACATGTTTTTTTCTTTTAATACCACCAAAAATTCTAATCACTTAAAAAAACATTAATCATTAATAACCTAAAAATAGCTAATATGGAGTACTAATTAAATGAATATGTATCTTATGAAATCAAAAACATTACATCAATAATATAGTATGGAAAGATATGTAAATATATGCATTTCGAATTTAGGGTGTTTTCGATTGTTGTTTTGGATTTCATTAGAGATTTGTTCAACCTGATTTAGTCATGGTTCTTTGACAGTCATTTATGGATCTGATTCGAACCATAGAGGATGGAAAAACCTTTCCAAAAATGTGTACCTTTACTCAAATTGGTAAGAAGACCATAGAAACACCTAGTAGAGTTACTTGAACCTTGTTGAAATACAAGTACTCTAGTTACATTGCAAAGGTCTCACAAACATCAACTTATATTAATTTTCATGGCTTGAGTTTTGTCTATAAATGAAATTCAAAACTAAACTTAGAAATTTGGTGTTTAATAAATTGAGAAGATAGTTTTTTTTTTTTTGTTAAGCTTAGCAGATCCTTCTTGTTCATTATAAAATAAGTAAGCAAGTTACTTTCACATATCCTGGTTAGGTGGTCTCAACTTGCCTAGCTGGAAACCACGTCTGTTGACCACCTAATTGTAGTTTAAGTTTTCTACTAGCAAAAAATACTTATTCTATCTATCCAAGCTATATAAACTTTATAGTCATGTCCACAACCATATTCTAGTTGTCTTTACATATATATGACTGTAAACTGTAAATTAAAAGCCATCCACATGAAAACAAATAAAAAAAAGGGACTAAGAGTCAACATTCTTTTCCTCCTATTCAGTGGAAGCCGAAGCCACCTGGGCCGGATCTATCACGCTAGAGCCTGGAATCTTAGTCAGCACGGACATGCATGGGAAATGTTTCTCTATATGATCCAGGTGGCCATCCTACTTTTGCAATTGAAATTGCAGTTTTTGAAAGTCCTATTTATAATTTAGAAAGTCCTTGACAACAGTCATCTAGATTTGCTCCATGGCCTTGCCCAGAAGGCATTTCATGAGCCAATATAGATAAATGGACTATTTGTATTATGCCTCTTGACCTTTGGTGTGTCCCGGGTCCGGAATCAGGATCTTCCAATCCTCTGTGTCTATTGGCTCCACACTCGCTTGACATTTTATAATTTCCTCCCATTCGGCTATGAGCTGTTTGATTTCCCCTCTGGTGCCCCCTGCATACACAACCACTGCTTCCTGGATCATGTTGGCCACAAGCTTCCTGCCCCGATGTTTGCCCACAGTGCTCGGCTCAACCTTGGCCTCGCTCCCTCGCATTCTCTTCCTGCGACCCTTGGTAATCACTGCTCGAACCATAACCACAATACCCCTGTACCTTCTGGGCACCTTCAAACATTGGTATGAAATAAACCTCTGTTATTTTCTTGGATAAGGAAAGTTACCTCCCAGCTGACCTGTTGTGGGAGAAAGAAACCATAATTTCTAAAATGTTAATTTCTGAATTGCCTTCATCCCAAGGTTCTGACAATGCAACAAATCTGTCACCTAGGATTTGTGCGCATAACCATCGAGCGTAAGGGACCTCCACCTGAGACTCTCGAGATGCCCCTGCATAACCCCTGCCTTGCTTGCACTGTGACCATGGTCTTTGAGGCGAGGTGCATGGACACCCACCAAACTTGTAACCTAAAGGTCAAGCCTGAAGGAACCGTGCCCCTCATCTCCATTGCCCCTTGTTGACTGCCTCTGCCCCCATTCCCCTTGACTTAGCCTTTGCTTAGCATGACTCAGATCCTCCCCGCGACCTGACATCTGAACCCAAACACCCACAAGGCATCATGCCCCTAGCTTATTCACCACCCGACTTCCCAACGACTAGCTTAAGCTAGCCCGACCAGCATTCTCTGCATGCCAATTCTCCCATTAAAGAAGACCCTAACTTGCGACAGTCTTCCCTCACCTAACGCTCCTTAGGGGCTTGGCGTTAGAGCATTTTAGGAATTGGAGTGGTCCGACCGCAACGATAATTGCCACTTCCTTACCTTTAACTCCCGGGTTTGCCAGGCATACAATAAAAAACAATTCACTCAGGCATACTCCCTCCCATCCTATCCCTATAATCCCCATGCGATATAACAGAATGCCAAACTTAAGAGACAATCGAGTAGACCCCCTGGAATTGGGATTTTTCCCACAGACCACCTCCTCTAGGTTAATTCCTCCGCCCCAGTTACTAGAACAAATGTAGGGAAGCATAACAGAATGTAGGATGAGCCAGTTAACATACCCGATTATCTATGTTTGAAGACATCGCATCTCATCTCTTTCCCGAAGTTGCCGCTCCTCTTTCATCGTCGTCACCTCTGTGATTACACCCTCCAAATTATTCTCTCCCTTTACGGTCAGTAAACTCAATTGCATGCAAAGGCCACCTTCCCTCCTCTTACTTGCCTTAAGCGTGTCGATGGCCACCACACCCTACGTGTCAAACATTTGGGAGGTAGTGGAACCATCCCTTCTTGTGCTTTTCATTATCACAACCTTAATGGATCTATTCGACAGCTCACACCCTGATCGAGGGGAGAAGATGGTTTTTTAATTTACTCAAATGAAATAAATTACAATACAACTTACATTACAATGGTGTCACAAACATCAACTTATATTAACTTTCATGGCTTGAGTTTTCGTTATAAAGTAAATTTAAAACTAAGATTAGAAGTTTGGTTTTTAATAAATTGAGAAGACGTAAATTTACTCAAATGAATGAATTATAATACAAATTAATTTATCTAGTTGTAACAAGCCAATTTGGTTATTATAAGAATGAGTTTATGCTTTCATAGAAAAAAAGTTATTTGGTAACATAGTATAGTTGAAAGGAAGCCTACACTTTAAGAAGCATTATTGTGAGTGGATAATTTGTGTTTGTGCTCAGAATCACAAACTCAAATTATATTATGAATTATTTAGTTGAAGCAAATCATTCATATATAGTTATTATTGTGTGCACAAATAGATTGTTCTACATACATTATGGAAGGATTGAACCTATGACAGAATAAGAGAAGGAAGATAACTCCCGTCAGTAGGACAATCGTTGTAGAGGGTAACCCCGTTGATTTTTGATGACCTTAATTTAATATGAGTCACATATTGTCTATTCATATCTCAACAATATAATATATTTTCACCAAGTGGTTTGTGGCCAAACCCCAACAAATATGGGTTGTTATTTCATAATGCCAAAGATTTCAAGGTTTCAAAGAATACACAACGTAACGCACCCAATCAGAGGTCATTATCATCTTCTGCTCATCGAGAGCTTTCTCATCTCGTTATAAGCTCTAGGAACAATGTTGTGGAACTCATAAGATGTACCATTTTATGCCACATCAACATTCATACAATTGACACATAGTAGTTTCACACCCATGTCTCATCATGATATTGCACCACATTTGCAAGCCAGACACCTTGGCTTGCTAGGTCATATCCAAATCTTGGTTTATATTTTATGCTTCCCGCAGTCATATCTAATTCTTCTAGATTTTTATGTTTTTGGATGTTAATGTATTCTTATCAGTATGTTAAAAATATGAACTTCCATGTCATCTACCATGGAAATTGTAACTCAATCCTCAACATCCACATCGTTGACCTGGATTGGATCATTATATTGTTTTTCATTCATGTCGATTCTTTTAGAGTGGAAAAAGTGGAGAAATCAGCTCACACGACCATTTCTATCAGTAGGAACCAGTTTGGCAAATCGACGTTTGAAACCTTTCGAGAGAATTTTCAGGCATCAAACAACGTTAACCAAAAACCTTAAATTTATTATGAAAAATAAATAATTTTAAAAAGAATTATAAATTGTAACTAAAAAAAATGTAATTTATAAATGAATAATTTTATTCATTATCTATATTATGATTTGAAAATATAAATCGTTGTGTGGAGTAACTCTCTACATTTCATTATGAGGAGATATGTAGGTGTTAGGCCTAACATAAAAAAAAATATTAACATTTTTAACTACCTACTCACTATGTTGAAATGATATATTATTGAATTTATATTAATATGTTGAATTTATAGAACATAAAGGATATTTTTTAACCCTTTTTCAATCATTCCTAAAATTGAAATGGAGATGGAGATTAATAGTTGCACCATTCCTAAAATTTAAATGGATATGGAGATTAATAGTTGCACAAATAGCGTTGATCCACTGAACACAACATGTTTGGCGTAGTTATGATCATGATAGGGATCTACGTGCCATGTGTCTGAGCAACTAATTATCCATGTTTCCCTTCTCAAGGAGCTTCTCCAAGTGTTCATTTACCCTATTGAGCCAATATTCCTTGTCTTGATGGACCTTAAGGGTAATCCTGTCCTCTAGGTCAAGGTTTTCATTCAACAAAATGTGTTCTTGCTCTTCTTGCAAAGCTTTATTGAGGCCTCTTGTTCTTGGTCTTTTCCTCTTTCCTTTCCCCTTTGATACTTCAGGATCACTTGATTTTATGATCTCCTTGCCTTTTCCAACTTGCTGGAATAACTTGGATTTTTCCTTCTAGGATCAGCTCCTTTGCTTTGAGCTAACTATTTTCCTGTTCAAGGAATGACATGACATATTTTGCTCTTTCCAAATTGATTGTTAGTGCCTCGATTTGATATTCCTTATCCTTTATTGTTTGTCGCATGTTTGAAGTTTGATCCTCAACCTCTAAATCAACTAATTCAAACTCATGCTCAACTGTGTCTTTCTCTTTTGCTGTTGGTTCCTACTTTGTCGATGAAGAAGGCTTGGCCCCTTTATCTCCATGAGAAGAAAACACAAGCCTCTGTCCTTTCATATACACTTTAGTCACCTCAGGTTTCGCAGGTGAGTCTTCTCCATTATTTTGCTAGAGGACCCCACCTCTGTTTGTTGTTTTGGCACACTAGGAGACTGAGATGCTGCATTTTCTTCATGCCATTTCAGGGCTATTTCCAAAAAGGCTTCCCAAGGCATACCTTTCTGTGCCAGCTGGTAAAGGACAATGTTTTTGATTAGATTGTGATGAAACAAGCTTGGGTAGTTCTCTTTGTCCTTCAATTGTATTTTTTCAGACATTTTTGAAATGCTCCTGGATAGATAGTTACACATCTTTCGTACATGCACAAGTTCTATATATGAACATATCTTACGTATACCCATAGACATTTTGACAATAGTGTTGAACCTTGTTGCTAATGGGCTCTCTTCTCTTGAAAGTGAGATGAAGTTCTTTGCATAGTGAAATGCCTCCCGGGAGGCTTGCTAGTGATTAGTTTTTGAGAGCAAGATCTGCCTATGAGGCTGAAGAAACCACTGGAAGCTTCTGGTTGATGAACCTATTTCATTTGGGAAGAATCACTCAGGTGCTTATGAGGAATCTTGAACCACCAGGAGGTGCCTTAGAACTCTGGTCCTTCAACAACGATGCCTAGCCGGCTCTCCCAATCAACAATAACAAATTTCTTAATGGTATTCTAATCCCTCTATTCTCCTTGGCACTAGTCCCACCTTCATGTTAGAGGTCGGGGTCTAGGCGGGCTTGGAGGTCGGCCCCTTTAATGTTATGAATGTATAAAACATAATAACATGTTTTTCTTCAATATGTTTTGTCTAGACAAACTAATACAACATGTTACAAATATTCATAATTGAACTAATACAACATGTTACAAATATTCATAATTGGTGAAATAGCAAGCATACATATATGTGTTTATATAAATAACAAATTTGTAATTTGTAAAAGAGATATTAATTTATATTTTATTTTTCTTGCCATAAAATTATTAATGTAAAAATCCAATGATGAATGTTTCTCTTATAAATTTAACGAAAAATTATGTTTTGAGCTACTAGATAGTTACCTTGAGAGATTATATTTTGACTTACTTCATAGTGAGCTTTACATGGTAAAAAATATAAATATTCATTATGTTAATAGTTTTAAATGTTGCACCAATTCTTTACATATCAGGTTTGGTTTTTTCTAATTTTATTATTTTAAAAATAAAAAACAATCAATTTTCTTTGTGAAATTAGCCTCACAATTGTATTCCTTGTCCACAATTTTTAAGTATTTATTCCTCATTTAAAGGGAAATATTGCAGCAATACAAACAATTATCTTATAATTTCTTCTTAAAAAATATCATTTAAAAATAATTCAAAATCCATATAATTATGGAAAAACTAATATATATGTGTACAATTTTCTACATCCATATTTAATATAGATTTGTTTTATAGATATTTTAAAATATAAAAAATATGAAATTAATTTAGATGTAAAATATAAAATCCATCCGATTTTACAAAATATAATATTATAAATTTTCTAAAAACATTATCATTACATTTATTTTAATTCATAATTTATATAATAATAATTTTTATAAAGAAATATAATAAACATAACCATTCCATTTGTCAAAATAAATGCATTTCTCAATTAAAAAGGAAAAAGGAATGAAAATGATATATGTGTGTGTGTGTGCGCGTGCAAGCGTGTGTGAGAAAGAGGTGTCCATATCTAATATAATTAAATCTACACCTTTACTTACTTTAATCAGTTGCCTTAAATACTAAGTAAATTATTTATTGATTATTTATAATAAGATATTAAAAAAAGAGAGTAGAAATTGGTTGTCTATGAGCTTCCAAGAAATAATCCACAACTATATTAGCTCAAGGGTGCTTTTTCAAAATAGTTCTAGTGAAGCATGTAAAATAATCCCAATTGAATATCTATTTCTAATAAAATATTAAAAGATATAACATAATTATTATAGGTAGTCATGAAATATATCCATTAATTATCATTCCTTATTCCTTATTTTAAACATAATTAAAAATAACGAAATATCTCATTAATCTAAATACAATTTTAAACTATGCTCCTTATTTAAAAATATATAAAAAACTTTAAATAAATTTTTACATTAATTTTAATTCTTCATATTAAATGTAATTAAAAATAAAAATAACTAAATAACTCTTAACCTCAATATAATTTTATACCATGTTATTATTTGAAAAAAAAAAAAAAGGAAAAACATGACCAGAAATTTCATTTAAGAAGAAAATAGAATAACTTAATTTTAGACCATGCTTTTATTTGAAAAAAAAAAAGAATAACATAGCCAGAAATTTCATTTAACAAGAAAATGGAACAACTTTTCAAAATCTGTTGCATTAAATCCCTTTGTATATTATAATTCTTTTTAAATGAGAAGGGCAAAAGGATGGCCACATAGAATAATTTTTCAAAAATCACAAATTGTAAATGACTTAAAATGTGTTGACACTTTGTTTTTCCTAAATCAGAATATATATTAATAATCATGGTAGACTTCAAATCCGAACTCACAAATTGGAAATCACTTGGAAATATGTCTACCCTTTTCTTTTTCTAATTTAGAATATATATAATAATCACGGATTAAAATGACATAGAAGAACGAAACGAGATGCGTCCACTCTTTTCCGTGAGGTTAGAAGATGCTCACTTCAAATTACAAATCTTCTAAACATTCTCCCTCGTCAATTAAGATTGAAAGCTTTCAGAAATTCAATTCTCCATCCATTATTCATTCCAAACGTGAAACCATCTGAAAGCTTTAAATTTTAAAATGAAATGAAATTAAAGGGGAATTCAAAACTAAAATTGAAAGCTTTTCCGAAATTAAATTTGTTGGCTCTTATTTCAAAGGTGAAACCAAAGAATCAGAAAATACATTAAAAAATTGCACTGTTATCCCTTGGACGACCAAAATAATATAAATAATTACTGACTTGATCTGCTTTGTGATTTGTGTGTTAGACGTTATTTTCCAAAGCCTCCACAAAGGCAATGGGAATTGGCTCTAAACAGTGTTTGCGATCGCTTGCTCTAGGCAACGAGGACGTCTTTATCTACAACTAATTCCTACTCAAATTTAATTTATATATAAATCTCAGTGTAAATATTACTCCTAATTTATAAATTGAATAACTTTTCAAAATCAATATCTCTCACGCTGAGGATCAAAACGATTTTAAAAAGAGGAAAAAACAAAACTAGATGTGCCCACTGCTAGATGCTAACTTCAAATTGGTGTGGGTATCGACAAAGTAATCCAGCAGATCATGGATCGCATAGACATTGCAGTTCGCTGCAGGAAATAATTGGTGCCTCTAAAAGATGTCGTAATGAAAATAAAGCCTATTGTTAAGCAGATCTAGAGAGACCGCCAAACAATAAAGAAGAACAAGAATGATAAGGGTTCCTCTGTGAGTATATGGCTTAAATATTTGGATGCCCTTCTCCAAGAAGCATCATAGGTGGCAGGACGTAGCACAATACCAATCATGTGTAATGTTATAAAACCAGGATGAAGATCTATGATTTGATGACGTTGCACAATACCAATCATGTGTAACTTTATCAAACCAGCAGGAAGATCTATGATTTGATTTTACACATCAAAGAGCATCTCAAATTGTCTCCTTTGGTTGAGTTTGCCCAACTTCCAGAGCTATTAGAGGAACAAACTCAGAACCTCCAACAGGAACTTCAGCAAATTAAGGAAACATTAGAAGCACAACCCTGCAAGCAGTTCCCATGGTGGTCCTGCTCTAACCGACTGTTCAGAGATGAAGCTTTATCGACGAACCTTTTATAGTGGGACAACAAGAAGCCTTTTCATTTCTTGAATATTTGGTTATGGAATATGCGGAGGCTAAGAATATTGGCGTGCTTGGCAAGGGTTGATTTCAGCACCACGTTGGCATCCTCAATAAATAAACTATTGGTAATATCAAGCTGCACAGGATCCTCTGCAACAATGGCGGTATAATCCAAATAACAACCGATGCTCCTCGTCTGAGTCAATCCACAGAGCTTTAGTTTGATTCCAACTCCTCCGAAGCCCATGGCCTTGTTATAACAGTGAATTCCTGTGAGGATATTGGCTTGACCTGTCACTGCAATCCCCACAGTAGCCGAAAAGATGACAACGTCTGTTACAGCGTTGTCGCTGCCCATGAGACTTATGCCCACACCGCTGAATTTCTTCTCGTCGGGGCTTCCGCCGGCGGTAATGCGTTGCCCTAGGAAGGAATTCCGGATGTATGTCTCGTGCCCACCCTGAACTATGATGCCAGACGACTTGAAATGCGAGATATAGCAATTATCGATGTTCAAATTTTGAATTTGGGCGGGGCGGGTTCACCAGTTCAAATTTCGAACTTAGGCGGGGCGGGTTCACCAGTTCAAATTTCGAATTTGAATTTGAATTGTTCGGTTAACATGGAGTAACATGCATAACATGCATGCTCAGCGCGTCACATCTCAGATGCGCGTCCAGATGCATAGCATAGCATGGTATGGTTTTATGTATTGTACATGGCGGTTATCCATGGTAAGGTTTTACCGGAAAGCGTTTGTCCAGAAATATTCAGGTGTGTCAGCGTGCTTGTACTACAGTCTATGCCCACGGAATGACAGTGATGTAGGGGAGCATTTATAATACTATAGGGTTGGAAATAGAAACTGCCTTTCGATACCGCAGGAACAATAATGAACCATCACAGCTTTCTTTTACCAGTTACACTAAACATGTCTTGTCAATAAAGTAAGTTGTACAGCAAATGATCTGCAACAAATAATTACAAAATAAAACCTAAGCTCTCCATCAATCACAATGCAAAAAAATATATAATTAATATAATTAAGAAAATAAATTTTTTTTTATTATAAAATTAGCATTACTAAAGTGGTTTGATTTTTAGTCAAAGAATAATTATTTCAAATTCAACGAATGAACGATTGCGTTATACCTGCCACGGGAACGGATAATAACAAGATAATATTTTAGTGATAATTTTTTCACCAGCGTTTTAAATAACAAGATAAAATTTTGATGAATTGATTATTTTTTATGATTTCTAACTATATAAACAATTTTAGAATTTTGAAACACTTCAAAATACTTAACATATACAAATTTAAATATTTAAATATATCATTATAAAGAGAGGCATACTTATTTCAAAATCATGGTTGGTAAAAAATAGGTTTTTTTGAAATAAATATAATACAAATGTTAAAAATTCAATATCAGTAGGAATATTTTTCCTGGTTTAAAATTCAAGAGCTATTTTTTAATTAACATTAATTAATTTTTGATTTTAATGAGATATCCGTAAGCTACCCATATGTTAATGTGGCTAAGAAATCATTTCAATTTACACAATAACTATGATTACAAGAATCATTTCAATTTACACAATAACTATGATTACAAGAATCATTTCAATATCAAGATAATCTAGATTATTATCTATAATATTTAAAATTAAACCTACTTTAATACAAAACTTTTCGGATAAAAAATGACCACTAATTAATCGGTGAACACTAGCCATATCGGAATAATTTCAAGTAATTCGGATTCTTAACACAAATACGCCTCTGGAGTCTGCGCACGTCCAATGTGATCTTTACTATAATGGCAGGGGTACTACTACTAAAAATACGCCTCACTTGGAATATTTGAGGACGAACGCTTTGAGAACATCTTCACTGTGTTTGCCAAAGACACGGATGCATGCCTCCCTTGCCTGAACTGCCTTCTGTTGCGTTAAAAATGCTTCATTTTCATCCCCCATCAAAAGATTGAAATTCTTGAACATTCCCGCGGCCAGTTCCAGATTTAGGACGTCCCCAGGCGCAGTGGTTTGAATGGCCTCCATAATTTTGTGCCAGGAAGGAAAGCTGCCATTCAACATGGCGGAAAGGAAGTTTCGGGACTCTGTTGCTGCTACTAGATATGGACATACAAACGATGCACGAATCCAGAGCCTCTCTTCTTCAGTTTTTAACACGTGGTAACTCCGGATGATCTCCTCTACCTCTACAGAAAGGTTCAAGTACTCTGCGCCTGCCGGAATATCCACATCGGAGAGCTTTTGACGACACCTTGCAGAAATCAATTCGTCAAATCTTTGGGTAATTATAGGCTCCAGTGATGTCCTGAAAGAGTGTTCCAGAATACATCTCCTGCACTTGCACATGAAGCCCCAGTTCTTGAACCTGGCTTGGCGCTGCGGTAAGGGAACCAGGACATCGAGGTAAGGAATGGTAATCTCTTCTCCTCTCTCGATAGGCTTAGACGCATGAATAAACATGGCGCCTCCCACTTCCAGCCAGCTCGAGTTCGGCAAGCAGGAATGGTTAATGAAAGACGGCAGCAGCCAGAGACCGTTAAAACAGTGTTGCTGATGGAGATTGGCTTCATAGATTCTTGATTTTGAAGCAAACATCTGTACGGCTCCACCGAATGCGTTCAGACTTATAATATTCCGAATGCGGTTAACATCCACCTGCAAATTTTCATTTTGTTCTCCTGGACTTTCCGTTTTAAACAGATCAATGGCTGGAGCATCCAGGCTGCAAGGCATAGGAGAATCCTGTAAACTATACACCTGACGGAGCAATCTCTGTGATTTCCTGACAGCACTGACGACAGCGGACAAGTGATCTTCTCGAGTCGCGGTAGTACGGTTGGCAAAGGCGCTCTCATAAACAACTGCGACAGCCTTGCTTACCAGCAACAGCTGCCCGGTCTTTATTTTTCGGGTGGCGTAGAGTCCTTTTCCGCGGCCGTCTTCGGTCATCTTGATCTCCACAGAGCCCACGAAATCAGCGACTTCCGGAGGAGTAGATCGACGTCCGAGCAGATAGTCCGAAATGTCATACTTGCCATTCAAGCTTTGTGCGTAGAAAGTCTTGGCCTGACCTAGCGCCGCTTGTATTTCCCTCTGCCCGGGACTGGTCTTGTCTGCTTTCTTCAAACACTCGCATGCCGCCCCATAATGCCGCAGGTCTACCGGGGATTGACACGTGGACAGAGGTATACGGCATAACTGCGCAGGTTTATATAAGTGCTGGTGCGCTTGGTTAATAGCGCAGAAGTTGTATGCACGGCAGATTGCCGGGTTTGTCAAAAAAGGATTAAGTGTGGCCGCGGACTTTGCCCGGCACACTTGCATTGTAATTTTGGAAATTATCATAATATATTTTATGCGGGCAGACTCATTCGGGAGTTGCCCCTCCCGGTCTATATGAATGTTTCAGATTGTTATTTCGATGTTACGAATGATTTATGCTGAAGAATGAAGATTAAGGAATTTATATGGATATGAGATAATAGTTAATACATGTTAAAAGTGAAGTTTACATTGTATTAAAGACTCGGTTATATCAGTTAACGTTGAGTTATAATGGTTGAGGCGTAGTCCACAACGTAAACTTGTTAAAAAGTGAGCGTTGGTGGTGCCGCACCCCGCCGGGCACGGTGAAAAAAATTGGCCGTAGACTTGGGGGCGTGACACTTGGGGTCAAGCCTCTTGACGTTCGCCCGGAGGGAGCGACGCTGTAGATTTCCAGCCTGACGGCTAGTCCATTATTGTCTTCGAGCAATGTCACGATACTGCATATCTTGTGGGCATCTGCGCACAACATCCCATAAACCACGCGTCCTCGATGGACCTCCCCGACCTTCAACTCGTCGAAGGAAATGGGGTTCAGCTTTTCCAGCGGAGCCGAACAAGCTGCGCCACCGCTGCTAATTGGGTTAGTGACGGATGAGCGTATCTGTACAGTGCCTTCTGCTGGGAACCTCAGCTGACGGCCGATATCATCGTGAAGCTGGAGGAGGGCTCGCTTATCGAATCTTTCTGAGGCGTGTTTGACGGCAGCTCGCTGCTGCAATATCTGGAAGGCCGCCATTAAACCATACATATCCTCCATCCTTTTAACGTCTTCTTCTTCTCCTTTCCTCTATCCCCTTTACCACGTTCTCCAATTTTCCTGTGGTGCAGCTCTGTTATATGCCAAATTTATATTTAAAAAAGACGGGAGGTTTGCTCTCACATTTAAGCAAAGCTAAACCCTTCACACACTTGATGCAACGATTCCTCTGCTTATTTCATAAGAAGTCCAGCCACTTTCATCACGGACACTAAAGACGGTTCCTTCCTCGATTTAAATACGAGAGGCCTGCTCTCACATTTAATTAAAGCTAAACCCTTCACAGGAGTGATGCAACGATTCCTCTGCTTCTTTCATAAGAAATCCAGCCACTTTCTTCACGGAGACTAAAGATGGTTCCTTCCTCCATTAAAAGCCAGTTCCTTCCATCCTTCACTGTAAGGGGAGGTAGTTCCTTCCTCATTTTAAAGTTACTCCCTTCCTTTTCTTTCTCTTTTCTTTTTGTCCTATTTTGGGAAAGAAAGGGGTTGCTGTAACGTAACGTTGCTATCCTGTGAACCGTGATGGTCGTGTCGACCGTGTACGATAATAAAAGCCGTATTCTAGTTTTTATTTTCTGGAAAATAATGCAAATTCAAGCATTATTTTTTTTTTTATAGAATTTCTTTAAAAATTTGACAATTTTAAGTTAAAACAGTCTGTTTCACTATTTTAGGATATTTTACAAATTTTAGATTGTGGTGAATTTATTTTTACTATCAAAAACATAATTATAACATTCTTACTATCAGAATTGAAAAAATAAATATAAAGATTCCTAAAACTTTTGGCCGACGAAATTGCTGCTCCCCAGCCAACGCCTAATAAAAACAGTTTCAATAGACTTTCTATTTAGGCTTTTGATTCTGCTTTATTTCAGTGGAGCACAAAGTAAACTTTAAAAAATAGGATATATTTAGAAGTTTAAAATTGTGAAAAGCATTTTATATATACAATTTTAATACTTGAATTGATTATTTTAATAATTTTTGATAAATTAATTAAATTATTATTTAATAATAAAAAAAATTAATAATTTTATTAATATGACGTATTTTTTAAATATATATTTTTAATATATAAATCAATTTAAAATTTCAAAAAATATACCATTTTAAATTTATCATTTATCATTTCACTAAAATTTATAATTAAATTAATTAAATTTATCATTTCACTGAAATTTCTAATAAAATCAATAAATAAAATAATGAAAAACACATCTCATATATTTATTGGAGTCGTTTAATGGGGTGAAAGAATAACCCGGACAGTCAAAAGTGGCTGGAATCCAAGCAAAAAAATTTCAAAAAATCTTAGGGATGGAAAGTGACGGTTTAGAAGTTATTGAAGTTATTTAAGAGGAGAGCGGTGTGAAGTTTCTAATATGGAGAGCTTACAATACGGTTTCATTTATGCCAAAGCGAGGTTGCCCTCCAACGTATATGATACTGCTATAGAAATCCCCACTTGTAGGTGGGATTATTTGGATGTTGCAGTGAAGGTTACAATCTCATTTTTTTTTTTGGTGATTATATGTTTTATTTTTTAGTGTGAATTTGTTTGTTGTTGATGTTGATATTAAGAAAGATTGGGTGTTTGTGGGTGTTGTGTAGATGAATGGTGTATGGGCACAAAGAAATTTGAGGATTTAGAGATAATGGGGTTTGGCGTTTGTTGTAAATTGTGAAAAGGTGTACTATTAAAGCACTTCCTGGCATAAAGGATAAAGGTTATTGGTTTGAAATTTCATAGGTAAAAATCTAGCCATGCTAAGGACTGGTGTGGCCAGACCAAGTACAATTCTTATTTGATTTTGACTAGACCAAGTACAATCCTTATTTGATTTTGACGACTTAGATACCCAAATGCAATCTTTATTTGACTTTGACAACTTAGATACCTCTGAATCACAATTACTCAAACTACAAATTAAATATGCGAAACATTTCAAAAATCACATAACATCATATATATAATCCAAAAAGGAGTTGTCTTTAGTGCTAATTTTTGGAAGCTTTGACGGTGGGTTTTTCGTGTAATTTTTCTAAAATCCGGCAGGAATTTATTGAAATCACAAGTTTGATGGGTAATCCTATGCAATTGAAGTGTCCTAGGGGTTTTCCAGATTGCTTAATCCATATATACAGTCAAAAAACTAGTTTAAATAATACAAATCAAGATTTCACCTCAAATTTTCTATTGGATCTGACACCAGAAAATTCAAAAATATTTATAATATAAAATATTATATTTAATTTTATAAATATGAATTGTCTAAATAAAAATTAAAAAAAAAAAATTGATATATATATGTATATATACTAGAAAAACTAAAAAACCTGGGCATATTAAAAAGTTGTATTCACCTCATCTAAAGTATTATATATATATACATAATTAATGAAATGTAGACATCTTTTCCTTTTGGAGGAAAGGGAAAAAAACCTAGGGATCTTAAAAAGTTGAATTCACCTCCCTATGTGTTAAACATTGGGAGAATACCGAAAATATACTTATTATTACCTAATTTCACACTTACTTTAATTATTGTTTGCTCACATGGATAAGAATTGCTTTATTTTTAAAAGATTTAAAATAAATTCTATTGGTCACATGGATAAGAATCACTTTATTTTTTAAGGATCTAAAATAAGTTTGAAATCATCAAAATTCAGAATGACACTTTGTAATCATTTTTAAATAAAATTAACATATCTTTAAAGCAATGGAATGAGATTGTAGAAAGAAATTTGGAGGACTATTTTTTTCAATGACATACATGTATCTCTTTCTAATGACTACTCAATGTTATAAAAAGTGATGGAATAATGACGGCTCAATGTTATAAAAAGTGATGGAATAATGACGGCTCAATGTTATAAAAAGTGATGGAACGAGAAGGAAATTCATGGGACTCTTTTGCTTAAAAAAAAAAAAAATTATTAAATTATTACTAGAAGTTACGAAGATACCAAAGAGCGTTTAAAGAATATAATGAAGAATTCCAATTCAATTTTTTAAAATATTGATAATTATAGTTAAGGTTATTAGAGATAGAAATAGTGGTTAGTTTGAATGGTTGTAATGTTGATGATAGAAGAGTGTTGGTCTAATCATGATTAATTATAAATAATTATTGTTATCTTTTAATGTTTATGTTCAGTTCTTTTTAATTATGTTCAATTATTATTAAGTATAAATAGTCGATAAAATTTAACCATAGTTAATTATGGTTAATAATGGTTTATTAATCTCTTTTCTAGCATATCAATTGTCAACTATTACAAAACATTAATATGTTGATTGATGTCATTTTCTTCCTTTTGTACCTGAATGGATACCATTAGTTTTTAAAGGTGGAAAATAACATTGATCAATATATATCACCCACTTTATTAATGTGAATTTGCTAGTAATGGATGAAATGGTGCCAGCCCAAAAACATACTAAACACAAATGGCATACTATACTAACTCATAAATAGTCAATCATTTGCTTCAAATTCAAATGCACACATTTAACATATACATATGTAATTCTCAACATCATAAATACATAGGAAACAATTAGCTAGTTAATTAGAGCCAGTTATCCTCTCGATTTATCTTGATTAGGTCAAAGTTGATTAGGAGCTAGTGAGACCAAATCAAGGTCAAAGTTGTCCACATTCATGTATTTGTAACCCATGGTATTAGGCCCATGCTATTGTAATGAAATCTAATTTTACAGGGGTGTGAGTAAAAAGAAACTGGTGAAAGAAGTGAGTGAAATGTAATATTTTCATTGTCATTGTAATAAAAAACTACTAATACTTTTTTTCTACTATCTTTTATTAACATTCAGTATGAGAGCTGCAGGTGGTGTAAGCTAGGCACTATGGAGAGTAATATAGTAAACCACATGGAGAAGTAGAATGGGGCCAATTTTACCCTATGGAAATTAGAAATGGAGGGTATTCTCATTCTAAAGGCTCAGTGTTTACCAATTGAAGAAGTGGCAAAGAAACCCTCAACAATGACAAATGAAGCTTAGATGTTGTTGGATAGGAAGGCCATTGCTACAATTCATGAAGTGGCAAAGAAACCCTCAACAATGACAAATGAAGCTTAGATGTTGTTGGATAGGAAGGTCATTGCTACAATTCATCAATACCTAGCAAATAGTGTCTACTTTAATTTAGCAAGTGAGAAGACAAAAGATGGGCTATGGAAGAAGTTGCATAATTTATATAATAGGAATACGACATCAAATAATTTCTTCTTGATGAAGAAGCTATATAACCTCAAGATGAAGAGGGGTGCTTCATTTTTTTTTTATTTTTTTTTCGAGGAAAAATCAGTAACTTTCTATTAATAAAATAAAAATTTACATAGAGTAAATGCACAAGTGAATTTTGTCCAAGGAGACCAATGTATGTGCTTAAAACACTCATAGTAGCTAAGCTACAAAAAATTTAAAAAAAAAACAATTAGTGTCTACTTTAATGTAGCAGGTGAGAAGACAAAAGATGGGCTATGGAAGAAGTTGCATAATTTATATGATAGGAATACGACATCAAATAATTTCTTCTTGATGAAGAAGATATATAACCTCAAGATGAAGAAGGGTGCTTCATTTTTTTTTCTAGTTTTTTTTTTTTTTTTTTTTTTTTTTTTTTTCGAGGAAAAATCAATAATTTTCTATGAATAAAATTAAAATTTACATAGAGTAGATGCACAAGTGCATTCAGGAATTGTCCCAAGAGACCAGTGTATGTGCTTAAAACACTCATAGTAGCTAAGCTACAAAAAAATAAAAAATTTAAATTGCATTTAGCTAGATAAACTGGTTTTTTTCTTTTGGACTTTTTGTCAAACCCCAAGTGATGGAGTTGTAGTAACAATTGCCAACTCATTATTTCTTGAAATGTTTGAGGCTTATTTATCTGAATCTGAGCTTTTAGATACATGAGATCGCTTAGTTCCACTTATGCCTTGATTGTGGTTGTTTTCCTCGTGTTGGTTCTCAAGAATCAAAACCATTGTTGAGTAATTTGGATTCTCTTCTTGTTTGTTCTGAACCTTCTCCTTGTCTTCTCCCTCCTCTTGAGAACCTTGTTGATTTTGCGTCTCCGGTTGTTGCTGGGTCTCATCCAATTCTTCATCCTCATCATCTGATCAAGGAGGTTCTGGGAATTTCCATCCTTTTTTCTTTTACAATCTGTTTTGTGTTCTTTTCTTTGCTTATTTGCATGTGTTCTATAAGTGCCTTGTTTGATGGCAAATCCAGCATCTACAAGCAGTGTTTTCAAAATCTAACCACTGTGTCCACTTGAAGTCTTGAAGTGTCAGGTGAATACAATCGGGAAGGTCTTTATTTAAATACATCTCCATACAAATATGGCAAAAAGTGAAGATACTGTTGTCCATTCTTTCTCGATCCATCTTTAGGAACCTTCCCAAAGAGTTTCCAATGCCTTCTAGGACCTGCTGGTGCCAAAAGGGGAGCGGAAGGTTATGTAGCCTTACCCAAACTGGAATTTTTTCAACCACCATTGAGTTTGCATCAAAACCAAGAAATCGTGGGGTTACGAAGAGACCCACCCTTCCCCAAAACCATGGTCCTTCATTTATGACATAATTAAAGTCTTTGTGAGTATCAAACTAAACCACAAAAAAACCTTTTGCACACAGATAAATGTCACAATCTCTGGTCCAATTGAAGTAGATCCACTCATTTAGATATTCATATTTGGACCAGAAACCATTAAATCAACATATGATAACTTTTGCTTGCAAAGTAGTGAAGAGACCACTTACTTCTGGTAATTCTATAGACATATATGGGGCTTTTTCCATCTTCTCTACAATGTACGGACCTCGGATTGTCAGATTTGGGTTTTGTTTGTCTTGTGTGGCAACTTTCCCTCTTAATGCATACTTGAATGAAGTCAAACCCTTACCAGTCGAAGACGATCTCGGAGGTATGCTTGCTCCTAGGGCACCACCTTGTAGTCTTAAATTCAGCATAATGGTAGAGTTCCTTTGAATACTATAGTCTTTCAAATGGACCACATCTTGCAACAAGTCTACTGTAAATCTGCACTACTTCTCCTTTTCAACTTTGTGCCTCTTTTGTTGCTTCTCGTCAACTTTCTTATGCAGACTACTTCACTTCAAAAAGTTATGTTTCCATTCCACATTGTATATTTTATAAGCAAGCCATTTGGTTATTTATATTCTTTGCAGTAATATGAAATGAAGCATTGTCTCTTGGTCTTCTAAAAACTACTCACAAGCTTGTCTCTTCATTTTCAGTTCTCAATGAAAATTTTTAATATAAAATAGAGCTGAAATAAAACAGCTCAACTAGTAATGATTACAAGTCTAGACAAATCATATTTGTATTATCTTGTATCATACATATTTATATTTAATGAAAGCATATATTTTCCAACTTGTGTCTCAAAATTTTATGTTCCATTTGACAATGTTCAACCTTCACATTGATTATCATAGCCTTTGAACTTCACATCACTTTCATCCTTTGCATTTCAAGCACTCTTGCAACAATGACATACATCATGAATTAATGTCAACACATCCATCAATTATGACAATTTGACATCAATGCCAACATTACCAACACCCCGAACTTTCTAAACCAATGAACTATATTTGCATGCACTAATCGTTCAGTTAGTTGACGGGCCTTTGTTAACTTTGTCGACACACATTTATTATAACATTTCCCATCCATTCAATGAAGAGTGCATGCCGAGCGACCAAATATGTGAGCAGACGGGTGGAGCTGACGCGCTGTGGAACTCAGATCAAGATGGGAACCCTGCACAATAGATCCAGGAGGGTGGAATCCTTTGGGCAATGATTTCGAGGAGGAATATTCTAATAAAGATTTTGTTGTGGAATTTGAAGATTCTCTGATGGGTCCAGAGATGACTGTACTAGAATATCGTAGGGTTTATATTCATTTTACTCAGAATTTTGCAAGGATTTCACTGATGTAGTTAGATTTGGGTTTTGAGCAACATATCTTAGGGCTTATGGCAGAAGACAACATGTGTCATTAATGTTTTGGCATAAACTTCGAGGTAGCCTTGCACAGGTCAGAAGGTGGTCATGTTTATACTCCAAAGTCATAGAATTCCAAGACGAAGTTGCTTGTATGAAGTATGCTACAGTTTGAGTATCCCATTTTCAGGTCATCCTCACGATTGGAGGTATAATGATGCATTTTTCCGTGTAGTCATTTTCATTTTTGCTAAGATGAATGAAGTGACCTCCCCACCATTAAAGCAGGGCTCGAAGATGTAGTACACATTGGACGAACTATGTTATCAAACATTATGTGCATTTTCATTTATGGCCTCTTTTAAATTACTTCTTCTTTAAGTATTTCACATATGTGGTTTCTACATGCTCTTTTAATGCAATTCCGCTAACATCAACCGAACAAAAGATCTTGGATCATGTTGATATCATAGGCATACCAGATCAATCTCAAATGAAATTTTTTATTATACTTCTCACTAATTATTACATTGGTGTGGGTGATTCCTATTGCAATCATTGTTTCCAATTGGCGATCGAGGTCGTTGTTGGAAGGGATGAGTTTTGATGCTACCGCTACTAGGAAAAGCATGAGATTGAATTGATCAAAGTTTAGGTGCCATGGCCAAGTCTGGTTTGGTAGGGTTTGGTACATCAACATATCTTATTCTAAGTTAATTATTTTAAATTTGCTAAAATGAAATTGATCTTTGGACTTTGGAAAAGATGTAATGAAGACAGTTTCTTGTCAACATGGGTCACTCTCATGCTATTATGTGTTTTATCGTGCTCCATTTTCAAATATTGGCATATATGCTTCAATCATCATGTTATTCATTCTTTAAAGCAACCTGATATTCATCACAACAACGAAGGGCAAAGTTTATTTCAAGATGAATGCATGAGAAGGATCTTAGCAATGAACAACCAAGAGCGAAGTTTCTTTCAAGATGCATACATGAGAAGGAGCTCGACAATAAAGAAGGGGAAGTTATTGTTGAGAAATCTAGGGCATTATATCTATTAGGTTCATTAGGTAGATTTCTCTAAGACTTTGAAATTTTCTTATGATTTCTCTTTTTCTTCTTATTAGTTCTTCTTTAAATGTATTGTGTTCCTCTCATCAATAAAAATGCCAAACAATGAAGATCACAATAAGGGACACAAGATGTAGGTTCTCAATCAAGGAAAAACCCCTATCTAGGGGAAAACCCAATCCAACTCTTCCATTAGTATATTATAATCAAATTGAGACAAACCAAGACCATAGACCAAACCGGAAGACCTTCCTTGTTAGGGTCCAACCCTAACCCCCTTATTTATGTAATAGGATCGAGTCATAGTTATAGTTAAGTAAAGAGTCAATAAAGCCCATATTAATAATTGTAAGTGGTTGGCCCACATTTAAAGAAGGGACCACAGTTAGTTGCAAATGGGCCATGGTATTAGATAGATGGTATTAATAAGAACCATGGTATTGCATGTATGAATCCTATATAAAGGATCGAGACTCCCCTCGAGGAGTATCGTGTCTTATTTTGTAATTGAGCCCAACACTATTGGAGGTTGTCCCCTCAAAGAGGCAAGTCAACATTGCTTTCCTTTCTGAATAATAAAATACTTGTTGTTATTTCTTATTGTTCTGTGTCCTGGGTACATTTCTTCGCATATTTGGTATTCTGGTATCTTCTTGCAGGTCAAGAGCATAACATTCCTCCTCCACCAAGTCATCCCTCAAACTGTTCTTTCAAGCTTCAATGATTAACTACAACAACATTGCATCAAAGAAAGAATTTCGACCTTACTGCTTCAAAATTTCGTCCCAGCTTTAGGTCTACAACTTTGTCCCTCCTGCAACTTTAGATTCTTTGCATTTGTGAGGGAAAGTGAGAGAAAAATGAAATTTTCTTCTTCACTAGAGTTTCTCCTTTCTTCACTAAGATTTCTCTTCTTTTGCAAGCCTTTTACACCCTTCCTTCTTGCCTTCGCTTCTCCTTCTGATTGCAAATCAAACTTCTTGAATTGGATGCTCAAATACGTCAAGTATCACTTCAATTTATAGTGGTTGTAGCTACCATAATGAGGCTAACTTGATGTACTTTAGGTCGACTTGTTGGAGGAGGCCTAGATGAATTATTTTACATCAAAATAAATTTATTTCTTGATAGATAGAGCCCAAGAAGGGTATTTTACATGATGACATGGACAAGGAAACTTGACAAAAACATTAGAAGCCTGCAATGAAGGCTTTGACATATTAATCATTGACCCAAGCATGAAACCCATGCTTTAATAAGTCAATTTATTTTCATAATAAAAAAATCATTTTTCTTTCTTTTGACTAATACAATTATGAAGATTGACACTAGTTACATTCTTCAATAGTTATCAATCACACCATCGGAGAACAAACTCGCTGCCACCCAGTTCAAAGTGTTAGTACAGGATAGCCTGCTCATAACCATGTCTACATAATCAAAGAGGCTGAATTGTTGGCAAGCAAAGATGGTGGATCTCAAAATCTTTTCAGGGAATCACAATAAGTCAATGAATGAAAATGCACCAGCAAAGAGGAAGGACATTGCAATGATGGAATTTCGTCCAACCTCATCCGCCCATAGCCCAGAGATTGGTCATGGTAATTCCCCTGGCCCAAGGCTCTAGAAGTAGTTAACACGACTAGATCATGGTCAACAATATATGTATCTATTGCTTATGTTTCAATATTCTAGTTTTATGGGATTTATGACATGGAAAAAACATAAAATGTTGGTTTCATCATCCACCCATAGCCCAGGGATTGATCATGGTAATTACCCTGACCCAAGGCTCTAGAAGTAGTTGGCACAACTAGATCATGGCCAACAATATATGTATCTATTGCTTATGTTTCAATATTCTAGTTTTATGGAATTTATGACATGGACAAAACATAAAATGTTGGTTTCAAACTGTAATAGTCCATTTGTACAGTGTTAGTTTGAAATTATAATAGGCCATGTGCAATTGTCAAGATCTATAATAACAAATTTATTTGTGAAGCATCTACACAAATGCTATATCCTTATGTAGAGTATTTATTAACTTGTTTTAGTTAATTATTAGATTGAAATTGTGTTGATAGATTTTATGCTAGTTTGGAGGATATATTTTATGAAAATAATAATCACTAGATGGCACAATTATAATGTCACAACTAAAAATAGAGGATTGGCAAGATTTTGAGCCTCGACATCTCCTTCATATGCCAAATTTCAAAGTTGTCACTATTCTCTAAAAATAGTAGATTAGTATGATTTTGTGCCTAGGCATTTTCTTTATGTGTCGAATGTCAATGTTTTGTTTTTATAGTACTTATTTTTATTTATTTTAACATATTTGTGAAAAAATGAATATATTCATAACCTTTTTAGGCTTTTATATAAATGAGAGGGTTTAATTTTAAAATTTTCCATGGACAAATGGCTCAAAATCAACATTCTTTCACATAGAGGGATTTAATGTTTAAATAATTCAAAAAAAAATGTATTTTTATAAATTCTTTTGCTATTAAGATGGATTTAATGTTTAAATAATTCAAAAAAAATGTATTTTTATAAATTCTTTTGCTATTAAGATAGTTGATGACCCTTTTTCAAGTTTGAGTTAAAGGATGGTTTATTAATTTTTTTTAATAATATAGTGAGATAAGTTTTTGAAGTTTTAGTTAATGGCAAAACTTCTCAATATAAATATACATTGATTTAAATTTTGTAGACATCTTTATAAAAGTTCTAACTTTATAATTTTTAATAAATGAAAATTAATTTCTTTTAAATATAATTTTGTTAAATTTAAATATAAAATATAAATTTACAATAATAAAATTTTATAAATGTGTATTGTTATAAGATTTTATAAATCTGTATTGTTATAAGTTATATGATATTTTATTATTAAAAATAACTAAGATTATTTAATACACTATATTTATATAGATATTCATTTTTTTATAAGAAATATATAAAATAATATTAAAACATAATTAATGGAATAATAATTGTGAGATAATTTTAAACATATAATCTAATTAAATTTTTATTAGGGTTCTGTTAGTCACATTATTAATATTCATTAGAGATCTGATAACATATAATGTGCAAGCCCATGATTTATAAATTTTTATTTTGAAATTGAAATTTTGGAAAATATATAAAAATAAACCTAAACACCATTATTATAAAAAGGGAAAGATAGAAAGACAGTCTTGAAAGAGAAAAAAATCAACCTTGACAAAGATGCCATAAATTTAATATTAAATTTATATACGTAGTAATTATTAATATGTTTCACCCATTGGGCTTTGCATTGATGGTGAATGGGTGCACTGTTAAAGCACTCCTTTCAATAGATCGCTGGTTCAAATCCCCGTGGGTACTTACCTACCACTTCAAATACGATAAATCAGTCCCGTGAAACATTAAATTTCAAACTTGAATTATATATTTTTTATTTTTTAGTTTATATTTTTTAAATATAATTTTTTTTTAAGTTTATATTTTTTAAATATAAATATTTTTTTATATATAATTAGCACAATTATATTAATAAATATAATTCATATATTTGGTTTCAATTTAATATGTAAATTTAATTTAAATTAAATTTTTTGAATCTAAAATTCTAATTTTAATTTAATTATCTTAAACTTTTACATTAAATATTGTTCACAAATATTTTCAACATTATATATAATAATAAATTCAAATATATATAGTGAAATAGAAAATAATATTAATATGCACTTTATGATATGTGACGTGGTTTCAGTAGTAAACTTTGACAAATCCTTTACATGTCTACTTGCTAACCAATCCGAGGACAAATCAAATCTCCATCCCCACTGCCTCGATTGTTTGTTATCTACATTTTGTTTATGTTTTAACCTCGCTGAGCACTATTTATTAGCTATCTTTTTAATTTATGTTTTTTCTTTTGAATTTAAGGTTTCTATTTTAGTTTAATTCACGGTGATTACATATCTTAAATTTTTACATTAGATATTGTTCACAAACATTTTCAACATGGTAGGTAATAATAAATTCTAAGATATATTGTTTTTAAAGTTAATATACACTTATATGTTATGTGGAGTAGAATAATTTAACACACTTAATCTATTTATTATTAATTCCGGCTACTTTTCAATAGCCACACCAAAACATCAAATGAGTGCGAATATCAGGTTTTATAAATAATTTTTTAATAAATTACAATTACATTATTTTTTACAAATTATTTTATAATAAATTATTAAGGAGAGGAGAAGACTTAAGAAACTAAAAACTATGAGTAGAATTTTCATATTGTTTATTGGATTATGTATTAAATAAAGAATATTGGCTGGATTTCAAAATCTCAATTAATTATTTTATTGAAATATAAATTCATCAAGCTCAATTCTAATATAGACCAAGCTTAAATTTAAATATTGATATAAATTTAAATACCTTTATTTCCACATTTTTATTTACATTATTAAAAAATAAAAATATAATTTAAAATCATTATATAAATAATAAATTTGAAAAATAGGAAAAAATCTCATCGATGATGTTTATAACCGATTTTTCAGAAAGATGAAGGAATATGAAGTTAGAGTCCCAAAAAAGCTCAGATTGCTTATTAATACGGATATAGAAAGTCTAAATTGCTAATTAATCTGGATATATACTATGGATATATACTATGTTGTTTCACGAGGTATTTCTATGGTCCTCTCAGGGGGATCTTCCTCTTTCTAGCATAGGTGCCTTAATATTTTAAGCAAAACTTATTGGATGAATATTTAAACAAAGTTTTTTGTTTTTTGGTTATTATTGAAGGTAAGAATAAAAGATCTTACGCAAGTCCACATTTTTGGTGACTCTCAATGATATTATTGGATTTAACGCTTTTTGACAAATCATTCAGTTATTTAAGCAGTGTTTCTATTAGCTATCTATGAATTAAATCATTATTAATATCATTGGATTCAGTGTTTTTGTTAAATTTATCAAGAATATACATATAAAAATATAAACAAAATTAATGAACAAAAATAAGAGAAGTCTGATTTTTAATCTCTGAGTTGAACTCTCATTGAAATCTCATATCTATATAGGAGAAATGAATACATTATTATAGAGCCTACATATTTCTAATTTGATCATCCATTATCTGACTAATCTACTGCGTCTAATAATTTGCCAGATGATAACGGACTACATCTATTAATTTGTTGTCCTAATTCTGATAGGCAATTACATAATTGAGTTTAAGCATTATCCTCAACATCTTTGACAAATCATTCAGCAATCTAAGCAGTGTTTCCATTATCTCTCCATGACTCTGGTTAAGATTATGGTAATTTTTTATTTTTTCTATTGTTATTTTTATAGGATTTGAAACACAGTTATTAAATTCAAATTCAAATACTAATTCTATTCGATAGAGAAAAAAATTGATTGTTTAAAATTCAATATAGAAAAAATTCTAGAATATGCATCTTTAAAATATTTATATTATTTCTTTCAATATTTTAAAATATATTAATTTTTCAATATTTCAAAAAAAATTATAATATTGAAAATCTCAAGAACTTTTTAAAAATTGTTGCCAATCATATAAGTTGCAAATAAAATTATATCCTAAAACAAAGTGCATAGTTTTACATTATAACAACATATTATGGAAATTTATGTATTCATATATATCTAACTATACCATAAATTATATGATACCCAATATAAACTGAACTTCTTGCAAATTCCACATTATAATGAACAATATAAATTCCAAATTACCTACCAAATTTAAATTTGGAATGTGGCCATATATTAAATGTATATAAATATTTTTTTGAAATATACTTTTACTAATTTATCACATTATTTTATAATAATTAACCATCATATCTATTATTTTTAATTACTAATTATTTATTAATATAATGAAACCGTTTTTTTTAATACAAAATGTTAATAGTAAAGTATACCAGTACGATTCGCTAATGCCTAACCTATGCCATGTCATGATCCTAAACGCTGTTTGAAAAGTGGGTAGCCCATGGAAAATTAATAATTGTATTGTGAAGCTTGGACTAATCCGTACCAAATTTCTAACGAAATAAAAGGAATACCCAAAATTTTGAAAATTTTTTGGTTAGTATGACCGATTTTAATAACTATGATTTGAAATAAGATTTATAACTTCAGACTAAGTGATATTTAAAAACATACCCCAATAATATACCCATTTATTATAAATTAAAAATGCCATGGGATGCTAATAACCCTGACATATATATTTCCTTCCGAAAAATAAAGACTTTTCATAAAAAAAAATTTATACAACAATTCAAGACAAAATTCATCCATCATTCAAAAAAAACATATATATAATAAACGTAAATTTAAAATTCATCAATAACCAATGTGTGCACCCCAACCATTATGCAAATTAAACTTTCTTTATATCATTAATCAATATAACACCGTACTTCAATCCCATACGATGAACAGAAGTTGTAACCAGAATTTATTCTGAACCGAGTTTTTCAATGACATGGAGCTTTCATATTCATGCGAACAACACAGCTCTGTTCAGCTTTTTCAGATACTAACTGGCCTACCTAATTAGTTTAACTAAGTAAATTCGATTACTTCAAAACAAATTGGGTTCTGCCGTACCTTGTGATAGAAAATGATCCTGCGGGGCAGGGCAAGGCAATGACAGGTATATTATTATTTAAACATGAGTCAGTCTGAATGCATGAGGATCAGCGCTGTGAGAACATCTTCACTCTGTCTGCCAAACACCCTGATGCATGCCTCCCTTGCATTCTCTGATGCACATCGCGCATTGACTGCTTCGTTTTCATCCGCCATCCAGCGCCGGTAATATTTTAACTGCCCTGCTGCCATGCTCAGGTTTCGTAAGTCGCCGGGCACAGTGCTTTGAATAGCCTCCATAAGTTTCTCACCAGAAGGAAAGAAGCCGTTCAACATGGTGGATAGGAGGTATACAGACGAAAAAGAAGCACGAATCCAGAGCTTCTCTTCTTCCGTTTTTAACAAATGGGAACTCCTGATGATCTCCTCTGCCTCTTGAAAAAGCATTGCAAATTCTGCGTGTTCCCAAAGATTCATATCGGGTTGCTGTTGTTGAGACCTTTCAGCAATCAATTCCTTTGCTTTTTCATTCCATTGTTCAAACCTTACTATAATTATAGGGTTCAGAGATTTCTTGAAAGAGTGCTCTAAGATACATCTCCTACACTTGCACTTGAAACCCCAGCTCTTGCACTGGGCTTGGCGCTGCGAGAGGGGAACGAGGGTATCAAAGTAAGGAACAGTGATCTCTTCTCCTCTCCCGATGGGCTTGGAAGCATCTATAAACATGGCGTTTCCGACTAGCAGCCAGCTCGAGTTCGGAAAGCAGGAATGGTTAATGAGGGACGGCAGCAGCCAGAGTCCGGTACTTTCTCGTTCTCGCAGACCCCGTCCCGCTTCCTCTGTTTTCGATTTTGAAACAAACGTCCCTACGCCTTCACTGAATGAGTTCAGTCTTACAATATCCCGAATACGGTTAACGTCCACCTGCAAAATTTCATTTTCTACTTCTTGGCCGTACGTCTTAAACAGATCTAAGGCAGGAACATGAAGGCTGCTGGGCGTAGAGGAATCGAATAAACTATAAAGTTGGCGGAGCAATCTCTGCGATTTCCTGGCAGCACAGACTACCGCGGCCACGAGATCTTCTTGAGACGCAATATTGACTTTACGCCTGTTGTCCACATGAAACATGGCGGGAGAGGCACTCTCATAAGCAACTGCCACAGCGTTGCTTACCAGCAACAGCTGCCCGGTCCTTGTTTCTTGGGTGGTGTAGAGTCCTCGGCCGCGGCTGTCTTCGGTCATCCTGATCTCCAGAGAACCAACGAAATCGGCCAGTGTCAGAGGAGAAGATGCGCGTCCGAGCAGGTAGTCCGAAATGTCATACTTGCCATTCAGGCTCTGGGCGTACAGAGTTTTGGCCCTGTGAAAGGCGTCTTGTATTTCCTTCTGCGCGGGGCTGGCCTTGGCAACTTTCGCCAAGCATTTGCATCCCGCTGCATACTGCCTGAGACCAATCAGAGCGCGCCCTTTCCTGGAGAGCGCTTTGAGATTGCTGGAATCGATGAGAAGGGCCCTGTCGGAATCCTCCAGCGCCAGCTCAAATTCCTTCACCTGAAGCCTTGTCTCCGCCCGGTTGGAATATGCGTGGAGGAGGCAGGTATTGATACTATTATTGTCATTAGAGGACTTCTCGAGCCGAAGCAGAGCGGCGTCTATGCATTTCGTGTAATTCTCGGTTGCTGCGTCCCACTTTTGTTCTCTGAAGCATCTGTTGCCCTTTTTTCTCAGGTCCTCCACATCCACAAGAAGCTCCTTCCGCTTCCCTTCATCAATTGCAAACTTGAAAACGTTGGCGGGGTTGTCGACGCGGATGAGAAGGCCACAGTCACTGGCGAACTTGAAATAGGGCTCCTTGACGGCTACCTTGGCACCTCTGGGGTAAAGCCTCTTGATGTCCTCCCGAGTGGTAGCAGCGTTGTATATTGCCAGCCTGACGGCGAGGCCGTTATCGTCCTCAAGCAAGGTCATGATACCGCATAACCTGTTGGCATCCGCGCACAACGTCCCATAAACAACCCGGCCGAGGTGAACTTGCCCGACCTTCAACTCGTTGAAGGAAATGGGGTTCAGCCTTTCCAGCGGAACCCAGCAAGCCGCGCCACCACTGCCACTAGGGTCCGAGAAAGGCGATCGTATCTCAAAAGAGAAGCTTTCTGTTGATGTCTCCCGGTGACGGAAGAAGTCATCGTGGATTTGGAGGAGGGTTCGCTTATCGAATCTTACCGATGCGTCATGGACGAGGGCGTGCTTCCTGAAGAAGGTTTCCATTAAGAAATACAGGCCCTCCATCGTTCTATCTTTTTACTCCAGCTCTCGTTTCTAAATTCTTCTGCTGTTACTATGACTTCTAATACGTTTTCCTTAACATTGCAGATTTCTTATGTGCCAAATGTATATTTAAATACAGGAGGCCTGGTATCACATTTAACTAAAGCGAAACCCTTCACACCAGTGATGTGCTGATCCAGTCTTTCACATGAAACCTAGTTCCTTCCGTCCTACTTTCAGTCGAAAGATAATTCCTTTTTTTCTCTTTTACAAAAGCAGTACCTCCCATCCTTCATTGTGACAAAAGCAAATTTGAAATCCCATTCTTCATTGTGACAAAAGCTATTTTGAGAACGGAAGAGACGGTTGTGACATAACGTTATGAGTGATTGGCGTACCCAACAGTATTTGATAATGATTTTTGACGCTTTTTTGGTATATATATATATAAAAGGTAAATAAGTTGTAATAATTTTTTAAAAATTTATGATATTTTAATAATAATTTTTTTCTAAAAATATATTTATTGATATGTATTGAGGAAGAATATATATCTATCTATATATATATATTTTTAAATAATTATTTTATTTTAAATTAAATATAATTATTTTTTTAATTTTAGAATAAGTTAAATCGTTAATTTTTTTAATAATTTAATATTTTTATTATTAACCAATTTTCATTGCGAAAAGAGTATTTTAAAACTAAATAAATACTCTTTTAAAATTAAATAAATAGTTGCTACTGAAAGTATATATATATATATATATATAATATTTTTTTAATTAAATAAATTTTTATTTTAAACTTCACTTTATAAAATTTGAATACAAAAATTGATGAAAATAAATTTCACAGAAATCTAAAAATACACTTTCAGACATGTAGCTAAGTTTAGGTTTCATAGTACTTCCTAAATATAAAAACTAATGAAAACCTAACACAATGACACAACACAATGGGGCTTCATTTAGAACTTTTGGCTTTTTGTAATTTATTGTTTTCTTACATTATATTTGTAATGGAAATTTAGATATAACCCTAAACATTAAATTCTTGAAGTAAATTTTCCTTGCTTCTTAATAAGTAGCGGTAACTATCAACCCCGATGAACACTGTGATTTCTAAGGTGATTTTATAATTTATTCAGTGAGGGAAAAAAACAATTTTCATCTCTTTTCACCATAATTAAAATGGAAAGCAATATAAATTATAAAAATATTATTATAATTAATAATTTGATAGAGAAATTTTAATTTTGGGTTCTTTGCGGGTATTCTACTCAGTGGATATTTTCAGGGTTTTTGTGGGCGCATCCACATACTAAACATGTATGTCCCTTGTCGAGATAGAACTCTATTTTGGGATAAAATCTACAGATCAAACATTTTGAAGATTAATGGCCTCATTCTGGCTGGGGACCTCAACTCCACATTAATGGTGCATGAATCATGGGGTTTGCACAGTAGGATTGATCAATTGGCGGACATGTTACATAAAATATTTGCGCACTGTCATCTGGTAGATATTTGCCCTTGCCCCGACATGGACCAACAGGTGAGCGGGGGATAGTTACATTGGAGAAAGACTTGACCACTTCCTAGTTCACAAGAAGTTGTTTGAATGGTTGGGGCATCTCCAGTCCTATATCCACAAAATATACAAATCTAGTAACACTTCTATATTATTCAATTGGCAGATGGAGAACATCCGGAAAGGGATCCCTTTCAAATTCAATAAAATTTGGTTAGAGGACTCCGATTTCATCGAGCTCATACACACGATCTGGTTTGATTTGTTTGAACACTACGAAGGCTCCAAGATGCATACTATGGTATACAAGCTAAACATCATCAAATCGAGGACTAGAATTTGGGAGAGGCACAAGAAGAAACAAATGATTGCCGAGTTGAAAAACAGTTCATAGTTGATATCAGATTTTGGATCGTCCTTGGAACATATCAACCCAACAAAACAGGGCCTAGATAAGCTAAGAGGATTGGAAGAAAGGAAAAAAGAGATATTGCACATTCAGGATGTCACTTGGCATCTAAAAAGCAAAGAAACGTGGCTTCGAGATGGTGACATGAATACCAAATTCTTCCATAAATACGCCTCCCACCGAAAAAACTGCAACACAATTTAGCAGATAGAATCCTCTGATGGTCAAAGATTTAATAGAACCAGGGACTTCCAAAGAGAAGCTGTCAGGTTTTTCAAACACTTCTATCAAGCGAAGGGAGAGGTTGATTTTGAAGACAAGATTTGGGAAATTAACCAATATTCCACTATGTTTGATGATCAAGCGAATGAAGAATTATATAAGCCGGTCACTTTGCAGGAAATTGAACAAACAATAATCTCTTTTACAAAATACAAAATCCCCAGCCCAAATGGATGGGCCGTGGAATTCTACATACACTTCTTTGATTTGTTTGGAAAATTCCTCCTGAATATGTTGAGGAGGTCAGATTGTGCGAGCGGATTTTGGTGCAATCAATTCCACATTTCTCGCTTTAATCCTGAAGAACTCTTCTCCTAAAATATTATGGGATTTTAGGCCAATCTCTCTGTGCAATATCCTCTACAAAGTTATCTCAAAGGTGAAAGATTGCCAGGCTCATAAAAGGGGTATTGTCCAACCATATCTCTAGAGAACAGTTTGGGTTCTTAACAACTACCAGATACATGATGCAGTAGCTGTGGCGCAGGAAGCCATTCATACAATCTATTCGAGAAAAAAGGAAGTGATGGTCATGAAAATTGATTTACACAGAGCATTTGATAGTGTGGATTGGTCTTACATTAGGCTTATTCTGTATAAGGTGGGACTCATAAATCATAACATCGAATGGATTATGGCTTGCATCTCTTCGACATGCTTCCCAGTGATCACCAATGGTTTCCCAACACATTTCTTCAAAGCTGGTCATGGGCTCAGATAGGGATGTTCCCTCTCTCCCTTAATCTTTCTTCTTGTTATGGATGGACTCAGTCTTAAAATAAAAGGAGCTTAGTCATGTAGTATCTTTCAAGGAACCCAGATAACGATATTGTCTACATTACTCTCTCTTTTTTGTCGATGATACCTTAACCTTTGGAATCATTTCGAGAGCTCAATGGGAAGCTTTGTTTTACATATTTTCTAGATTTGGGGCCTTCTCTGGTCTACAATCCAATGGCAGGAAATCCACACTATATTATTATGTAGGAAACATGGCAGACATTGAACACATTGCATGAAATTTTGGTGTCATAATAGCACCACTACAGAACTAGATACACTATATAGGATATAACATCAAGCCATGCAACTACAAAATTTCGAACTCGAGCTGGCTGATTGATAAATACAAGCATAAACTCTCAAACTTGACACACAAATTTTTATCATCGGGTGGCAGATACATTTTAGTCTAGGCAGCACTACAACAAATCTATGTTTATTGGGCTCACCTATTTGGATTCCCAATACAATTGTCAAAAAATTCACCTCGATCATGACAAATTTTCTCTGGAGAGGGATCGAGGTATCAAGAAAAATGAACCTATGTAAATGTTCAAAGTTTGAAAAGTCCAAAGAATTTGGGAAATGGGGACTGTTAGAACACCAATCTTTTGGAACAATGTTGCTCATTAAATCATTTTGGAGAGCTATTACTGGTAGGGGCATTTAGCAAGATATTTTTCATTCCAAATATATCCAAAACAACACATAGGAAGATATCTATAGGAACACATGGTCACACAAGAAAGATGGATCGATTATCTTGAGAGGATACATGAAGATTATGCGTTGCTGGAGGTCAAGAATGGTCAAGGAATATGGAAATGTCGGGAAAATTATGATTGGTTCACTTAACATTAAAGGTCTGGCACATACACAGGTTATTAAGGAGCATACGTTGAACTCAATCTACAGAAGAGGTGTCTTCTTTTTATGTCAAGTAATAAGAGACATAAAACATAGTTGTCCCCTTTGGAAGTCTGCATTGGAATTGGTATTGCCACATGCGATAGAACACACTTGGCGACAATACATAGACTCACTTAGTCCAGCTAGACTACTTCACAATTTTCAGGGAGACACTATCACATGGGGAGGGAAGATACATAACCAAACGCCCTTGGTTGCAGACACATACAAATATTTGATCACACAGCGACACAATTTCAATCAATGCTCCCGGTTTTACAAGGTATGGAAGATTAATATCCCTATAAAAATCATACTATTGAACTGGTTGGTGTGGAAAAATAAAATCTTGACTTGGGATAACTTACTTAAGCAAGGATTTCAGGGGTCCTGGCATATGTATTTTTTGTAGAAACTCACCTAAAAATGTTGATCACATTTTCTTTCAATGCCCATATACTACTCGCATCTCGGGGATGATCACTAGATTTTGGCACTGCCCGTGTATCTTGAATTCAAATCTACATGACTTGATCACACATTGGAATGCTAATTCTACTGAGAAGGTTGCTATTCCACTTTTCACAAATTGGGAAATCCGTAAAGCCAAGAACTACTACATATTTGAAGGCATTCCTATAGACATATCTAAAATCTGGCACAAGGTGAACAATTGGATGGGAGGATCTCCTCCACCTCTAAAGACAACCAAGAATCTCGATAAGATTAGAGTTTCCCCTTCTATCACTTTGTCAGCCGGCTGGTTCAATGGTGCATCACAAAGAGGTATATGTGGTTGTGGTGTGGTTCTTATGCTGGACAAACATACTCGATACAAACTCTTTTGGCAGGGAGGCCCAGGCACTAATACAAGAGCATAAACTATGGCTCTCTAGGGACTACTCTAGTTCATTACAAAAATGAGGTGGCTCAACATAAATATATATGAGGACCCAAAATGCCTTATTGGAGGTATTCTGGTAGTACATTCATTTGATCCTCCACTACTTGCAAGTTGGATCATGAGGATCAAACAGAGACTTGCGGCCCTCTCCTCATATATTATACAACATGTATGGAGAGAATTCAATATGGAGGCAGATCAACTATCTAAGAAAGGCCTACAAGGACAATATGGGTGGATGCATTATAAACACTTCATGGACCAGAACATTCTCAAGGAAGGAGATATCAGATTGCCATATGGATCCTGTCCTAACTTGTTGGTTTTCATGTTATGGTTGTGAAGTCAGAACAATATGTTTTAGTCTTTTGGTTTCATCACTTATGTTTACTTGATGTTGTGGTAGTAAATTTTTCAGTATGCATTCTGATTACTATTTGTATATGTATGGATGGAATCACTGCTTTCTTGCACATAGAAGGTCGTCACACATTTTGAACAATTTCAGTTGCATGGAGACATATTCGGATATATGTACTCGTCTTTAAATATAATAGTAAAAACTAGTGTTTTTTCCCTCTAAAAAAAAATAAAAAAATAAAAAATAAAATAAAAGTAAAAAAAATAAAAAAATTAAAATTAAAATTAAAAAGAAATAAAAATAAAAAATCAATATTAAATTTTATTAAATGGATATAAAATTAAAAATATATATTTATTCTATATCACTACGTTTATTTTGGAAGAAGACTTTCAGAATTTTAATTTAATTTTCACTAAATATTAGACAGATAGAAGGGATTTAACTTTCTTAAAATATTTTTTAATAGTAGTCATATATCAAAGATTGAGATATTAGTTATATTTTATCTATCATTTTAATTAAATTGATAAATTAAAAAAAATGTCATACCAATAAGTTTCATATAAGTTATGGCTTTTTAGAAATGGTATTGATAAACCATATTATTGGTCCATGGTATTACAACAAAGTCTATTTATAAATTTGATTATTAATTAAGAATCTCATAATTATTGAATTTTGAAAAGTATGAACGAATTCCTAGATTTAAACAAGGGCTTAGTTTAATATAGTTAAATCAAAGTTAAAAACAATAAAGATATAATGGAAATTGGTCCATTTTGCCAAAAAAATCTCATGTGCAGTGGACTATACCATAGATATAGATCAAGGAGTATTCATGGTGTAGCTCTGTTACAATGATCTGTTATTGAATGTTAGTTTTTCTATGCTAATTTCAATTACAGATTTATAAATAAATGCTTGTTCATTGCTTCCTGTGCATAGGTTTCCTTAGGTTGTTTGGTGATTGTAAACAGGTAAATTACATCAAGTTTAATCTCTCATTCATTAGAAAATTAGCTTAAAAGACAAGTGTTGAACAACAACAATAAAAAGTACAGCAAACCATCAATTGAACACTTTAACACAGTGTTTTGATGAAGGAGTTCACATCCCTCCTGGGCTACATCTCCTTGGTCCAACTTCCATGGCTTGGGCCTCTGTATTAGCTCAATATGGCAGAATTTTTTTTTTACAAAGCTCTACTGCTCGTGATAGCTGCACCAATGTGTTGAGAATGTCAAAATTAGCTAGGAACACTTTTTCCTTAGCTCAATTGGTCGAAAAATGCTCCAGTTATAGCTCAAACACGTTTTCCCTAGAATTCCTCCTCCAAATTTGGAAGAACTTCAGTGAAGGCCACCAATTATGGAGTTGGCCCCAAAATTACCAGAACCCCCAAACTAAACTAGAGTTTAATTAGCGCTAATCCACTGATTAATTAAGCGTTAATCCGGGTTTAACGCGTTTTAACGTGCAGTTAACGATAACTGTTTAGTCATAGTTTTCGGAGTGGTCACATGTGGCATTTTCTAGAACGGTTTTCCCTAACAGTTCTGAAACCGTAACCATGATTGTTTTTGTGGAGGTGACACATGTCACGAGTAACAATCGCACTGCCTGCCGGGTTAATTAACCACCACCTAACTGTAACCCTAACCTGGCGGTTTCCATAGTGATGTCACATGGTGACATGAACTGTTGCAATTATGGTTTATGTTGGAGCCACCGGAGGTTATGTTAACTATAACCGCCAACGATTGGTGTTCACATGGGGAAGGTTGGCACACAGAATTTTTACCCCCTAACTGACAACCCTTAACATTTTACAGTTCAAATATGTATGGTGAAGTATAGGGGTAAGCAACAAGCGGTAGCAGAGATGGTGGAGAGTCTTAGTCGTGAAGGGGAGGTCGCGAGGTCGAACCGCGGTGCCTCCATAAAATAATTTCCACTATGTCAAGCCCGGTCCTTTGGGGAGGGACACGTGATGGCCTCCGAGCTTGCCACTTGCCCCCTCCTCATTGGTATGGCTCTAAAATAATCACAATATGCCACATCACCACCTCTCATACCCCAATAATACTCTGACACTTGGCAAACTCTAATTGATCCATTGACCACAGTTGAACTTGCCTAGTCACTTGCCACGTCAATAGTACAGACTACTGACTGTGCAGTGACTCAGCATTTTTTTTGCAAATTTTCACATGTTTAGCAAAGCGAACAAAACTCAGTAACTTCCTCATACGAACTCGGATTTCAATGAAATGAGTTGTGTTAGGATCATTTTGCCTAGATGGATGCAGTCGTTCAGATTTCGATCCATTCTAAGAACTTTCATTTTTGAGCTAAATGCTAAGCGCCGATCATTCCTCCCCACTAGATGCCTTTTGAACCCCAAAAGATACTATCAATTGTTCAGCAGGTGAGGGTACAACTCCCTCACCTTCTCAATCTACAACCATTTGGCTTTAGAAGGCTTTTGTCCCTTGAGTCTCACTCTAAGGTATTCGACATTCCCTCCCTTCGAAGTCCTGGTTCTTCTGTCAAGTATGAGATCTTGCTAAAGTTAATCAAGATATTCTGGCGAGAAATCATCTATTGATGGAAGCTGAACATGCTCTCCTTGATCATCAATGAAAGGAGGCTCAAACAATCTCCAATTCTCAACATTAACAACAGAGTATATTTGCATATGAGGAAAATCAAGCTTAAATGCATTGTTACCAATCTTTCCAGAGTTTTAAAAGGACCATAACGGATTGGCTTAAGCTTTTTAACTTCCCCTTGAAGTCTCTCTTTGCTAATATATAACCAAACTTTGTCTCCAACTTGAAATTTGTGATCAACCCAGTGTTTGTCATGCCTTGCCTTGTAGTTGCTTTGACTCTTTTCTAACTGTTCCTGCACTGTATGATGTATCAACTGAATTTTCTCTATGAACTTCCTTGCCTTATCAATTGTATTGTGACCATTGATGGCGACATCCTTCAAAAATATGAAGTCCAATGGCGATCTTTTCAAGTACCCAAAACATGCCTCAAATGGTGATGTGTTTGTGGAAGAATGCTTTGCCCTGTTGTATGCATGTTGTATGTAATGCAATTGTTCATCCCACAACTTGGGATGTTTGCTGCAATATCTTATAAGAAGATGAATGACTATTATGTTTACCACCTCGGTTTGTCCATCTGTTTGTAGATGAAAGGATGTACTCTTCTTTAACTTTGTTCAGCTGTAATTTTCTTTTTACATGGTGTTAGTATGCACATATTGTTGAACCTGTCTACAACTACATACAAGTAATCTTGACCTTTCCTTGACAATGGAAGACCTCCTACAAAATCCATTGAGATACTCTCCCATGGACATGAAGGTACTGGAAGTGGAGTGTACAATCCTAGCTTCCTATTACTAGGCTTACTAGTTGCACACAAATAACATCCTCTTATGAAACGAGATACATTATCAAACATGCGTGGCCAATAACAATACCTTTGGAGATTTGCTATTGTCTTGCCTACAGCAAAGTGTCCATCAATAAATTAAATGTGCACCTCCCTTATGATATTGTTTCTTTCTCCCTGTGGAATACACAACTTTCCCAAATGATACAACAAAATATTATGTACATGATAATCCAACACTTCAATTTGGTTTCCCTGGCTCAAGCTTGCATACACATCTCGAAAGTCATTATCATATGCATATTTCTCAATGTAACTTTCATGCAAAACAAAATTATGCTTGAGTATAACAAATGAATTTATAATAGGCCTTGAAATCATATCAGCTACCTTATTGTAGATTCCCTTTTTGTACCTGACAACCAAATGAAAATGTTGTAGAAAACCCATCCATCTGAAATGTCGTGACTTCTGCAACTTTGACTGTGACTGTAAATACTGCAATGGTTGATGGTCGGTATGGATAATGGTCTCCTTCCCCATCAAGTAGTGTTTCCATTTTTTGACACATGTTGCATAAGAACTGCTCCCATGGCATAATCAGTAGCATCCATTTGAATCTCAAATGGCTGCCTAAGATCCAGAAGAGCCAATACTGGTGCTGAACTGATCTTTTGCTTCAAAGCATCAAATTCTTTCTGCTGTACATCTCCCCAATGGAAGACTTTCTTGACACTTGTCAATGCATGTAATGGAGCTGCAATGGAAGAAAAATTAGCAATAAATTTCCTCCAATATTGTGTTGCCCATAAAAAACTTCTTACCTCTATAATTGTATTAGGCTTGGGCCAATTCAGAATGACCTCAACTTTAGAGGGGTCGATCTTCAGCTCACCTCCTCCAACAATGTGTCCCAAATACACTAAATAAGTCTTGCCAAATTCACACTTCGACATCTTTAAAAACAACTGTTGTTTTCTCAAGACATCAAGTACTTTGTTTACATGCAAGACATGTTCATCCCTAGATTTACTGAATATGAGTATATCATCTAAGTACACAATGACAAAGTCATCTAGAAATGGTCTCAATGCATCATTCATTACTCTCATGAAGGTAGCTGGAGCATTTGTAAGACCGAAAGGCATAACAAGCCACTCAAACAATCATTGTTTAGTTTTAAATGAGGTTTTCCAAATGTCTTCTTCATCTATTCTGACTTGATGATAACCACTTCGTAAGTTTAACTTAGTGAAATACTTTGCATACCTCAACTTATCAAGCAAATCATCAATTCTTGGTAGTGGATAATGATTCTTTACCGTGATTTTGTTCAATTCACGGAAATCCATACACATACGCCAAGTCATGTCCTTCTTTGGTACCAAAACAATGGGCAAACCACATGGCGAAGTAGATGGGCGTATGATACCTTTGTTCAACAATTCTTGAATTTGCTTCTTGATTTCCATGCTCTCCATAATCGACATGCGATACATGCCAATGTTTGGAAGTGGAACATCCTGCTGCAACTGTATCTCATGTTGAATTCCCCTCTTGGGAGGTAACCCCTTTAGTTCCTGAAACATCTCACCATGCTTGCTTACCACATCAAACAAATCAGATTTCAATTTGTCATCACAACCTTCAAAAGATTCATAATCAATATCATTCTTTTTCTTGATCATGAGAAGCAAAAAAAATTTACTTGCATTTACTAGTCTCTTCATCTACCTTGCATTAACCAAAGAAATGTTTAGCTTTTTGCGATGGGCTCTCACAATGTACTCCACCCCATTCTTGAGAAATAAGTATTTCTTTTTATGGCGATAAAACACTTCTTTCCTATCCTACAAATATGGACTACCCACAATGATTCCTAAGATGTCAAGTGGAACTACATCTAACTCAACTTCATCAATGAACTTTTCAGTAATTGCGAACTTGAATAAACACTTCCTTGTAACCTATAAATTTTCATTATTACCTATCCAACCCAATGGATATGGCTTATGATGAGGTACAGTTTCAAGGTTGAGATTTTTTACCAAGTCTTATGAAGTTAAGTTTGATTGTGACCCACTATCAATTAATGCATCAATATTTGTATGATTCAAAATTACCCTTACATGAAACAACTCTATTCTTGATTCTTCATTTGGAGTTTTGTTTTGATTGTTTGAGGAAATAGTGCTTGCAACAACTTCTTTCCCTTTTGTGACCATGGCTGAAATCTTGGTCTCATCACTAGAATCTGATCCAAGGTCATGTTGTGTGGTAGTGGTCGTCTTTAGTTTTCCCTTATTGTTTTGTTTCTTTGGCCTTAGTTCAGGATGTAATTTCCAACAATGGGCACATCATGCCCAACTTTGGAACAATGTTTCCATATGGTTTTCTCCCCTTCTTTCTTCACACTTGCATTCTTCTTTCCCTTCCATTTCCCCCCTTCTCTTTCTCCTTACCCTTGAAAGGCTTATTCTTACTACCCTCTTCTTGAATGTTCTTCCCCCTTGCTTCAAGGTTCGTGGCTTGCACACATACCTCATCAAAATTGCTTGGATTGAACATAAGGACAGTATGTTTCAAATAGGAATGTAAACCCCCAATGTATTTCAACAGTGTATCTTAGGAATTCAAATTTACTCCTAACAACAAAGCTATCTTTCTAAACTCCTGTGTATAGTATTGGACTGTTTGTCCTTTAAGCTGCATAAAATTATGCCAACCCATAATGGCTTTTTGCCTATAGGCTAAAGGGTAAAACTGTCTTTTAATTGCAGAAATAAATTCAACCCAAGAAATGGATATCTTACCATGAATTCACATTTCCTCTTAAGTCTTTTCTTCCGACCAAACTAATGTTTCTCCTTCTAGCCTCAATGAAGCCAACTAGATCTTTATGCCATCTTCTTAAAGGTTCTGAATTCTACAGTATACCTCCAATTGTCGGATCCAATTGTCTAACTTTTCTGCGTTCACTTCACCATTGTAAATGGGAAGTTCAAACTTAATGTCCAATTTGAGTAAGGGAGTTTTTCCTTTTGGGGTTTGGGAATGAGTATGGACAGTTTTTGTGTTGGAACTAGAAGATGTTTGAGATGTTGAGGATGATGAAGATGATGAAGAAGGTGATGAAGATGGTGGAGATCGAGGTGGCTTTCCTCCGTTACCCTTGGACTCCTTCTTATCATCTTTTTTGTCTCTTGAGCTTCCTTCTCCATGTGGAGGTTTAGAACTCTCTCCAACCATTCTATTATTCCTCTCTTCATAGAGGACTTTAACCATCTCAGTTAAAGTGTAGAAAGATTTTTTGAATTCTTCCTCTTCTCAAGAAGGACCTTCAGGCTCTCTTTCTCCAGACATAGTGGCTGTGGGTTCAAGCTTAGAAACTGGTACTGCTTGTACCTCTTCAATCTCAATTGAAGGCAAAACTTGAGGTGTTTCAAGTGCAGCTAGAATTGGAATTTTGGGTGGTGGAAATTGTGGCCTTGTGGCTCTCCTTCTTCTGGCATTACCTCAATAGTTGCAACCAACAATTTCCCTTCTCCTCTCTGCAATTTTAACGTTGTAAGCATCACAATTTTGCAACCATTAAAACCCTACTTGCACAAAACTCGAGCAATCAAGCAAAAAAGCCTTCGCTCTGATACCAACTTGATATGTTATTGAATGTTAGTTTTTCTATGCTAATTTAAATTACATATTTATAAACAAATGCTTGTTCATTGCTTCTTGTGCATAGGTTTCCTTAGGTTGTTTGGTGATTGTAAACAGGTAAATTACATCAAGTTTAATCTGACATTCATGAGAAAATTAGCTTAAAAGACAAGTGTTGAACAACAACAATAAAAAGTACAGCAAACCATCAATTGAACACTTTAACGCAATGTTTTGATGAAGGAGTTCACCCCTCCTGGGCTACATCTCCTTGCTCCATCTTCCATGGCTTGGGCCTCTGTATTGGCTTAATATGGCAAAAAAAATTTGTTTACAAAGCTCTACTTCTCCTGATACCTACACCAATGTGTTCAGAATATCGAAATTATCTAGGAACACTTTTTCCTGAGCCCAATTTGGTCGAAAAATGCTCCAGTTATGGCTCAAATAGTTTTTCCCTAGAAATCCTCCTCCAAATCTGAAAGAACTCCAGTTAAGGCCACCAATTATGGATTTGGTGCCAAAATTGTCAGAACTGCCAAACTAAACTGAAGATTAATTAGCACTAATCTAGGTTTCATGTGTTTTACTGTGAAGTTAATGATAATTGTTTAGTCGTGGTTTTCGGAGTGGCCACATATGGCGTTTTCTGCCATGGTTTTCCCCAACGGTTCTGAAACCGTAACCCTAAATGTTTCTGAGGAGGTGACACATGTCACGGGTTAACGGTCGCACTTCCCTTCAGGTTAATTAACCACCACCTAAGCGTAACCCTAACCTGGTGGTTTCCATGATGGTGTCACATGGTGACACAAACCATTATAGTTATGGTTTGCATTGGAGCTGCCAGAGGTTATGGCAATTGTAACCACCAACCCTCAACATTTTACAGTTCAAATATGTATGGTGAACTATAGGGGTAAGAAACATGCAGTAGCGGAGATGGTAGAGAGCCTTGGTCATGGGGTCGAACCTTGGTGCCTCCATAAAAATTTAGCCATTGTGCCAAGCCTCCGAGCTTGCAACTTGTCCCCTCCTCATTGGTTTGACTCTAAACCAATCACAATATGCCACGTCACCACCTCTCATCAACCAATAATACTCTGACACTTGGGTTAGCTCTAATTGTTCCATTGACTACAATTGACCTTGCCTAGTCACTTGCCACATCAGTAATACGAATTGCGGACTGTGCAGTGACTGGGCATTTTTTTTGCAAAATTTCTTATGTTTAGCAAAGCGAATAGAACTCAATAACTTCCTCATACAAACTCGGTTTTCAGTAAAATAAGTTGCGTTAGGATCGTTTTGCCGAGACGGAAGCAGTCGTTCAAGTTTCGAGCCATTATGAGAGCTTTGATTTTTGAGCTAAATGCTGAGCACCTAATCATACAAGAGAACATATTAAAAATGGTTTATGATAGCAAACAATAGGTCAAAGAGGGTTCACTAGTTTGAAATCGACACTAGAAAAAAAGAAATATTAACTTGGAATGATATGAGATATTATTTTCGGATTATATACATAGAGTAAGTCATTAATTTATGACCCATGTCCATGTATATTAGTTGCAAATGATCAATTTCTCTGAATGATATGAGATATTAATTTTGGATTATATACATAGAGTAAGTCATTAATTTAAGACCCATGCCCATGAATATTAGTTGCAAATGATCAATTTTTCATGATTTTGAATAGTCCTCTTAGTACAGATTGAATGAAGGGATGGTCACAAGGGTGAAAAAGTAAGATTTAAACTAGCAAAATGGTGGGACTTGCACCTGATAACTAGGATATCCTAGCAGGTCACCCATCTCAATACTCTTTTGGCACAAGTGCACTTAACTTTGAAGTTCTCTGGATGCTCAAAGCTACTTAACTTGCTACCCCATTTGTAAAACCTTAGTAACTATTGTGTTATATGAGTTATTCAATTCGAACTCCCTAGATCCTTTTATTTATTGAGAAACTTCTACAATTCAACATATAAACATAATATTTCAATATAAATATATACATCTATAAAAAAGTAGTTAATAACTACGAGTCAATTCTTTTACTAAATATATGCCACAAAATCATTACTAACAATAAGCTAAAATTGATTTATAATAATAATCAACAATATAACAAAACAATTAACAAAATTACGAAAAAAAGACAAGAAAAATAACAAAGTTTACACCAAATTTACAATATAACTAAGATCTTACACTAAATATATCATTAAAACAATATAACTAATATCTTAATATCGAAATAGTTCATTGTTAAAAAAACCAAACTACATAATAACATTCCTTATACTTTATAAGGAGTGACTCATTTACATAATTAAGTATTGTTTAATTAAAGTAGAGTTGGTTAAAATGTTTACTCTTGCTTAATCTTCTTTATTATTTAAGTTGGTTGAAATAACTCTTATTTTCTTTATCATTTTTTGAAATGTTAATTTCATTTTTTAAAATTTTAGTGATTTGAATCATTTTAAGATAAGTTAAAAATTATTAAATAAAAAAAATTATAGTTAATTTTTTCCAAAAATAAATAAAATAAACAATAAAAGTTTGGATATATATATATATATAAACTACATAATGTATGTTTTTGGATTATTCTTGGGAAGAGATAATGTTGTCATATTTTGCACATAATTTTTTATTAAAATAAACAAATGTTAAAAATAGCTTAAATAAAGTCGAAATTTCCCTGACTTTGAAGCAAGTCGTGATAGTTTGGTGAAAATAAATGTAAATGAAGTAGGGTTTGAATTTATAGGATGTTTATAAATTTAGTATTTATAGGATTTCTCAAGGGTTGTAGCAGAGAAATAATCTCATGGATGATGAGAGTAATGGGCTTTGTATTTATCATGTATCATCATTTCCATGCGTCTTGTGCAATCCTCATTAATGGATTATGTATTTTCATAAGTCTTGTACATATTGCGAACAATCAGACGGTGGCAGCACCATCATTGCCGAATAAGACCCAAACTCTTTTGACCAATCATAATTCAAAAAATTAAAATTAATATAATTAAAAAAATAAACTAATTATTTTTATAAAGTTAAAATTACAAATATAAGTGTGATTTTTGGTCAAAGAATAACTATTTGAAATTCAATACAATATTGAATGAGTTATTCCTGCCCTGCGTAGGGATAATAATTTAAAGAAAATCTATCAAGGTAACCTAAACATTTCTATTCACCTTTGTGTGGCATAACTTTTGACCACAACCTAGAATTTCATACTTTTCATTACTTTAAAAGAAACATTGAATCATCTTTTTTTAAAATAGTAAAACAAATGTCATTGCGGCCAATGTGTTTGCGAAGAAATGAATGAATTATAGATTTCAATTTGGATTGGACATTGGCTCATTTAGCAAACAATATTTCACATAAACGATTATTCAAGATTATTCATTAGTATGCTAGGTTGAATGATCAAGCTACATTTATGTTTGTGAAGGTTGTTTCTTCGTATAATTTTTTTGTGAAGAATAACTTGGGGTGGGTTGTTGGGTCTTAAAACAAGTTTTTTATATAGATAGATAAATACTATTAATGGATAAAAGGAAAGGAGCTCACCTTTCGGCTCATTGCACCATATAGCTATTACTTGTTGTGCTATACTAACTCAAAATCAATTCAAACAATATGCAAAGAAACACCTTAGGAAAAGAAAGTGGTAGTTAAGTGGATTTATTAAACCTTATTTATATGCATATGTTTGAAAAGAAAGTTGGGTATAATTTATTTAGTGAGATAGTTGATTGTCTACATGTAAGATGAGAATGTAAGAGTATCAATTTCTCATGGTATTCATTACTACTGTAAAAATGTATAGAAGACTTCTATTATATAACAATAGAGGAGGTTTAGTGTTCGTTAAAGATAAATATGACAACTACAAAGTACAAATTCTTACATTATCTTACAACTCACAACAACTCGCTAGTTTGGAAAAGAAAAGTTGATAAAAACAAACTCTAACACCCCCCTTAAGAAAAATGTACAGAGTAAACATAGAGAAAAAATTGGGTCTCAACAGTACGCTATTATCACTTAGATTTTCCCTGAAGTTGTAAGAAGAGGGAAAGGGGTCCGAGGTAACCACAAACCAACTTTTGGGTACAGAATCTAGCCAAAATGTACCTAGAGAGGGCTCTCTCTTTAAAATTTAGCTTTGTTTTATAAGGTTTAGGCTAGTTATGAAAACTTTAAGGTTTTGATTGTGTTTGGTGGTGAAATTCAATCGCAGATGGGTAGAACTGAATATTTTAGGCCATTTGGCTAATGGAGTCAAAAGAAGATGGCTCAAATGGATTTGGTTTTTCAACAAAGGATGGCTTCACAGGGCAAGATAGCTAAACAGGGAGCAAATGATAACTTGAAAGGATGGGATGGGCTCAAAAGGGAAGAAGGGCAATTAAGAATCCTTCCACATGTTTTGAGAAGAGGGAATTTATATGATCACCAATAAAAAGCAATTAAGAATTTTTTACTAAATGATCAAAATGATAAACTAAGAAGCAGGAGCAATTAAGAATTCCTTGCCTATGATAGTTTAGAGGAAAACATTAAGAATAAAAATGATTGAAAACAGATTGCACTTAAGCACTTTCTGAATTATACTTTTTCATTTTAATATTCAGATATGGAACATAATTGAAATATTAAACAAGAAAACAATAACACATGAGTTATAGAATACTTATTTGTCCAGTGTTTTACACATGAATCTTGTGAAAAGTCCTTTGTATCAATTCTTCATCGAGCTAGCCATGAAAGATTTTTTCCAACAGCACTTTATTCCAAAGTAATCAGTTTTACAGAAATGTCTAAGAATCCACCTAAAATACTTCAAATGAAGAAGTATTTATACTAATTGTAAACTGAAATATCATGAAAAAAATATCAAGATTAGTTTCACAAATATCTCCAATTGTTTACATTAATAGAACTTAAATAAAGGACATGCAAAACTAATGAATCTATTTGGCACTATGTTTATGGATTTATGGTGATGAAGAAGAGAAAGTCGAATTTGGTATCAACTCTTAGTTGATGATGAAGCATCCCAGTCACTAACTGCATCCTTCGTTTGTGCATTTTGCCCCAGAAATTCTGCAAACTTAAGGTCCAATGATACGCTTGTATATCTCAGTCTGTAATAGATATGTAAAAAGTGAAAGAATTGTTTGTATATAAGAACGTTTTTAAGATAAACCTCTCTCATTTTCCCAAAATTCATCTCCATATGTTCACAATATTCTCTGCAAAAAGATGTCAAAAACAGGACTTTGCACAAACTGAAATATAGGCTGTGAAGACATGCACTTATCTCCCTCTTGGTAATACCTGTGTAAAAAGTGAGATAGGTTTTTGTAGATTAACCTGTTAGGAACAAAAACCTCCTCCATTTTCTCGAAATACTTCTTGGATTGGCCATAATAATTTCTGAAAAAATATGACTTAAACAGGAAATTTTTGAAGAATGTACCATTTATGCTCTGATTTCATCTTTTAACCTTAAATTCCTTTCAACTGTTTTTCACTTTTACTTTGGATAAAATTCATTGTCGCTGGCGAAAGTGTTTTCATCTTTGTTTAACCCTTAATGTCTTCATGTTTACTTTCACTGTTTACTGTTTACTATTTACTTTTACCACTCTGTTTTTCATCTGTCTTCACTTTGACATGAATTTGTATGCTATGCTTTGTAATTGTCTTCTTTGTTGTTTATCTTCATCTTAGCTGATTTACTTAACTTGGTATTCAATCTGATACTCTTTAACCGTGATACACTTTGACTGTTCTTTACTGTGTCCTTTTACCTTCCATCCCTATTTGAAAAGACCTGATAACAATCTTGGAGTAAATAGGTCTTATGACTAGTATTAAGATTGTTTGTCCAAGGATGTGGTATTTTGATCATCTGTGAAACAAAACAAACTGTTAAGAAAGCATTGGCTTGCAGGGGAGGTCAAAAAGGTTTCATTTGATCCTGAAAGGTCTGTGGAGTGAGTCCAAAATGCTTTTCGGGAGGTAAACCATGCTCGAATCGGTTAACAGAAGCTTCAGGTGGCACAGATGGGTTATAGAAGTTTACATAGTAGAATGGGCGAAGGGCAAGAAAACTTGGGTTCTTGGGGTTTGAACTTTAACAGGCAAACTTTCAAAATATGGCGCAAAGTAAACAGTAGATGGTTTGTCGCGTAGCAGGCAGGCAGTAAGCGAGATCTATCACAACGCTTTTGGAGAGTAAGTGGTATTTGGGGGGAGTATTGCGATGCCATACATCTTTCGACACATAGCATCGACACTGTTTATGAAACTGCTCACATCACGCGCTAAAGGTCGACCAAAAGGCCTGCGCGATATGAGCGAAGGCCGTCGGATCTGAAGGATCCGATCGGATGGTGATCGGGGTAATGACGTGACTGATGGATAACAGGAGCAGGCCCAATATTAATTAAAGGAATTAATCATATCGGGGGCGATTTGATTGGTTGGGAGAGTTATTAATTAGTCCGGATGACTAAATTAATCCTCATTAAAGGTGGCGGGGTCGAGTTCTTAATCAACTACAGGTTAGTTAATTAATCCCATTTATTATTTGTTTTACAGTTATACTTAACCATCGGGGTGGGATATGTAATAATTTGGGGTTTTACATAATATAATAATACGAGCGTGGGTAATTTTCTTTTATTTGGGAATTATATAATAAAACATTAATGGTTAATATGACCGAATGAATGGGAAAGCGCTAAGTCCAATGTTTTCCGAATGTATTTCATCATATAACATATTGACTTAGGCTAAAGTGTATAAAAGGGTTTTTATGAAGATTTATTTCAATTTTCCTAAGTAAAATAGGATTTTACTGAGGAAAAGTTTTATCAAAGGAATGAATGATTTATGGGGGGGTAATGTTGATGAAAGGGACTTAAATACTTTAGGCATTTCCAATTATTGGAACCAGGGTCTAGTTGCTCCAAAAGTCAGAGAAATGCTCTGAGCCCCTGTAACTATATTACCTTTATCACTTAGGGAATTAGTGAAAATTTAGGGGAAATGAGTAGGGGAGTTAATTATTTTTGACTTTGCTTGCTTGATATGCCTTCCATGGGATACATGCCATTTGCCTTGTGATGAAAGTAAAACGATTTACACATTTAAACATATCATTCACCACAAATTTTTCTGCAACCATCATCTACTTACCCTACCTACTTAACCTAGCACTTTTACTTCTTTATTAGGGTGCACTTAGACTGGCAAACCCTTATCAAACTTTCTTTTATTTTACATGGTAATGCCAAGCTAAGTCTACACTTATTACATCCAAGGGCTCAGATTAAACTGTTGAGCTCCTTTTTTCACTCCACCTATCTACTTATCTGCCAAGATTACACTGTTTTTTCAGATCTTTATTCTCTATTTCTACAACATGAAATTGAAAAATGAACTAGCCAAGCTTAAACTATTTGACTATTCATGAATTGTGGCATAGGTGACAAACTGCACACAATTGTTTATTGCACAAAAGTAAAAAGTAGTGGCATTTAGACTTGCACACTTTCCTGGTCTTTTTTTTGTTTGGGGTTCATTTTCTTTCATTTTTTGACCATCTTTTTATTCTTTTCACCCTCTGATTTTTCTTTTAGGGTATACCCTCTTTACATTTTTTAATTTTTTATTTTTATTTTTTACACAAATATGGAAAACCTTTGCAACAAGTAAAGGTATGAACATATTACATAGCTCATCAAGTCAATCATGATATATGACACTTATTGGTATAGGGGCATAACAAAAGGCATGATAAGATAACCAAGTACAATATCTCATAAGTGAAGAAAATGAGAAAATCCCATAGAAAATGACTTATCTCCAAAAGTGAGAAAGATGTTAGTGCTCATATAAGTATGGAACTAAAACCATAGATCCTACTATGATCTATTGAATGGAAAGAATAGAACACACTCTAATGAGGAAGTACCAAAATTGTGAAGATCAGAGCCATGAAAACTCAAGGATGATGGTTGATCTCTTAAGTAGAAAACATTTTATAGGGACGAGAAAAAAACATTATCAACTTCCCTAGAATTGCTTAAGATAAAATAGGTGTTGATAAAGAACCAAGAAAAAGGCTTTAAAGAAAAGTAGCACCATAACGAAAAATGAACTGATGAACTATTCTAAATATAATTGATTTAACTGGTAAAAGTAATAATTGAAAATAAATATTGATTCACCCCCCCCTCTTAGTATTTCCAAAAAAGTATAGATGCATCTAAGCAGGATCATATATCTTATGCTCATTGTGTAGGAAATCCCTATTCTTTTCTACACCTAAAGGTATAAGGTGGCCACAAGGTACACTCGCATCATACTCCAAACGCTCATATTATGTGTTAAATGGATTTTAGTTACCCACGCCTCTGTTAAATGCTTCCCTTTGTGATGCTTGTCCATGCATCTAACACCTTTTAGCTCATAAACTCCCCCCGATGCCACTTCACATGAGTAGCAACAATCCCACTGTATCCTTATTATTTTCATAATACCAACAAAGTTCATGACATGTGAACCATGCCAAAGTAGCATGCATAATTTTTTATTTCTTTTATAAGGAAAGTATGCATCATGTTCCCCTTCCCTATGAATTGCATATGCGTCCTGTAGTTCAAGGGTCCATTTTTTGTCTGTTGGAGCATGCATAGTTTCAAGATATATTTTTGTAAGTTGATATTCATATATGTCATCAGGTAATGGAGACATTTTGCAGTGATGTTTCAAACTATTTATCGTTCAGAATTTAAAACCCTCATCATATAGCCTACTACTCTATATGTCATATTTTAAACATATATGCACATACGAAAAGAGGAGATCCGCTATATTAAATGCATCTTGCATTATGAACTCAATGAAACAACAACATGTTGCCACATATAATTCAGAACATTGTGCTAGAGGTTTCATAATTGTTCCCCAAAAGATCTATAATGTAACAAATTGTACATGAAAGCGGTATGTATTCATAGTTTTCATATGTTATTATCTCTTACATATTCGAACAGTTTGTCCTATTTAAATGTATTTAGATTGCAAATAACAACTCAATATTTCCATACTATCATAAGAAAATTCATTTTTTTTGTTTACAAGTCTAGATAACCGTGGAATTACAAACAATATGAACATGCTTGTTCCCCTTAGTTCATAATTTTTCATGTAGTGCTATAGGAATCTTATTAATTGTAAATATCTAACGTGAGGAAAACCACATATAAACAATTTTAAAGAAAAAATTATCTTTATGAATCTTGTTCCCTATAGTACTTATTCTGTTATCTCTGCTTTCACAAAATGACAACACAATTTACTGAGAATGCTATTTTCTAAATGCTCTCTGGATCAACTCATATTCAACCATTGCTACAAATTGTTGAACTTGACCCTATTTAGTTGATGCAAAGTTCAACTCTACGATATTGGACTGCCATCTCTGATGGCACACATACGAAATGTCTTATGCTTCCAACAGAGTTGAATGACCTCGTTTCCACAAGCTTGCTTCAAAAGGGTTCTATTATACATGTTAAAAGTTGGACTACTTCAGCTATTGGTCCATAAATGTAAGTTTGTTATAAAAAATTTATTTAAACTTTACATATTTTCTTCATACCACTTTCGAGTCTAACAATTACTCATATGACTATCGTTTACCGTGTAGGTCTATAATGCTACTAGGCTTCGAGATTTCTGCTACATCTGCACCCTTAATTGGTAATCCAAAAAAAATTGAGTATCCCGATCACTTCTCAAGAAGACACTCCCTCCTCATCGAACCAAGAGCCTTCATCAAAAAGGCACTGCCCCCTTCCTTCTATTCCAACCCCATTTGTCACATCAATCCATATTCCCATTAAAGCACTAAACCCTAACCATTCAAACTGGTGCATAAAAGGCTACATTCAAAGAAAGACACCTCTTCGACAATTTTAAAATCAATACAGACTCAGTAAAGTGTTTGGCAAGTTGACCTCTTCGATACATAAGGTAGAGAAATACACATTACTTTTTTCAACAATATTGCTGATTATTTTTTTGACAAAATCCAAGTTCGAAATGTCTACATTGTCTCAAAAGGAAATGTGAAAATGGCTAATAAGCAATACAACCAATTAAATAATAACTGAGAAATTTTGTTAAATGCAACATCTACCATAGATCATGTTTCCAGCAAAAGAACATGCAACCCATCGATGCATTTCAATATAAATCAATCAATGATATAAGAAAAACAAACATCAACTCAAATGTTGATGCTCTTGGTATTGTTACTAACATTTCTAATCCGTGCACTATACGTAGAAAGCATAGCTATGAAGTTACTAAACAAACAATACACCTTCAAGACATGTCTAGATATAATATGGATACAATCTTTTAGGGAGGAAATATTGATGTTGTATCAAAAGAAATTTCCTCCTTATGTGTTGCAGAAAATAACCCCATCATTGCAATGAAGTCTATTCGTGTTGGAGAATTTAATGGAAAAAATGTCGACACTATAGCAAGATCCATTATTCTTATAGATCCTGACATTAAAGAGGCCCACACACTGAATTCATGGTTTAAAAAAGAATGTTCCACTACAACTTCTACATCCTTAACAACAAGATATTCACCTTCTTTTGGTCATCAACAAAAAAAAATAACAATTGTTCATATCTATAGTATCAATTCATCAAAGAAGCCTTCATTCTACCAAGTGAATGGCACAATAAAAAAAGAAATTGGATGGATAATTTTTACTACCTTCCTTTCCCATCTATCGTTGATGGGAAAAAATGCATGAAAAAACTTTTTCCAAAAAATAAAAGCACATGGTATTTCCCAAAATGCAATGTTGAAGTAACTGAATGTGATTACAAATACTTACTTCAGATCAACGTAAAATATCACATTGGTGAGTTAGTTTAAACAGTTTCTTTCGAATACGCAACATCTACAATTCTTGGGATTAATGCAAAGGACTTATATTTGTTATCCTCATATTTAGATCCAATCAAGGAGATTGTCTCCAAAGCACTCTAGACATATCACATCTTCACATTGTCAATGAAGACATAAACATTTAGAGGAATACCACGCTTGAAATGTGTTATCATGAAAGAAGAAATATTGCAATTCACAACAGAATGCAACAACATCCTTCGAGCAATCGATAACATCTTTGTTGAATTTAATTATGCAAGGAGCTATTTCTCCACGATCTCATGCCCAATTGAGATCACCAGACAAAAAAAGGAAAGACCAATATAGATATAATAGTGTCCCAACCCAAATGATCAAATATGCATCAGGGAGTTGATTCTATATACTATAAGGAAATATTTGTGCACCTGGCCTCCTCGCAAGTTGGGGAAGGATTTTGGGTCTGATGCAAATTCTCGCATTCCACTCAAGTGATCTACCTCATCCACACCTGAGCTCAATTACTACACACAACCACAAACAAATGGAGACAACAAGTGACCTTCCTTGGAAGATTGTTAGATCAAAATATCATAGAAACAACTATAAAGCATGTTGAATACAAATAGATACAGGGAAAGAACATATGTTTCTATTAATCATATAAGTGAAAGTACATCAATATACCTTCAACAAATAAGATCTTCTCCTCCAACTTGTAGTATGGTCTCCTCTCTGAATACAACAGAGTTCTTGCGCTATAGTTTTGATACTCTCTCTTCCCCCCTTTCCTCTTGGTGAGATTATAAAGGTTCATTCTATCCTTAAGGAGAATGTATCTAGACATATTTGGGCTTGAGAAGTTAGCAAAAATTATACAATAATAGACCCCTAGCCAACTCATACACAAGTGGATCATGTTGATCTCCTTGGGATTGGAAAACTCTAGAAACTTTTTTCACAATTATGAGTTTTTTCTCAATTATCTCAATTATAAAATAATTATTATCTCAAAATCATAATATTTTGGAAAATTAATTATGAGAAATAACTCAATCATGTAATTCCACCCTTTTATCATGGGATAAATCTCACATAAGTAAAAGGAAATGTGAAAATTGATGCATTTTAGCCAAATAACTAAGGTAAGTTGATATTTGGGTTTCTCTCACTATAATGGAGTGGAAAATAGGGATATAACAATCTTTATATCATAGTTAGATATCATTACATGTACTTTTGACTTTTTGGTAATTTGTATTATTTTACTTTATAAATACAAATTTAGACCATATAGTATTGTATGTCTTCTCGACAATTTCTCTTATTCAATATTGAAATATGTTTTTCAACAAAACATGAATTGTATGTAATTACATTTACCCATCAATTCGCAACAATGTTTCCTTAACATGGAGATCTTGCATTCCTCCTCCATTGTATCTTTTATTTTATTGTGTACATACACTTATTCATGTTGTTTTTACTTTCTTTCTTTTAACAAATCAAAGAACTTGATGCATTATACATGCAATTATCTTCACGTATAGTTGCAAATCACTGAGATGTTATTTTAAACACATTGTTCTAATCAAAATTAACATAAAAATTTTCAAAACTTCAATTTCTTTTCTTTTTTCCCCTTTTATACAATAATATGGTTGTTTTCTCTCCAAATAACATTCTCGTTTTCCACTCTTTTGCATGTAGGTGCCTTAACTTGTGCAAATGTCTACTTATTTTAATGATGAACATGCCCGAAGATAATATACAACAAATAAAGAATGAATAAATGCACGTCGACATGAGCTTTATCATGCTAAAAAGAGCGTCACAGATTCCAAAAAAAAAAAACAACAACATTCATCATCTGAAACATATGATGCGAATTCACATTTTCCGTCAAACCTCTATGTAATTAACACTTCCCATCTCGAAAGTAATCCTCTTTTGCAATTTTCAAACTCTCAATCTCTTGAGAAAACCACTCAAATAAATACATCCATAGTTCATCCCCCCCCTCCATTGCACTTGCTTTCAACAACGTTCACACTAATGATGCACATCATGAATTCCATGCAAAGATTGATAAACTTGCACCTAAATGTCCATGCCCATTTGTCTTGAATCATATCATGGAATATATATCTGCAATTCGAACCAAATATATTGTTGCTCTAGATGCATGTCTAAAACAAATGGTCATCACTTCTCATTATCAAACATGGACCCTGGTTCTCAACCACCTGTACTGAATTCTCTTTCACAAATAGAAGAAATGCTCATTACTAGGGTTAACCCTATACTCCAAGTAACACATGCACGTGGTAGCCAATATAAATACATTGGCCACACAATTTTATTTCCACGAGACATTACAAAAATCACAAGCATGTTGCCATGACGTTTTGAATACTTGGACATTCTAAGTGTTACCCATCATAGTAATTACCATCATGCTTATGATTGCATTGTAAGTAGACATCGTGTTCTCGCCGCATTAGAATACAAATTGGAAAATGACCCATACTATAAGAATGATCGCATTGATAACAACGCACTGGCATCCTTACCAACATTTTGCATCGATGTCTCCTCTTCCCTTCGCCATTCCAATACCACAGATCCACATTCCCAACTATCACTTGAAACACAACTTGACCCCCTTGAAGATTCCACAAACCCATACCCACACCACATATCATCATTTATATCCACTATTCCCAATGCAAATACAAAAATCCAAGAAATACGACAATATTACATGCCTACAACCACCATTCTGATACTACAATTGAATGGCCACCAATTGGCCTACCCCAATCAATGAATACAACACAGAAGGTCTCCTCTATATGGTTTTCCCTGCCCTTTTCGTCACAAGAGCTACGATGCCAAATCAGCCAAGAATGAAAATAATGCAGTTACATGAATACGCACTTCATCTCATACATTACCACGATAACAGGTTGGGAAAGCACCCACGATTTCGCTACTACAAATACAATATCATGATGTGCCATCGCAGTAAAAAAAAATAGCCTTTGTTTTTTTGAAAAAAACATCGCAGAGAACTTTCCAACATCTATCCATTATCTAAACATTTGATTAGAACAATTTCCAGATGAGTGTTGGGTTGTGTTATATTCTTTCCACGACTAGCCCCCCTAGGTAAACCGGGGGGTTAGAGGGGGGCAGAGCCCCCCCTTCGTTGTGCCAATGTGCAGCGGGGGGGTCACAAGGGGTTTGAGAGGGGCAGTTAGACCCCCTCTACGGGGTTCAGGGCAACGCCCCGAGGAAATGTTTTTTTTTTGGACCTATGGCTTTGTCCGTGGTTTTGTGCATGGTTTTCGCACATGGTTTTGGGCGTGATGATTTTCGATCCATGGTATTGGATGCTTCGGCATGTATATATATGCATTGTAATATTGAAAGGAACATAATGAAAAATCAATCTGGTAGTCCCAACTTTGGAATCTGGGGGAAAATATCTATGTATATTTGTTTTATGTGTTATGCTCTCGCTATTGTTTATTATCTGTTTTTTAGAATTCGTATGCAGGCAATTTCTATACGGGGTTAAAACCTACATTTGGTATCATAGTTGTTTTGGCTTCAAGGGGACGCCTTTGTTGCAGGGGTTTCGCTCAGGCCTATGGTAGGCCCTATTCAGTGGGAGATCTACAAGATCGATTCTGGTAGTGAAAGAAGATGGCGAGCAGTGGAAAGACAGATATCGAGAAAATTAATGGTCAGATTTTTGAGTTGTGGAAACTAAAGATGGAGGATTTGCTGGTGGACAAAGATCAGTGGATCGCAGTAGATCTAGGTACTAAACCAACGGGAGTGTCCGATGAAGAACGGAAGAAGTTGGATTGGAAGGCAAAGAGCACAATACAATTGTGTGTCTCAAATTCGGTATTGTTGAATGTATCATGGGAAGCTACGACGAAGGCTTTGTGGGACAAGTTAGGGACTTTGTACCAATCTAAATCTCTAGTGAATAAACTATTCCTACAGAAAAAACTGTATAACCTGAGGATGAAAGATGAAGACTCATGACAGAGCATCTAAACGCATTTAATATTGTGGCAATTCAATTATTATCTGTCGACATTAAAATTTCAGATGAAGATAAGTGCAATAGTTTGTTGTGTTCTCTACCAGATTCATGGGACAGTCTGGTTATTGCAATAGAAAGAAATGCAACTGCCTTACAGTTTGATGAAATATTCTTATCCTTGCTGACGAAGGATATGAAACGGAAAAATATGGAGATCCAAAATGGTGATGCTTTGTCTGTACAAGGACAGTCCCAGAACAGAAACAAAAATAAGTCATCGAGTGGGAGGTCTAAATCGAAAGGGAGATCTAAATCTCCACGAAAACCTGTAAAGGTTTGCTGGAAATGGAAAGGAAGGGAACTACAAAAGGGACTGTAAATCTAAAGCTCTTGACAAAGGAAAGGGATCTGATGATGCTCCTTCTACAGAGGCGAAAACCACCTTAGATGAAGGTGGGGATGTGTACTTGGCTTCTTCAAGTACACATGTAGATCATGAGGCATGGTTGATTGACTCAGGTGCATCCTTTCACTTCACTCTTCGCAGAGAGTGGTTCTGCGAGTATGAGAAATATGATGGTGGTGATGTCTTCTTGGGGGATAACAGGAAGGCTAGAATCATTGGTTGCAGAAAAGTAAAGTTGAAGCTGCAAGGTGGAAGGATTAGAACACTTTCAGGTGTTCTGCATATTCCTGCTTTGGCCAGAAATTTGATTTCTGTAAGCAAGCTGGATGATGCAAGTGTAAAAACAGTGTTCGAGAAAGATACCTACAAGATGGTTTCAGGAGCATTGATATTAATGCAGGGAGTTCGGATTGGAACTCTGTATAAGCTGTAAGGTAGCACTGTTGTTGATGGGTGCAACAATTCTATGGATCCTGAAAGTGGAGCAGAAAATCTAGTGGTCTCTTGAGAAAAGACTATGCTATGGCATCAAAGGCTTGGACATATTGGAGAGAAGGGTCTTCGAATACTTCATGGTAAAGGTATGGTAGAAGGTATGACTAATAGCTCTCTGAATTTTTATTTCTGTGAAAATTATGTATATGGGAAGTAGATCAGGTGAGTTTCCCCTCTGGTGGTAAGAGGGTGAAACAAATATTAGAGCTTGTGCACGGTGATGTGTTTGGACCTGTGAAGGTTCCATCACTGGGTAAGTCTATGTACTATGTATCATTTATAGATGACTTCTCAAGGAATACATGGATATATTTCCTCAAGAAGAAATATGAAGTCTTTGACAGGTTTAAATAATTTAAGGCTTTGATGGAAAGCCAGACAAAGAAGAAGATAAAGGTGATGAGGACAAATAACGGTGTAGAGATTTGCAAGAAGGAATTGGAAGAATTCTGTAAGAAGAGTGGTATAGCATGTCATAAAACTACTCCATACACACCTGAGAAAAATGGAGTTGAAGAAAGAATGAATAAGACATTGATGGAAAGGGAAAGAAGCATGCTCAATGGTGCGGGGTTAGGACATGAATTCTAGGCAGAGGTGGTGGAAACAGCATGTTACCTAATCAACAAATCACCTTCATCAGCGTAGCAGGATAAGACTCCACAAGAGGTATGAATTGGTAAGAAACCCTCTCTTTCACATCTGAGGGTATTTATGTGATGCATATGCACATTTTCCAAAGGAGAAAAGAACAAAGTTGGATAGTAAATCTGAAAAATGCATCTTTATTGGGTATAAGGATGGTTTAAAGGGTTATAAGCTTTCAAACCCAATAACAAGGAAGGTTGTGTACAGTTAATATGTGGTGTTCAGAGAGGTGAAATATGTTATTAAACATGAAGTCCCATAAAAGGAACCTGAAAAGATATAGTTTGAGCTAAAGGAGGAAGAATCAGACTCTATAGCAGAAGAGGAATCAAAAGATGAAGAGCCACAAACTCCGGGCGTGAGAAGATTAGTTCAAGAAAGAAGGCAGCCGGAAAGGTATAGTCCATCTGCTTTTTGGTCAAATTTTGCTTTATCTATTATTGATGATGATCCCAGAATTGTGAAGGAAGCAGTAGATTCGGAGGATGGAAAACTATGGAAAGAGACCATGGTTGATGAAATGGCATGTTTGCACAAAAATGAGGCTTGGGATCTGGTGGAGTTGTCGGCTGGAAGGAAACTCATTAGCAACAAATGGGTGTTCAAGAAGAAGACAAATGTAGAAGGAAAAGTGGAGAAATACAAAGCTAGATTGGTAGCAAAAGATTATTCTCAGGTGTCAGGAATTTATTTTGGTGATATTTTTTCTCCTGTTGCCCAGGTAGCTTCTATTAGATTACTTTTATCTATTGTTGCTGCTTTTGATTTTGAGGTAGAACAGATGGATGTGAAGACAACATTTCTTCATGGGGATCTAGAAGAAGAGATCTACATGAAGCAACCTGAAGGCTTTGTGGTGAAGGATAAGAAAGAACTGGTATGCAAGTTAAAAAAGTCTATATGGGTTAAAACAGTCACCAAGGATGTGGTATCAGAAATTTGATACATTTGTATGGGGACTTGGCTTCACTAGAAGCAAAGCAGATCACTGTGTGTATTTTAAATTAATTGGTGACCGTGTTATTTATCTGGTCTTGTATGTGGATGATATGTTGCTAGTTGGAAACGACAAATAACTTATTCAGGATTTGAAGACCCAATTGTCCTCCAAATTTGACATGAAAGATCTTGGTGCTACAAACTATATTTTGGGCATAGAAATTAAAAGAGATCGGGCAAAGAGGAAACTTTGGTTAAACCAGAGGAAGTATGTAGAGACAATACATCAGAGGTTTAATATGCAAGATAGTAAACCAGTGAAGGTTCATATACCTGTAGGTGTAAAGTTATATGTTGAACAGTGCCCCAAGACACAAGAAGAGGAAGAGGACATGTCCCGTGTTCCATATGCAAGTGCAAGCCGTAGCCTAAGGTATGCGATGGTTTGTACTAGACCAGACATTTCACATTCAGTGGGAGTATTGAGCATGTTTATGTCAAAACTAGGGAAGGAGCATTGAACAACAGTGAAGCGGGTTTTCAAGTATTTGCGTGGCACTATTGATTATGGTTTGTGCTACCAAGGAAGACCAAGATTAGACAGAGTTTTGGATATTCATGGTTTTTTTTATGCAGATTGGGCTAGAGATCTGGATCAAAGAAAATCTACAAGTGGGTATGTGTTTAACCTATTTGGAGGTGCAATCAGTTGGATCAGTAAGAAACAATTTATAGTGGAACTATCAACTACAGAGGGAGAATACATGGCAGCCACTCATGCAAGCAAGGAAGCAGTTTGATTACAAAGATTGTGTTCAAGTATGGGGTTAGTACAGGGAGCTATAAGGATAGACTATGACAGTCAAAGCGCAATTTTCTTGGCAAAGAACCCTGCTTACAATTCAAAGACAAAGCACATTTATGTTCAATATCACTTTGTGAGGGATATGATAGAAGACAAAATGGTGTTGCTAGTAAAGGTGGACGCTTTGAAGAATAATGTAGATGCATTGAAAAAATATGTGAGCTTTGATAAGTTCTCTTGGTGTAGAGAAATAATGGCCGTTGCAAGGCTGGATAAATGACTAAGCTATCTTGTGGCCCCCTATGGAAAGAAAACAATAAGTGGGAGAATGTTGGGTTGTGTTATATTCTTTCCACGACTAGCCCCCTAGCTAAACTGGAGGGTTAAAGGGGGAGCAGAGCCCCCCCTCGTTGCGTAGCGATGGAGTGATAGGAGGGACGGAGCCCCCCTTTTGTTGCGCTGATGCACATCGGGGGATGAGCGGTCATAAGGGATTTTAAGGGGGCAATTAGCCCCCCTCAATGGGGTCTGGGGCAGTGCCCCAGGGAAATTTTTTTTTTTTGACCCATGGTTTTGTGCATGTTTTTCACACATGGTTTTGGGCACGATGGTTTTCGGTCCATGGTATTGGATGCTTCCGCATGTATATATATGTATTGTAACATTAAAAGGAACATAATGAAAAATCAATCTGGTAGTCTCGGTTTTAGGATCCAGGGGAAAATCTCTGTGTATATTTGTTTTATGTGTTATGATCTCGCTATTGTTTATTTTCTGTTTTTTAGAATTCGTATGCAGGTAATTTTTGTATGAGGTTAAAACCTACATTCATCTTCTATCCACGATCTGAACATCCGATTAGAACAATTTCCAGATAAGAAGTTGGGAGAACAAGTCATGTGACTTGGTTGCTCTCTACGTGGCACAAGGTCTTTTTGGCACAAAGCTAAAAATGAACTAACATACATGATATTTTTGAAAATGCAACAAGATGATGGAGCTTAGTGGAAAGGAGTCGCCTTCACTAAGTGGGCCTGCAGGCTATTTTTGGCGCAAAGTCTATTTTTAGATTATGTCTATTTTTAGACATATGGATCATGGTCTATGAGTTGCAGGATGCTGTTTATGGATGATTGGTCATGTTGGGAAAAATAGATGGACTTCTATTTTTGGTTCACAGCGGAGTGATTAGAGTCTATTTTTAGACGCCAGGCTAAAAATAGAAACAGTGAAATATTATTAGCCCTTAGTAATATTTGGACTCTAAACATTATCTTATTCTCTTGGAGCACTTCAGTTCGAGCTATGGATGTGGCACATGCAGCGGACAGAAGGAATCACGTGGTTTCTTATGTGTTAGTTGAGCTATTGCATGGAGGAATTCAGTTAGAACTCATGCATGTGAGTTCTGTGGAGTTGATGGAGTTGTGTTCAGTTTGACTTAGTTGAACTAGTTGTATTCAGTCTAACTAAAGAATACTCTAGTAATGGGTTGTGTGAATTAAATATTAATTAATTCACTAATTATTAACTCATAAAGAAACTAAATAATACATCAATTAACTTAGTGCATGGACAGTTCAATAGAGACAGGTGTTAGAGGTAAGTGAAAGGGTGAGTTGTGACTATCAGTTGTGCATGAGATTTGCACTTGCATGGATTGAGTTATGCCAATGAGGATTGCGCAGTATGGGCCAATATCAAGGCAATTGTAGCTTGTGCTCACATGATTCTCTTGCAGGATTGTGCAGTGGAGGCAGGCAAAGCAATGGAGAAGATTTGAGCTGTGATTGATCAGATCTAAGCTAGTTTTGTGTGTAACAGGTGGAGATAGTGCTGAGTACTTGTGAGGAGTATTGTACTATGTATTGTTACATGTTCTCAATCATTATAATATACAGATAGTGTGGGGTTTTCAGTTGTATGCTTTCCCTGGGTTACATACTGTGTTAATGTGCGCATGCGATTGATGTTTCATTGTTTTTAATGCTGCTAAATTGATGATCAACGTAGAGGAGGTTATGTATTATGCATGTATTCCGCAATAGTGTATAATCGGGATAATCTCTATGAATAAGTGTTTATTATTCAAAATTTCTACAGATATCTCATCTCGGTTGCCCGACGTTATTTTTCACATTAAGTGTCGACGATACAAAATGGCCTAATCTTCATCCAGTCATGTCAGGATGTCAACCTCCTAATGTTGCAAAGCAACAGAAATGGAGAAATGATAACATTATCTCTAACCCCCATTTAACATCACTATATATGCAGAATTGGTTCAAAATATTCCGTGAAGTTATCTTAGAGAATCACTTGCAGACAAAATACAACTGGTACAGGTACACACTTTACCACATTACTTTTGTAATTATATAAACATCAAACTTCATCTAATGTAAAATTGTCTAACAAAAATGCATACTTCATAGATATGAATGACAACATAGATGATCCACACACAACCATGGTTTCCTTTGGAAAGAAAACGCACATGATATGGAAAGCCTTATCTAGGATGACATAGAAGCAGTTGATAATGCTAAGCAATTCTTCGACAAATATATATATCAACTTGGAACCCTCATCCTTCTACACTTTCAAACCGAGCCATTACTCAAGCAAATTTAGAAGACCCTTTCCTATTGTCCACATCAAATATTTCAAGATCAATCCTTTTAATGATTATGAACAACTCATCAATTGCATTGAACGACACACAAGATGCACTGAAAGCGCACCCCTAAGAAAGAAAGGCTTCTCATTTGAATGTCATTATAAAGCACCTTGAGAATTACATCCAAAATCATCCTTGTTCATTGATTCCAATGGGCAAAATACATACACCCCCACTCACAATGATGATCGTCTCAATACGCATAACCATACCATCCTATTTATTTGGTGTGTTGACTGCTAACTAGTACTCTCAATCCATGTCATACAAAAATATATCGTAAAATATGCAATCAAAGCATAAAATAAATTTGAAAGCTTCCACCAAATGCTACATAGAATTGTACTCGCTTCAGCTAATATTGACCCAGCAACATCTGCATTTTGAAAATTCCTTTCAGAAACCCTTGTCGATTGTGACATTAGAGCACAGGGAATCTGCCATATGCTGCAAAAATTACCATTGACATTGTGTAGTCGATATTTTTTTTCTTTAAATGTAAGCCAAAAAATGTATATGCATCTTCCACAAAATAATATTGCCTCCTCTTCGTCACCACACTTATAGATACATACATCCAACGCCCATATGCCCTAGAATCCACATCACTTCTAGAACTGGTAAAATCTTGGTCATATGATCCTCGTCGAAAGACAAACAAATGGAAACTTAGACCTGAAAAAGAAATTGTTCATGGCATACCATGCTACTCCTCAATACCATCCACAACGAAACCTTACTACTGTGACTTTTGTCGAGTTGAACTTATGATATACAAACCATTTCTCATATTGCTTGAGATATAAGAGACTCTATTGAAGAATTCATCACAAACTAGCAAAGCTTTCGTTCTTTATACAAACCTTGGCATCAACACCACACACTCTCTGATATTGAAGTTGTTACAAGTGATAACTCAACTATTCATGAAACCCACCCTCAAGACACCATGGACTTAAATGAATGGGAATTCCTCTCCCAATTGCATTCTACAAACGAGCTCGTCATAAATAACCTTGACATGCGTGGCCTTCGTGGCTTTGATGACAACCATAACTAGACTCATACCACTATCCCATTAGATCTACAAGAAAAAGGCATACAATTCATTGAGAATAACCGCTCTATCCACTGCATTCTTCAAACACATAAACATATCCTTACGAACCTTAACTCATTATCTCCAATGCAAAGAAAATCTCTAAATATTTTTCTAATCATTTTGCTAAGAATGATATTTTTCTTGCTCTAAGAATGATTAAATACAAGGCACTATTGGTACTGGAAAATGTTGGAAATAATACTGAGAGGGGGGGTGAATCAGTATTATTAAGCAATTTACCAAATCTTCCTTATTTGATCTTTTGAATTATTAGTACCATAAAATATTGAGCTTGAATAAAGAAAATAGACAGTCACACCAAAGAACACAAGATGTAAGGTGGAAACCCAATGCGGGAGAAAACCACCTGCTGCAATATGTCTCTATCTTCTTTCAAGAAATTCTTTTACAATGATTTTGTACTGGTGCAGTCCTTTACCAGCACGCAGGCTGCAACCTGCAGAGAGCTACAACTCTCTCTCGTTTTCCAGTTTCTCCTGGAAGGGAGCTACAACCCCCTACTTCTTTTCATGAAGAATCAAATGATCAACAAGTATATAACAGATACAGTCCACTACAGATATCAGATCAGTAATTACATAAATAACCCAGAACACTTTATGAACAGAAATATACAGTCAACAGATCATCTTAAGACAGGGACGCATATTTTCTTTCTGTGGCCTGCGACTGGACGCAGTCTACCCTCCGTTGTTCTGCGTGCAGACGCACTGTTCCTCTATGCTTTTCTGCGACCGGCGCACCCCGAAACACTATCGCGCCGCGTCTTTTGCTTCAGAGACGCACCCAATAACACAGTCGCACCGCGTCCTTTGCCTCAGAGACGCCCCTGAGCCTTTACTGTACTGCGTCCCGGCGCACTTGCCCTTCACTGAACCTGCGTCCCTTCAGATATGAAAGATATGAGGACTTCAGAACCAACCCAAACACTCAGATCCACAGATCTGATCATGCGCCATAGAGATCACAGTCCATTAGAAGATTCGCCCTCATAGATCTGGACTAGATCTCACCAAAAGATATTCAACCAAGATGATTCATAATCCAAATGAACTCCTTTGCTTTATATAGGCAAGCTTCTCCCCAAAACATGGAACAATACCACGAGCCGACACCATAGAAACACAAAACCGTCGGCTAGATACCACGCAAGAAACCCCCACGTGCTTTTCTCTGCCTTGAAATGTGTGCACTGGGCGGACGCACCTCCTGAACGGCTGGCCGGCGTCCCTGGACGCGGGTTCTGTATGGTATACCTGCGGGGACGCACTTGCTGAACATATTTCCTGAGTCCTTCTTGATTTATCACCTGAAAGGGTTTGCCATCAAGGACAACACCTGAATCATAATGCCAACAATCTCCCCCTTTGGACTTGATGGCAACCACATAATCTTCAGCTTCATTCTCCCCCTTTGACATCAAGAGCAAAGGGTATGCTCCCCCTATGCTCATGCATCTCCAGATCTGTAACCAGAAATCCATCATGAAGGAGATAGAGACATATTGCAGCTATTTCCAAGATCTCCTTCTCCATAATGCCAACAATGCATTATGTGCTCCCCTTGAGCCTATACCACCAATAGGAAGATGATCAACAGTAAGATGATGCATCAACAACCCCCAGCTTTTGCCTGAGGTATTCAAAAGTGTCCCTGGGCAATGGTTTGGTGAAAATATCAGCAACTTGTTCCTTAGAAGGAACATACTCCAACTTGACCTTCTGTTCAAGTACTTGTTCCCGGAGAAAATGGTACTTGATTGGTATGTGCTTGGTTTTTGAATGCATAACCGGATTCTTTGAGATGCTGATTGCACTTGTGTTGTCACATAAGATAGAGATTGGAGGTGTACAAGTGATTTGATAATCCTGCAAAGTCTGCATCATCCAAAGGAGTTGGGTGCAACAAGATGCAGCAGCAACATATTCTGCTTCAGCTGTAGACAAGGCAATTGAACTCTGTTTCTTGCTGAACCAAGAGACCAGTCTGGGACCCATAAAGAACGCACCACCACTTGTGCTTTTCCTGTCATCCACGCTTCCGGCCCAATCTGCATCTGTATAGGCATGAAGAGTAAGATCTGTATTTCTAGGATACCATAAGCCATAATTTTAAGTCCCTTGAAGATATTTGAAAATTCTCTTCACTGCTTGAAGATGAGTCTCCTTCGGATTTGCCTGAAATCTTCCAACTATTCCAACTGCATGCATGATGTCTGGTCGGGTACCTGTTAAATATAGTAAACTTCCAATCATAGATCTGTAGGTTGGTTGATGTACTGCTGCAGATTCATCATTTGCACTGAGACTGCATCCTGTGACCATGGGTGTACATACTGGTTTTGCATCTTCCATGCCATATTTCTTCAAAATCTGCTTGAGATACTTGGTTTGAGATAAAAGGATTCCTCCTTCCTTTTGTTGGATTTGCAAACCAAGAAAGTATGTCAGTTCTCCTAGCAAGGACATTTCAAATTCTTTCTGCATGACTGAGGCAAAGCTTTGACTCATAGCTTCTTCATTGCTGCCAAAAATAATGTCATCTACATACACAACAAGTATTAGCAATTTGTCATTTTCAATTTTTATATATAGATTGCTATCTGCTGAACCTTTTGAAAAACCTTGTTGATGAAGATATTTGTCCAACCGGTAGTACCAAGCCCTTGGGGCTTGTTTGAGACCATAGAGAGCCTTTTTCAATCGGCATACAAGATTTGGATCATTTCCAAGAATGAACCCATCTGGCTGTTCAATGTACACTTCTTCTTCCAAGTCTCCATTCAGAAAGGCTGATTTTACGTCCATTTGAAATACTTTGAAATTCTGAGAACTTGAGAGAGCAAGGAACATTCGGATGGCCTCAAGTCTTGCAACAGGAGCAAAAGTTTCTTCAAAGTCTATTCCTTCTTGCTGTGCATATCCTTTACAAACAAGTCTGGCTTTGTTTCTAATTACTTCTCCATTTTCATTCAATTTATTTTTGAAGACCCATTTTGTTCCGATAACATTCTTATCCTTTGGTCTAGGAACCAGCTCCCAAGTGTTGTTCTTTTCGATTTGCTCAAGTTCTTCATCCATTGCTTTCACCCAACATTCATCTTTGCATGCCTCTTTCACATTTTGTGGTTCAGTAGAGGAGAGTAATGCCAAATAACTTGAAGCTTCTGCAACTGTTCTTCTAGTTTGTATACCTGCTTCTTTCTGTCCCATGATCTGAGATTCTGGATGGTTCTTTTGAACATATCTGGATGGAGTCTTTTCTTCTATTCTTGTTCGTTCTTCTGCTTCTTCGTGAGGTTCTTCTTGAGATTCTTCTTGCGGTTCTTCTTCTTCATCATTCTGTCTTTGAGGGTGGCTTTCATCTTCTTCGATGTCTTCACGATGTATTTGCCTAGGAATGTATCCCTTCTCATCAACCACTACATCAATGCTGTCAACAATTTTGCCAAGTCTTTTATTGTAGCATTTGTATGCTTTGCTATGTGGAGAGTAGCCAAGAAGAATACCTTCATCTGCTCTAGGATCAAGTTTACCAAGCTGCTCCTCAGTATTCTTGATATAGCATTTGCTCCCAAAGATTTTGAAGTGCTTTACCGAAGGAGTTTTACCACTCCAGAGCTCATGAGGAGTTTGAGTGCTGTTCACTCGGACATTTGTCTTGTTGAGAATAATAACCGCCGCATGTGCAGCTTCACCCCAGAAGGTTGCAGGGGTTCCTGATTCATCAAGCATAGCACGAGCCATTTGCTGGATTGTTCTGTTCATTCTTTCAACCACTCCATTTTGCTGAGGAGTTCTAGCTGTAGAAAATTCTCTCCTTATCCCATGTTCATCACAGAAATCGAAAAATTCATTTGAAGTAAATTCCCCACCTCTGTCAGATCTGAGGCACTTAATTTTGTGACCTGATTCATTTTCAACCAAGGCTTTGAAGGATTTGAATTTTTCGAATGCTTCATCTTTGTGCTTCATAAGTCCTAACCAAACAAACCTGGAGAAATCGTCAATAAATAATATCAAGTATTCCTCTCCTCTAGGTGTTCTTTTTCTGAATGGTCCACATACATCTGTATGTACTAGCTCAAGAGGCATGCTGGCTGATCCTTCTTTCTCTGGAAAGTTAGTTCTGGTTTGTTTTCCAAACTGACATGATCTGCATATGGTGTTGTCAGGAATTTTGATATCTGGAAGATCGCGAACTGCCTGATATTTGCAAGCTTTCCTTATTTGTGAGAAGCTTAGATGTCCCAACCTTCGATGCCATAGCCAGTGCTCTTCATCCTTGCTTAGATAGCATTGTTGTTGTCCTTCATCAAATATGTATAGATTATTTGGAGTTCTTTTTCCTTTGAGAACTGTTTTACCTGTATCAAGATCACGAACAAGGCATCCATTTGATCTGAATATAACCTCGGTTCTTTGATCACACATCTGGCTGACACTTAGTAGATTATGCTTCAATCCATCAACAAACAAAACATTTCCAGCCTTAACATCTTCTTTTAAAGGAGCAATACCTTTTCCTTTTATAGTTGCAGGAGTATCATTTCCAAAAGAGACTTTCTTTCCCTTTTCTAAATTAGAATAAGACTCAAGTTTTTCTTTATCACCTGTCATATGCTTCGAACATCCACTGTCAATGTACCATAGATTTTCTTGTCCTTCTGCATAAAATGCTATCCCACATCTTTCTGTTTGAGGTTCCTTTATTCTCCATGTTTTGGTGCCTGAGGCTTGTTCCTTTTTCTGCTCTTGTACCTTTCTTTCCGGAAACCTGCTTCTGCATTCAAAGTCTTTATGTCCAAAATTATTGCAAATAGAACATTCAACTTCATTTTCAAGAGCTGAAAAGTTGTTATAGGTCCTTTTTGTAATCCCTGTCATACTTCTTTGTTTTTGAGCTTCCCTAGTCATGATTGTTTTATACGCAACACATTGAGCTGCTTTGTGACCAAAGTTATGGCAAGAAAAGCATTGTCCATTGAAGAAGCTTCTGCGATTATTGGATCTACCAGCCAACTGATTGTAATTTCTATTTTCATCTATTCTTGAACCAAATTGAGAAGATTTTACCTGTGGCTGGTTGTGGCTTTTGTTCACCCTTAAGCTGGATTGCCCCTGATAGTTTCTGTTTGACATTTGTCCCTGCTTTACCTGATGATCTTCCTTGTGCTCTTGCTCATTTCTTCTTGCTGCATCAAGATAACTTTTTGAAGTGGATGCTTGAGAAGTTTCTCCATTATAGCCCAAACCTGTCTTATTTAGTGGAGACCGCTGCACACTGATAATCTCATCCAAAGTTTCAGATCCTTTGACAAACTTGAGATTAATAGTTTTTGTTTTCTCAATTTCTTTTCTAAGACCAACAATTTCACCTTCTAATTTTTCAAGATGTTTTTCCTTTTCATCAATTTGGAATTGTAGAGTATCAATAATCATGTTCTTTTCTTCTATGCATCTCTTGAGTCTAGTAATTTCATCATAAAGGTTATCCACATCTACAGCATCCTCATAATCATCATCTTCAAATGCCATTAACAACCTATATTTATTACCTTGTTCATCTTCATCACTGTTTGATAAGCCATCACTATCTTCATGGGTGTAGTAGCTTTTCTTATTTGCGCTTTGTTTCTTGTTCCATCTAACTGGTTCCTTTCCTTTATCCTTATAAGAGCATTTTGCAGCATAATGACCTACTCTTCCACAAGCAAAGCATTTGAAAGGTAGCTTACCTCTGAACCTTCCAGAACCTCTTTGAAGATTTCTGACAAAATTTGATTCTTCTTCCTCTTCTTCTGGATCATGGCTTGCTTCATAGTAATCTTCTTTGCCTGATGCTTTAAAAGCAGCCTCCCTTCTGTCTGATGGTCCTCCCTTTCTCATTTCATAAGCAGTTAGAATTCCATGTAGCTGAGACATAGTAAGAACACGGAGATTTTCTTTTTCTTCTATTGCAGATACTTTGGATTCAAACTTGGGGGATAATGATCTTAGAATCTTTTGAACTACTATGGACTCCTTTACTTCTTCACCCAAATTTTTCATACAATTAACAATCTCATCTACCCGAAGAAAATAATTAGCCACACTTTCATCATTATACATCTTGAGAGTCTCATATTGAATCCTGAGAGTTTGAAGTTTAGCTTGTTTTACCTGTTCATCTCCTTCATAGCTTGTGATCATTTTGTCCCATATTTCTTTTGCTGATTTGAAGTGCATTACCTTCATGAATTCTGTTTGGGATATACTTCCTAATAGAGTACTGACTGCTTTTGCATTTGTTTCATACTTCTTTTTCTCAGCTGGATCTGTAGGAGTAGCTGAAGGAAAAGCATAGCCTGTTTCTACAATGTCCCAAACTTCAGTACCAAGAGATTGAAGATATGCAGTAACTCTTACCTTCCAATAATTGAAGTTTGTCCCATCAAAAACTGGTGGCCTGATTGATGCTTCTCTCTCGTAGTTGCTCATGATGAACGATCTACCTTCAAGCGATCAAGCTTTTCTGAAGGACCTGCTCTGATACCAATTGTTGGAAATAATACTGAGAGGGGGGGTGAATCAGTATTATTAAGCAATTTACCAAATCTTCCTTATTTGATCTTTTGAATTATTAGTACCATAAAATATTGAGCTTGAATAAAGAAAATAGACAGTCACACCAAAGAACACAAGATGTAAGGTGGAAACCCAATGCGGGAGAAAACCACCTGCTGCAATATGTCTCTATCTTCTTTCAAGAAATTCTTTTACAATGATTTTGTACTGGTGCAGTCCTTTACCAGCACGCAGGCTGCAACCTGCAGAGAGCTACAACTCTCTCTCGTTTTCCAGTTTCTCCTGGAAGGGAGCTACAACCCCCTACTTCTTTTCATGAAGAATCAAATGATCAACAAGTATATAACAGATACAGTCCACTACAGATATCAGATCAGTAATTACAGAAATAACCCAGAACACTTTATGAACAGAAATATACAGTCAACAGATCATCTTAAGACAGGGACGCATATTTTCTTTCTGTGGCCTGCGACTGGACGCAGTCTACCCTCCGCTGTTCTGCGTGCAGACGCACTGTTCCTCTATGCTTTTCTGCGACCGGCGCACCCCGAAACACTATCGCGCCGCGTCTTTTGCTTCAGAGACGCACCCAATAACACAGTCGCACCGCGTCCTTTGCCTCAGAGACGCCCCTGAGCCTTTACTGTACTGCGTCCCGGCGCACTTGCCCTTCACTGAACCTGCGTCCCTTCAGATATGAAAGATATGAGGACTTCAGAACCAACCCAAACACTCAGATCCACAGATCTGATCATGCGCCATAGAGATCACAGTCCATTAGAAGATTCGCCCTCATAGATCTGGACTAGATCTCACCAAAAGATATTCAACCAAGATGATTCATAATCCAAATGAACTCCTTTGCTTTATATAGGCAAGCTTCTCCCCAAAACATGGAACAATACCACGAGCCGACACCATAGAAACACAAAACCGTCGGCTAGATACCACGCAAGAAACCCCCACGTGCTTTTCTCTGCCTTGAAATGTGTGCACTGGGTGGACGCACCTCCTGAACGGCTGGCCGGCGTCCCTGGACGCGGGTTCTGTATGGTATACCTGCGGGGACGCACTTGCTGAACATATTTCCTGCGTCCTTCTTGATTTATCACCTGAAAGGGTTTGCCATCAAGGACAACACCTGAATCATAATGCCAACAGAAAATCCCACCTTATAAATTGCATCAAAGAAATGCTCATAAGCCTTGATGGCTCAAGACCTTCATCGATCATGCTCCTCGCCCCTATAGGCATTGCAGCCTTCAACATACAAGCATCGACAATCCATGCCACCTTCCACCTTCCCATAAAAGATCTTATGCCCTTAGAAGGCAATGCTCTTACAACATTCCAAGAAGAAGTTAAGCATATCCAGTACATACTAATCGATGAAACGAGTTTCATTGGACCAAAGCTTCTCAGCTAGAATAATTCCCACTTGCCAATTGACTAATAATGCTTTTGGTGGTCTAAAAGCTCCTCAATGGGGAGGATTGGTCCAGGTGGATCTTCAGACACCAGTGGCATGGAAAAGGCTCAAAATTCAAAGTGGCGGAAAGATGATGAAATTGACATCAGATTGAAGTGCTCATCGCCCTGATTCCAACAGTGTGAACGACACTCGAATCCGAGTCTGGATGAAGGAGATAGAGGTAGTCAAAGTTGGGTTGACTTTTGATGACTGGGCGGACTTAAAAAAACATAATTTGGCATTTTCCGGTGGATGGAATTTGGCCAAATCCAGCCCAATTCTGGGAAAAATTGTGGCCTGATTAAAATGACCCCTTCGGTCAAAAACCGAATTTCCAAAATTGTACATTTTGTTTTAATATAACAAAAAATATAAAAAAAGGGGGTGGCGGGCCACCAACCCCACCACCCCAACCCGTACCAAAACTACAACATATATATTTACGGAGGGGCGGGCCACGACCCCTAGCCCCTCCCCCCATTCCAGGGTCCACCATAACTAAGCACCGAGAGTTAAAGCGATGGGACGACCCTTGGGGCACGAACCCAACCACCAACGCTAAACAAAGTCCAATGTTGCCAATAAAGGTGGGCCAACCCTTGGGGCACAGACCCAACCTTCACCCACCAGCCATTCAACGGCACCATAAGGAGAGGGACCAATGAGGTGGGCGGGCCGCCCAAGGTGGGCCCAGCCCGACCTCCCTTCCCACTTAAAATTTGTTATGTAAAAAAAGGGAGGAGGCGAGGTTTGACCCCCCGACCTCCTCCCCAATATTTGGATCTCAAACCAACTCAGCGAATGGATTTATTGTGAAATCCATCAACCCATTTTCTATTTAACATGTAGTTTATCAGTGCGCCCAAGGCGGAGGAGGCAGTGCACGCGGTTTGAGGCAGAATTTTACAAGAGGGCCAAATTTTCACTTCATCAGAATTTGATAGATTTTATATGGTTTTAACACTTCTCGACACCACGAACGCAATGGCGTTGTCCGTTTCTCCATCAGAGTTCTGTATTTTTCGGCTATTTTTTAGTATGAAGGTATAAAACTCCTTTTTTGTAACTGATGCTTGTACTCTTCTCTTTCTATCACTTAATGAATGAAGACCTCCCCATTGATCGAGCAGGGCCCGGAGACGTAGTCCAAGTTGAACGAACTCCGTTATCAAGTCTTGTTGTCTTCTTTCATGCTTTATGTGTTTCTCCTCTTCTCTCATGTGCACATTAAGTTTTCTAAGTTAAGCTACAATTTACGCATGTAATTCTTTAACACATCTATAAGCAAAATATCTTGAATCAAGTGGTATCAGAGTAGGTCTTTTTAGCTGTGAATCGCATGTTTCTATGCTAACAAGAAACAGGCTCCTAAGAGGCATAGGGAAACTAAATTCTTTCGATCCCGAAGCGGGGGGTGCACATCGAAGGAGAAACATGACAGATGAAGAGGCTCGTCATGAGGAGGAGCGCAATTTCCACAAAACCTTCTATACAATGGCAGAGAATGTCGGTCAGTTACTTTCAAGGGTGGAGAAAGAAAAAGAGAGAAATCTAAAAGAACAAGGTTCATTCCATGGAAATGGTGGAGAAGAACCCCCTCCTCCTTCCACGAGTGAAAGTTCTTCTTCCTCTCATCACCATCATCATAGAAATTCAAGGGATGCATCCAAGAAGCCTTTTTTTAAATTAGATATCAAATTTTATCTTCCCATGTTTAACGATGAAAGTAACGCAAAAAATATTAATAACTCGATTAAGTAGATTGAAATCTACTATAGGATTCAGCAAATCGAAGAGGACGAGGCAAAGATTCAACTGGCCTCTCTTCGGCTGAGTAGCACTGCTCTCATTTGGTGGGAAAGCAAATTGCAAAGCAGTAAGAGTGTGGGTAATCTTCTTTCCTCATGGCCTAGTTTCATTTCTACATTAAAGGAACAATTCTATCCCTTGGGTTATAAACGAAAAGCCTTAATGGATTGACAATTCTTAAGGCAAGGCAGAGATCAGGATGTTCAAAGCTTTACAGAGGAATTTAGAAAATAGGCACTTAATTTGGACATTGCACTTGACTCACCTGAAGTAGTAACTAAGTATATTGGATCATTACATAGTTACCTTAGACAATCATTATTATTGTTTGAACCAACCACTATTGACTCCCCTAGTGTGAAGGCAATTCATCTTGAGAAAAGAGGCAAAAATGAAGAGATGATCATTTCAAGAAACCGCCTTTCAAACCTTCAAATGGAAAACCCAAAGTGAAAGGAAAAGGAAGGGAGAAGAGGACGGCATCAACCAAGAAAGATGAAGGAAAAAGACCTTATTGCAATCACTACAAAAAGGAAGGTCACGACGATAATCATTGTTGGAAATAGTACCTGGAAAAGAGACCAAAGAAGTATGGAGGAAAACGCAAGCAGAAGATAGTGGCAATTGCGCAGCCAGACCTTGGATCCAATTCCGGAGATGAAGCATTGATCACAGCAGCCGGAAACAAAGGTACTCTTACACCTAATGTTAATTCTGAATCACATGAAGATACTAGTTCGATAAATGAGTCTCTTCCTAATGAATGAGAGAGAATTGAACTATTTCATATTAGAGTTATCATAAATAATACAAAAGTGGAAACTCTATTTGATACCAGATCCCAAGCAAACTTAATTTCAGAGTCCTTGGTAAAGAAGCTAGGCTTGGAAACCAAACCACATCCAAAACCTTACCCACTTGGATGGATACATGATAAAGCAAAACTAAATGTAACTAAGCAGTGTAAGGTTAAATTTGTGATCACTTCTAAGTTAGTGGATGAGGTAAAACTTGATGTGATACCATTGGATATTTGTGGCATGGTGTTAGGGAGTCCATATCTATATGATAGAAAGGAAATATTCTTCCGTCATGAAAACAAATACCAAATCACAAAAGATGGGGTAGAAGATACTGTAAGGGCTCATCAAACTAAAATCAATGCCAGCCTTGTAAGTGCATGACAAATGAAGAGGTTGGTGAATTCCAGTAAAGGCTGCATGCATATGGTTGTAAGGGGAAAAGATGTAGAATTATCCGATGCTTTCTAGGGTTGTGATCATGTGCATAAAAATGAATTATGTGAATTACTTTCTAACTATGATGAGATGTTTCAGGAACCAAGGGGATTACCTCCGAAGAGGGAAATCCAACATGAGATCCATTTGCAGCATGACACTCCTTTATCGAATATTGGCATGTACAGGATGTCGACGATTGAGATGGAGGAAATCAAAAAGCAGGCACAGGAACTATTGAACCAAGGGGTCATCAGACCGAGCACTTCTCCATGTGGTTCACCGATTGTCTTAGTGCCGAAGAAAGATGGCACATGAAGGATGTGCGTGGATTATCGAGCACTAAACAAAATCATGATGAAAAATCGTTACCCTTTTCCCTGCATTGATGACTTATTAGATCAGTGAAAGAATGCTATCTATTTCACCAAATTGAATTTGTGTAGTGGTTAAAGCCAGGTCTGAATTGCAGAGCAGGATGTGTGGAAAACCGCCTTCAAGACCAGCAAGGGTTGTTCGAATGGATGGTGACGCCATTCGGACTTTGCAACGCTCCAACGACTTTCATGAGAGTCATGAATGATCTCTTTAGGCCTTTCATTGATGAATTTGTTCTTGTATATCTAGATTATATTCTTATCTTTAGTAAAATTTGGAATGAACATGTATGTCATGTGAAGAAAGTGCTTGATGTATTGAAAAAAGAAAAACTCTATGTAAAATTGTCAAAGTGTGAGTTTGAGAAAATCTCTTTGGTTTACCTAGGTCATATTGTTGGTCATGGTTAGCTAAAAATTTATCCTTCTAAAGTTGAAGCAATTGTAAATTGCCTAGCCTACTAGTGTAACCGAGGTTCGCAGCTTTTTGGGTGCAGTACAGTATTGGAGGAGATTTATTGCCAATTTCTATATTATTGCAGCATCTTTACACACATTGACAAGTGTAAAGCAAGTCTTTCAATGGGGAGGAAAGCAGCAGAAGTCCTTCAAAACATTGAAAGAAAAGATCAGCGCCGCACCGGTCTTGGCCTTACTAGATCTCCAACAACCATTCGAGATCAAAATAGACGCCAGCAAATATGCCATAGGAGCTATACAGATGAAACAAAAGAAGCCGATATGTTACCATTCAAAGAAGTTCTCTCAGGCTGTGATAAACTATCCCACTTATGACAAGGATTTATATGCCTTGGTCCAGAGTTCGAAAAAGTGGAAACACTAACTGATCGACAAGGAGACAATCATCCACACGAATCATCAGCTCTTGCAGTATCTTCAGTCACAAACCAAGTTGCAGCTATCTTGTCATTCCAGGTGGATGGGTTTTCTTCAGCAGTTTCATCTGGTAATAAAGTATAAGAAGAGCACTAGAAACAAAGTGGTCGTTATGCTATCTCGCCCTCCTATTTCTACATCTCTTATTTTGCATAATGCTTCGTTATCTTTTGAAAGTTATACTGAACAATATTCAAACAATGATGACTTTAAAGAGATTTATGCAAAACTAACCCATGGTTCACAGGTGGACAACTATCACTTGCAGGGGAAATTGTTGTATCACCTTAGCAAATTGTGCATACCCACACGAGAAAGGATACATGTAATCCGAGAGGCCCACACCTCCCTTGTGTCTGGTCATTTTGGTATTGAAAAAACTGTCATATACAAAGATTTTGTTTTTGGCCTCATATGAAGAACATTGTAACTCGTCATGTAAAGGGATGTGTGATGTGTTTTGTTTCAAAACCCTCTAATAGAGAACTCGGGCTCTACACCCCACTCCCTATTTCGAGTCGTCCATGGGAAAGTGTGTCGATGGATTTTGTAGAAGGTTTGCCTTCGTCTAGAAAAATTCATGACTATTTGTATGTCGTTGACCGTTTTAGTAAGATGTGTATTTTAATGCCTTGTAAAAAGCAGATCACTGCAAAGCAGACTACTTATCTTTTCTTTCAGCATGTTTGGGTCCATTTTGCGCTGCTCACATAAATTGTGTCAGATCGGGACTCTCGCTTTTTCGGAGAGTTTTGGACCAGCGTGTGGAAGATGATGGACACCAAGTTGAAAAAAAGCATGGCGTTCCATCCACAAACTGATGGACAAACATAGGTTGTCAACCGCACCGTGGTACACTTGTTGCAAAGCTATTGTGGGAAACATCCTAATTTGTGGGATGAGCAGCTTCCATGTGCAGCATTCCTACAATCGAGCAGTGCACTCATCTACGCATCGTTTACCATTTGAGACATGTTTTGGCTACCTGCCAAAAGACCCTTTTGATATGGTCTTTGGAAGGGAAGATGACTCTAGTGGACATGATGACAGAGACAAAGACAAGCAGTTCATTCAGCAAATCCAGTTGATTCACCAAGCAGTACAAGAGTAGTTGGAGAAAACTCAAGCCCGGTACAAGGCTCGACATGACAAACACCGAGTTGACCATCAATTTCAAGTGGGCGACAAATTGTGGTTCCATATCAACGAGGACAAAATGAAGGGAGAAGGGAAGAAGTTGTGACCAATCCGGTATGGTTCATTCACCATCTTGGAGAAGATTGCAAACAATGTATTTCATCTTGATTTGCCGATATATATGAAAATGTACTCCATAGTGAATGTGGAGAACTTAAAGCTGTATGAGCCACCATTGATTATGGACACTGAAGAGCTGGGAACAGTTCCTACAGTTGATGACTTTGCACCAGAGTATCTTGATGAGTTACCTGAAGACAACATCCTTGACAGAAGAACCAGGACTTCACAGCGAGGAGATGTGGAATGCCTTCGAGTTGGTTTCAAGGGGATGCACCCTAGCAAGGAAAAATGGTTGGAAAAATAAAGAGTGAGGGAACAATTCCCTCACTTGCCAATTGACTAATAAATCTTTTGGAGGCCCAAAAGCTCCTCAATGGGGAGGATTGAACCAGGTAAATCTTCAGACACCAGTGGCATAGAAAAGGCTCAAAATTCAAAGTGGCGGAAAGATGATGAACTTGAAATCAGATCAAAGTGCTCGTTTCCCTTATTACAACGGTGCAAACGCCACTCCAATCTGAGTTCAGATGAAGGAGATAGAGACAGTGAAAGTTGGGTTGACTTTTGATGACTCGACATGCTTAACAAAGACACAATTTGGATTTTTCCGTCAAACGGAATTTGGCCAACTCTGGCCAGATTTAGGGAAAAATTGTGGCCTGATTAAAATGATCCCTTCGATCAAAAACCGAATTTCCAAAATTGTACATTTTATTTTAATATAACAAAAAAATATAAAAAAAGGGCCAGCGAGGTAGGGGTGGCGGCCCACCAACCCCGCCACCTCAACCCGTACCAAAGCAGCAACATATATATTTATGGAGGGGTGGGCCACGACCTTCGGCCCTTCCCCCCATTTCCACAAGCCACCATAACTAAGCATCGAGAGTTAAGGCGGTGGGCAGGCCCTTGGGGCACTGACCCAACCACCAACGCTAAACAAAGTCCGTCGTTGCCAATAAAGGTGGGTCAGCCCTTGGGGTGCGGACCCAACCTTCACCCACTAGCCATTCAAATGATACGGTGCCATAAGGAGATGGACAGGTGAGGTGGGCGGGCCCAGCCCGACCTCCCTTCTCACTTAAAATTTTGTTATGTAAAAAAGGGGAGGAGGCGGAGTTTGATCGCTCGACCTCCTCCCCAATATTTGGATCTCAAACCAACTCAGCCAACGGATTTCTTGTGAAATCCATCAACACATTTTCTATTTAACACGCAGTTTATCAGTGCGCCCAAGGCAGAGGAGGCAGTGCACGCAGTTCGAGGCAAAAATTTGTAGGAGGGCCGAATTTTCACTTCGTCAGAATTTGCCAAATTTTATACGGTTTCAGCACTTCTCGACACCACGAACGCAATGGCACTGTCTATTTCTCCATCAGAGTTCTGCATTTTTCAGCCATTTTTTAGTATGGAGGTATAAAATTCCTTTTTTGTAATTGATGCTTGTATTCTTCTTTCTCATGTCACTTAATAAATGAAGGCCTCCCCATTGATCGAGCAGAGCCTGGAGACGTAGTCCAAGTCAAATGAACTCTGTTATCAAGTCTTGTTGTCTTCTTTCATGCTTTATGTGTTTCTCCTCTAATCTCAAGTGCACATTAAGTTTTTTATGTTACGCTACAATTTATGCATGTAATTCTTTAACACATCTATAAGCAAAAGTTCTTAGATCACTTAAGCATATCCAGTACATACTAATCGATGAAATGAATTTCATTGGGCCAAAGTTTCCCAGCCAGAATAAAAAACGTCTTCGAGAGACATATCCACTACAAAGAAACACTTTGTTCGGTGGTTGTTCCATTATATTAGTTGGTGGTTTCGACTATTCACTTCCCGTCAAATACATACCATTATATGCAAGACAAGCCACGGGAGTGCATTATGGAACACATTCAACACAATCATCACATTAGATAATATTTCGTCAACAAGGTGACAACATCGCTCAGGTCACTTTCAGAAACATCCTCCAGAGCATTAGAAATGCAAATCCAACAATTGACGACTATAACATCCTCACGTCTCTAAAAAATTCTTTGTCAGAAGATGAAATACATTCTTTCCATGATTCCATGCATCTATTTCCAACCAATACTCAAACATTGGTCCATAATAAGCAAATGATAAAATATTTAAACACTTTTGTCGCAAAATCCATTGCAGAAGACGACAACACATATTCTAGCATTTACTTAGAAGAAGAACAACTTGAGTGAACTGTTTTGCTATGCAAAGGCCAAAAAGTGATTCTAGCTTTCAACCTTTGGGTTTCGGCCAAACTTGTTAATGGTTCCCTTGAGGAAATTATATCCATCTTTTATAAAGAATCAATTGTACCTCCACAACTTCCAACATTTGTTGTCATAGTTTTTCCCAAATACATCGAGACTCCTTGGGATGAAAGAAATCTCACTCACTTGCTTATTCCAACAATAAAAAAAATGGACGTACGCAAATTCCACTAAAGATGTCTTGGGCATTAACTATACATAAATCTCACGGTATGACATTGCTGAAAGCAACAATAGACATTGGAAAAACTGAACATCAAGGTCCTACATTCACAACAATTTCAAAAGTCCCTTCTCTACAAGATCTCTGAATTTGCCCTCCATTCACTTTCGATTGTTACACGAAAATGAAAGACAACAAAAATATTGCTCACAAAAAACATGTTGAAGAAATTCTTCGTTTAATGCCTCCAGACAACCTACTCCAATCCATATGTTAACATCTCCAAAAAGTTTTCCATAATTATTAAGCTCAATCTATTTTTATATATTTTCTATTTATTAACGATAATCAAATTTAATCATTATTAATACATGGTTGCAAATATTACATTGTTATTATGTTTTTTAACTACGTACTTCTAACATTATTTGTCTTCTGAAACAGGATGTATGGACTCGTAGATATCGCAACTATATAGTTACTGCAACAAAATAGAAGCAGCGATAATTACATTACAGAATATAGAAAAAATATTTCTACCAATACCAAATCCAAACATACCACTAAACTGCATTCAACCAACTTTAAGACTATTACTAAAAATAAAATCTATTCTAAAACATATAATCCATATACATGAACATGACAAAATGCGAAAAATACGAATTGACTGGCAATCAAGAAATATGCATCTTCAATTACGCATAAATCTTCAATGGTGTTCAATATGCCATTGTTCCCCTTGCATTTTCAACTAGAAACATTGAAATTTCCATGACAAAAATAAATTCATTTTCATTCACTCCAATTTCATTATAACACAATTCGCATGCAAACTCATTATAATCAATTTTAACAATTAAATTCCATTTTTAAAATAATAAAAATTGTTCTATATATTTTGAACGAAATATTCTTTTTGCAGGTTAGTTATTACTTCTTCTACTCTCATTTCTTCAGCAAATTGTGATGCAAATTTAAATGTGGACAAATAACCATCATGTTGCTCACTATGTAATATTATTTTATTTACCTCTTCCATTATAATCTACTACTTGTAGTTTCGTAGTAGAACATAAAAAAAACATCTCAGAAAATCAAAAAGCAATCTATGTTAAAAACATTATACAATCTATAAATTTCATATAATATAAATCATTTACCTTTACCTTCTACCTTTACATAGAATCTTGTTTATTAATTATTATTTTAAATAACTATTTACATATCTCAATTCTTCTTGAATTTATATTTTACGACATTTCTTTTACAACGTCTGATGCAATTTCTCACATATGAAACTAATAAATTAACAAAAACTTACAAACAAAAAGGGAAAAGAGTAATGGTAGGTGTTTTCTTTAGTTTCCTTTTTACCTTTTTAATTCGTGCTCATTGTAAACGTGCCATCTACCTCACCAAGATGTTTGGACAAGATATGCTTCCTGTGACATGGGAAGCCTGCTTACCTAACTCACCACAAAATGTTGGGGTAAGATCGAGTAAAGTTCAAATCATTGTCTACATAGTGTTTAAATGATTTTCTTGGGGAATAGATTGTGGATCATACAAGCTTCTACTCAATTCTGGATAACAGTCTAGTGTGATTTATGCTTATGTAAAACAAATCATTCTTTATCATTCTTTAGATAAAATAGTGTTTAAATGATTTTTCTCGAGGAATAGATTCTGGGCCATACAAGCTTCTACTCAATTCTGGATAACAGTCTAGTGTGCTCAAGCGATTTATGTTTAATGTAAAACATTGGTCTAAAAGAAAATATTCTGTTTTTTTCTGGAATTTCTTGCAAACATACTTGGGTTTATAGTTAGAAAAAACATCAACTCAAAGCTACCAAATAAATAAAAATGGCATTGTTGCTATTCTATGTTTTGGCTTTACAGTTAAAAACACATCAACTCAAAGCTACCAAATAAACAAAAATGCATTGTTTTTTGGTATGTAAGTACCCACACAAGATTTGAACTAGTGACCTATCACAAGGAGTGCCTTAACAATGCACACATTCACCATCAAGGAGTCCCTTAGCAATGCACACATTCACCATCAATCTAAAGCCCGGTGAGCAACATTGTTACTATTCTATGTTTTAAAGATTTTGATTGAAATTTAACAAAATAATTATTTCTTAAATTATATTTTTAAATATGAAACTCAAAAAACTTTCGCACAAAATTTATAATTTTAACAAATTTATATATATAAATTACAGCAAGAATTATATATATATATATGGGGTTATTTTATTTATTTATTAGACAGTAGTCTATGTATCTTTGGTTAGATAACTTATGACAAAATTTATAATTTTAACAAATTTATATATTATTGAATTAAGGCTTTTGTGATCCATATCAGGTTTATGAGAGATTTTTCAGGTGTAAATCACAAAATCTATCATTTGTCGAGGCGTTTCGAACCAACTAATGTGGTTCATCGTCAAGACAGCAAGAATTATATATATTTATTTATTAGATAGTAGTCTATGTATCTTTGGTTAGATAACCTATGAAAGTGGATTATGGCACTTCTAAAGCAATGTTTAGCTATATATCACTTTATATGATGATTTTATATATTTTTATTAGATGGTATTCTATCTTTGTTAGATAACTTATGAAAATAGATTATGGCACTTTTATTTTATTAAACATATTTCTATATGTTATATCAACCCATTAAAACATTCGGATTCTGAAAAAACATAACCAACCTTCATAAACTGTGACCTTAAATGGTACAGTTGTGGCAAAGTTCAAATGCACTGCGAAGCTGGAAAAAAGTTCTCTGAAACCCAAATGCGTGTTCTGTAATGTGACCATAAAATAATGTAAATTCATGGTAAGAAAATTGCGTGAGATGCTGTTAGTAATGAGGATGGGATGTAGGTTACCTTCACCTCCCATGTACAGAACATGGTCAATGTATAGAGCCTTTGATTTCTAAAGAGGATAAGTCATCTTCATTTGGATGACAGTCAGGCAGGGGTGCTCAGCCTGTAATCTTTCCTTGGTGAGGGTGCTCTTGTTGAGGGTGCTTTTTTACTGGGGGTAAATTCACTTTATAAACCTGGCTTTCTGGATGATTTTCATTTCTGGAATAAGACTAAGACTCTATAAACCTTTCTGGATGATTTTCATTTCTCGAATAGGACTATTTTCTGTTTTGGAATAGTACTCTTCTCTGTTATACACCATAAGAAGATCCTACTGCATGCCATGACTGAATAAATTCTCCTTAGCCCAAGCTTACTCACTAGACTCCTTTCAGTAAGCAAGAGACTTAACCACTCCCTGCCATGCCTTATAGCCAGTCCAGTTTTATCCGCTCTGTTTCCCTTCTCATTCCCCTTGAATTGTCTTGATCCTGAGACTTTCAGTACAATTCCCACATTCAGGAAGTCCGCATTCTGGGATACACGCTTTGAGTTCAAGCCGCAACTGCCCACATCAATGAAAACCCAGGAAACAAAAAATATTATTAGTCATTGTTTTCGCAAGCTAATGTCCAAAACCTATTTCCTCGGTTTTAAGGTTTGAATGTCAAAAAAATGCTGTATTTTATGGAGAATGTTTTTTTCTCTGAAAAGTATGGAAATGAAAATTGGATAAGGATTTTTGTGAATTTAAGTTATAGTTGTTAAACTCTAAAAGTTTAGGTTTCTTAAATCTTTTTGATGATATTGAATCCATTTCCCCTATAAAAACACTATTCAAACACTATTTCTAGAAAACTTTTTGAAATTGTTTTACCCAAATTCCAACCACTCTTAACAAACTATCCAAACAATTCCATGTGAAAAAAATGTAAATATACACTCCACGCTACTCTAGTGATTGCAGAGCCATTGGCATCTTCAATGACTTCTTCTTTCCCACATTTATCCTTAAAAATCTCCAAATTACACAGCAATCCTTTTGCTTTAGAACCTGTCGGAACCAAGAAATTAATGGCAGCGATTACCAGAAAACAAAACGCTGAAGGGGTTTAATAAAAAAAAACCAATGCGTTACCTGTGGATGAGATAGTAGAACTGAAAAGAAAGAAAAACCCAATTGAAATGTCCATAAAATAGTGTAATCCTCAATCCTTCCCGAAACAGAAATTAATGGCAAAAATAACCAGAGACTAAAACTAATGGGAGAAATTAATGGCAGAGATAAACAGAGACCAGAGACCAAAACTACTTGGAGTTAACGAAAAGACCGCTGCAAAGGTATTTATAATATGTTCATGGGTTATAATAAGGTATTTATAATATCTTCATAGGTTATAATAAGTTGAGAGGTAGTACAAATCAAGATTCGCTTGACCATTAAAACAGTGAGATCTAACCTGTGAAAAAATTCTCAATGGTTTGACAATGGATCTGACCACACAAAAGATCTCAATAGTTTAACAATGCATCTGAAAATACAAAAGAGTGCAGAGTGGTAGCTGGGGACTTTTCTCAAAGTGGAAAGCGTAATAAATTATATTAATTCAAACAAAATATATTCACTTCCAAAAAGGCACCTCTGCCGGCATCATCTGGCTCGATCATGATTTGATAATGGCAAGTACTGTTTACCAAAACACAGATCAGTTTGAATACTTGACGACGAGCGCCTCTAGAACATCTTCTCTATGTCTGCCGAAAACTCTAATGCATGCCTCCCTGGCTTGCTCTAATGCATATTTTATAATAGATGCGTCTTTTTCATCCCCCATCCAACGCTGAGCTCCCTTAATCGCCCGGGCTGCCATGACCAGAGTTCGAATGGCCCCGGGCACAGTGTTTTGAATGGCCTGCATAACTTCCTCCCCAGAAGGAACACCATCCTCCAACATTGTGGGGGAAAACAAATCCGACTGCATACCTGCAAAATATGCAGACGCAAAAGACGCAAGAATCCAATTCTTCTCTTCTTCCGTTTTCAATAGAGGAAAATCCCTAATAATCTCCTCTGCTTCTACAAAAAGCTTTGCAAATTCTGCACATGCAGGAAGATCCGACTCGAAGCGCTCTTGAGACCTTGCAGCATTGCTTTCCTCCAAGGCTTTGTCATGCAGTTCGTCGAACCGTGCTGTTATAGGATCCAGGGCTGCCTTAATAGAGAGCTCCAAAATGCATCTGCTGCACTTGCACTCAAAACCCCAGTTCTCGCACCTACCGGCGCTGCGGCAAGGGCAGGAGTATATCGAAATAGGGAAATGTGATCTCTTCTCCTCGCTTGATGGGCTTGCAGGCATGAATAAACATAGCGCTCCACATTTCCAGCCTACTTGAGTTCGGCAGGCAGGAATGATTAATGAACGACGGCAGTAACCAGAGACCGCTAAAATCCTGGCCTCCCTGGACGAATTTGGCTATATCTATTTTCGATTTTGAAGCAAATGTCTGTTCCGCTCCACCGAAAGAGTTCAGAGCTATAATATCTCGTATACGTTTAACATCTACCTGCAATTTTTCTTCTACTTCTTCTTGTCCTCTGGACATATGGCCATCCGTCTTAAACAATTCAACGGCCGGAACATCTAGGCTACCGGGCGCCGAGGAACCAGCTAAACTATAAAGCTTCCGGAGCAATATCTGCGACTTCATGGCAGCAGAGACGACCGCGGCAACAAGATCCTCTTGAGAAGCCCTATTAATTTTGCCCGTGGTCCACATTCAACACAGTGGCAGAGGTGCTATGGCCGTCCTCATAACCAACTGCAACGGCGTTGCTTACCAGCAAAAGCTGCCCGGTGCTTATTTCTTGCGTGGCGTAAAGTCCCCGGCCGCTGCCATTTTCGGTCATCTTGATCTCTACGGGACCAACGAAATCGGCGACATCCGGAGGAGGGCTGCAACCGAGCAGCCAGTCAGAGATATCATACTTGCCATGCCATTCCGGTTCTGGGCGTACAAAGTCCTCGCCCTGTGAAGAGCGTCTTGTATCTCCCTCTGTCCAGGGCTAGCCTTGTTGGCTTTCTCCAAACATTTGCAAGCCTCCGCATGCTGCCTCATGCCGAGCAGAGCGCGGCCTCTCCTATAGAGCGCTTTGAGATTGCCGGAATCGATCCCAAGGGCCTTGTTGGAATCTTCCAGCGCCAGCTCAAATTCCCTCACCAGAAGCCTTGTTTCCGCTCGGTTGGAATACGCGAGGAGGAGGCAGGTCTTCATATCATTATTGTCATTACAGGACCTCTGCTTGAGCTGAAGCAGAGCTGCATCGATACATTTCGTATAATGTTCAGCCGCTACGTCCCATTCTTTGTCTCTGAAGCAGCTGTTGCCCTTCTTCCTCACTTCCTCCACATCGACATACGGCAGGTTCTCCGCCCGCTTCTCCTTCTGAGGCACCAGCATCTCGACATTGGCAGGGTTATCGACACGTATGGCAAGGCTACTGTCGGCGGCGCGCTTAAAATAGGGCTCCGTATGGCCACCTTGGCTCCCTTTGGGTAAAGACTCTCGATGTTCGTCCGCGAATGGGCCGCATTGTAAATTGCCAGCCTGACGGCGAGACCCTTATCATCCTCAAGCACAGTCATGATACCGCTTATCCTGAAGGCCTCAGCGCAGAGGGTCCCGTAAACCACCCGGCCTTTGTGGACTTCCCCAACCTTCAACTCGTTGAAGGAAATAGGGATCAGCCTTTGCAGCGGAACAGAACAAGCTGCGCCGCCGCTACTCCCTGACAAATGCAACTGAAAATTCGTTCCTGCTCCGACTCGCTGACGACCGAATTCGTGAAGTTGGAGGAGGGTTTTCTTGTCAAATTTCTCGGAGGCATATTTCGCAGAACTAAACTGGGCCATCAACTGATTTACGATCTCCATTCTTCCTCCTTCCATCAACTGGTTTACGTTCTCCATTCTTCCTTCTTCCATAAGCGAGGTCATCAGCTGATTTAAGTGCTCCATTCCTCTTTCTTACCAGTCTTCTTCTTCGGTGCGAACTATACGACCATCGCCACCACCACCTTTGCCTTTCTGGTTTTACAGAACTCTCAAATGTTTAACACGAAAAGCCCTGAAACACTATACATAACCCTAACCCGTACTAGTGACAGTTTAAAATTAAAAGCGTAATGGCGTTCATTGGTCAGGGATTTTACTTGGGCATCCAACACACTATTTTTCACTGGGCTATGTTTGCAATCCAGCCTATATTGTCGCCACTGTTACCACGAATCTCTCTGATTCCAAATGAGTTTTAAGTTTTTGGGTCCTGGAAAAAGCAAAAAGCGAAAAACACAACCACGAGCAGGATTGGAATTTGTCGGGCAAAATGCCGTGAGAAGGCATTTTGACCGTAAAATACGTTTGATAGTTTTACATTGCCATTTTACATCATGTGTTTTGAAACTTCCAGAACGTTTTTTTGACGGTTTAACTTTTTTCAATAATGTTTTTATACATAATCACCTATTTACCCAGATTTTCCACAAACCTGCCCTCTCACGCTCTTGCAGGCTCCAACTCTTCGATCTAATTTGACGGGTTCCAACTTTTGCTGACGTGTATTTTTATTAGTTTTTTGTGCTTTTTTAGCGGGAAACATCTTGTGTATTTTTATTTTTGTTGATGTGTATTTTTATTAGAAACATTTTGTAAATTGTTATTTATTTTTTATTATTAAAAATAAAAAATAAATTTCACAAATTACATTTAATTGCAAAATAGTGTTTATTCACCACGTATTGACCCATTATTTTATTTTTTAATATTGTAATGAAATTTATTTATTTATTTTTATTTTTTCATTCTTTTTCCTAAATTATATTTTTAACCATTAAATTTTTTAACATCTTTTTAATTGTGTTTACATGAAAAGCAAGTATGGTTTATTATAAAGTAGTCTTGAAGTGCCAACTACCAGGGGAAGTAACATATCTTTAATTGTGTTGAAATGAAGCAAGTATGATTTATTATGTAGTTGTCGTAAAGTGCCAATTATGAGATGATTAACTTCACTTGATTTATTATAATGTTGTGATTAAATCCCAATTGAGGTGATAAACGTTACTAGCCTTTGGTTTTTATTTTTATGTTAATTGTTTAATTTAAATTTTACTAAACATTTCGGAATAAAATTTGGAAAAAATTAAAAATAATTTTATTTTAATTAATATTAGTGTGTCAAGAGATTCTCATTTAAATTTAGTTTCAATTTGATATGAGTTGTAATTATGGCTAAGAAATAATTAAATGAAAGAAAGGAGTTGAAAGTGTTATTCAGATGTAAGAGAAGGAAAATGAGTGAATATGTGTTTGAGGAATAGAGTATAAAGTGTATATTATAGAATTTTATGAGATATTATTTTACATAAAAATCAGGAGGAAAAAAGAATTCCAACATCTTAAATATGTTAAAAATTTACGATGTAAAATGAGATAAATTTACATATGCTACATTTTTGAGGAAGTATATCAATCAATGCTCTAAAATGAATATGTTAAAAATTTACGATGTAAAATGAGATAAATTTACATATGCTACATTTTTGAGGAAGTATATCAATCAATGCTCTAAAATGATGAGAACTGAACACATAAAACAAACTTAGTTTAAAATGACAACAAATTAGCACACAAAACAAAGAAAAAAAGGAAGTTAGTTTGAGGATGAGACATTAGGAGTGGAGTGGAGTGGAGGCAAACCCTATAATTTCATATGAAAATTAGAATATGTGCACCATGAGATCACTGAAATTACATGAGGGTGACATGATTGTCATGCCCAAGGTAAAGGCTAAGGATACTTTAAAAGATGAGGAAGAGGATATAGTAGTTATTGACTATAGATTTACTATTACATATATGGGAAAGAGGGACATAAATTATTAGAGAATCTATAAACATGTAATGTAGGATGGAAATCCAAAATGTAATTTAATCAACTTTGCCTCATATCAGATTTTTTGGGTGGAAATCGAAAATGTAATTTAATCAATTTTTCCTTAGACCAACATTTATGGGTTGATTTCACTGGACTAGTTTTTGCTACAAGCTAATGATGTATGAATCATTTGTATTTGTATATCTATGTCAAGTTGATGTATGAATCATTTGTATTTGTATATCTATGTTCACAGTTTCACCAACCACAGCTTGTTTGTTGGGTGTAGTCCTCATAGTAGCCCCCATGATGGTTGGGATTTGACAACTTAGGTAAAGAATGATACTTAATTGAGTCTAATTAGAATTAATAATAATAATTGTGTACAAATAATAATATGGCTATGTACAAAAACAAAAAATAATATAGTGGTGTATGAATTAAATAAAAAATAAATGGTTGTCTAAAATGTCCAAAATATAGAAAATTCACTTAAGGACTATATAATTTTTTGTACAAAACATACAATGAAGTACTTTTATGTTAATTTTTAACAATTAATTTGATTTTCAATTTGGTTATTGCGAAATTTTGATATAAAAAGATATTTTAAAATAGAAAATATGTTATCATTATTAATTATAAAGAAATGATGAGATTCAATAACTTATTTGTGTGTTATGGTCATTTTTTTTATTTTTTATTTTTTCTTATGATAAATATGTAAATTTTTAACATAATTGTGTTATTGAAGGGTAATTTTTTACTCAAAATTTCATTGGTGAATGGTTAATTTATTATCAAAGCATCACTCGTGAAGTGTAAAATTTTGAACATAGCGCTCTTTGACGAGTAGCATGAAGATCCAAAATGTCAAAAATATTTTGTTTGACAGGTAAACAGAAATCCAAATTCCAACCCTGAGTACGAGAATGTTACCACCAATCTCTCCCATTTCAAATGATTTTTAAGTTTTTGAGTCATGCAAAAAAAAAAAAGAGAGAGAGTTACCACACATCTCTCCAATTTCAAATGATATGATTTCAATCAAATTTATAACTATTTTTCGATGATAAAGACTCCCACTAGAGCCATAGTATATCTGTTATAAGTTTTGGATGGTTTTTTAGCCAATTTTTTTGTTTAATTTACATGGGTCATTAGTACATCCGACATGAAATGGAGATAAATTCAGAAAATTCAGAAGCTTTTGATTACAAACAAATTCAAGATTAAAAGTGCAGTTTCTTATGCTATCTTTTTAAGTGAAACAGGGGCTGCTCTTATTGAAGCAATTGCTATGGTGGGAGTCATAAGGTATTTAAAATAAATTGAGCAAATGGAAGAGGGTAGATGGCCTAAGGTTGTCTTTAATGACAAATTGTGGCAAAAAAAAAAAAAAAACCCTTGGATGCAGGGAAATAACAAATGGTTTAATAAATGGGGTATTTGCTTAAACGCTTGTCCCATAAACAACAAAAAAAAAACTTTCGTTATGGAAAAAGCATACTTGGGATAATGAGCTAGGAAGAAAGAAAAAGTATTATATTGATGTGTTTAATACCACTCATAGTCATCAACCAAAAAGCATACATAGAGGCCAATATCTCTTGGAGAGCCAAAATTCTTATTGCTCAGTTAAGGACTAATTATCATCAACTCCGTTGTGAAACAGGGCACTGGAAAATGCCAAAGAAACGTAGGAGGAAAAAGTATGCATTTTTTGTTTTTTCTAGAAAAGTGGAAACAAAAAACATTTCATTTTAGAATGTGAGGCTTTCAAAGACAAGAGGGAAAGTTATGCAGATACGCTCGCAGCTAGCTCTTGGGATAATCTATTTAGCGAGGGATTTGTCGAGACGCTAGGAGCATTTATTGTGAAGCTTCACCAAAAAAACAGAATACATCAAGCAGATGAAGAAGCAATCTATCCCATAAGCTATTTTTAGCCTCATTAACGTTAAAATAATTTCTTTCTTTTTCTTTCTTTCTTTATTTTCATAAATTTAAATTATGAATTTTTCGAATTTTAATTATATGTAAAATTCCAATTTTAAAACATAAAAATAAAATTTTAACCCAAAAAAATCGAGAGTCCAAAAAAACTCTAAAACGTATGATATTTAAACAACTTCCGTTTCGAATTTTATGTAAAATGGCAAACCACATGTTTATGAAATAAATTAATGAATGGACGTTTCTATTTTATTAGATTGAAAATTTTCTTAACTATTTTATTAGATTGAAAATTTTCTTAGCATTAGCATTTTGTTAAAAAATTAAAGTTTCCTTTTACATAAAATTTTGTTTTTAAAAGTTTTAGTTTGTTTTTAAATTTTTAAATAATTGAAATTTTAAGAAATTGTATTAGAGTTTAAGTTGAAAAAATATTTAGCTAGGATTTTGTCAACAATGTTTAGATTTTGCTAATTGATGTATATTTAGTTGGGATTTTGTCAAATTTTGTTAATCAATGTATTTTTCTTCTAAGGAGAAAAATTAAGTTTTGAATTAACTTCATGTATCTAGTTGAGCAAAGAGGTTCATTCTACAGCGTAGTATGATGTGTAACGTTGTCTGTCTATTATCAAAATTGAACTGAAATTTTGCTCATGTTGGCTAAAATAAAAATAAATAAATAACTATACAAAACATTTAAATAACATCGGCTCACAAAAAATAAAAAAACATTTAAATAACGTCGACGCATAAAAAAATTGAACGTTAAGAAATTGGATCCCTCTCGGATCATATTAGATCAGTTTTTAAGATGGATCTATGTTGATAACAACTCCAATGACTGGATCGACAAGGGGCACGAAGCTCCCTCTTCAGGGATGTTGTGATAGGGGATAGTCTTCTTGGATGGTGTTGTAGACATGACCGAGGCAAAGAAATTCAAAACCAAAGCAAAACAAATTGAAGCGTCAAGCAAGGAGACTATTGTGTGTTGTTGCACAGATTAATCAATTCCATGTGATTTAAATCCTATTATGTCTTTAGATGATAGTGTATGGCATGCATATTTTTTCACCTAAACCGCGGGTTCGGTCACTGCTCACATGAGCTGTCCAACCTTCGCCGGGTTAAATCTGACCGCAAACGGTTTCGGAGTTTATCCAAAGTTTATTTTGGGTTTACATGGTTTTGTTTGTTAAAACTAATTCGAAGGTCATGTCCACCTACCCTAGGTGTCACTTTGTAACAGGACCGATCTTCAAACCTTACTAGAAGAAACCAAATGCATCTACAAACCAGCCCAAGGTGTTTTTCATGTACCTACAAGCCTTTAAAAGCCTGATTTCCTTCATTGATTAGGGGGAGAGTGGTTTTTTACTTTCGCTTGCAGATTCTAGAGGTCATAGGCAGTTTTGTTTTCAGTGTTACGAGAGCATCCGGAGCAGAATTGGAATCCGTAAGAGGCGTTGGAAAGCTGGTTCAGAGAGCTATCTGATGACAATGATCAAAAGTGCCTACGTGCATATTCAGGGTGATCAAATCTCTGTGTAATCAACTCCTTCTTTTCATTCCTAATAAAATCGTTCGCCCATCTTGAAAGCGGACCCGGAGACGTTGTCCATCAAGGACGAACTCTGTCATCAATCTCGCTATCTGGTATCGCTGTGATTTTACTGTTTCGCTTCTGTTATGCATCTTTATTGTGTTTAATCAGTCGTCGTAAAGCCTTCTTCTCAAGCATATTTTCCTCAATTTCCGCACTTTCAGTTAAATGGCTAATCACTTCTACATCAGTATTAAATTATGATCATTTCAGATCATATAATTTGGTATCAGAGTAGGTTGCGTTTGTAGAATTTTCCATTGAATGCTAACCGAGTCAAAGTCGCAACAAGGAGAAGGAATCCTTGAGCAGATCGATCCAGAGATTGGAAAGCGACGAGTCGATCATAAATCGACCATGTCAGGACCTGATGCAGGTGGAAACACTGAAACTAAGATGAGTGAAGAACAGTTTTAGCAAGCATTCTTGACTATGCAACAGATGTTGGGAGAATTGTACGAAGACAAGAAGGTGAGAGATGCAGCTTCTTCTTCTAAGGCATCGAAGAAGGAAAAAGGTAAAGGGAAGGCTGATAAACCTCCTTCACCTCCATCATCTCCATCATCCTCTTCTTCTTCTTCTTCTTCCAGTGCATAATCTGAAACGGAAAAGAAACCTAAGAAAACATCTCTTATGAAACTTGATGTTAAATTTGAGTTACTTGTTTATGATGGCGGAATGAATCCTGAAAAGTTAGATAACTAGATAAAGCGGCTAGAAGTGTATTGTCGCATTTAGAACATTTATAACGATAAAACTAAAATTCAGTTAGCTACACTTAGAATGGGGGAACAACTTTAATCTGGTGGGAAATTAAAACTCAGATATATGTAAAGCATAAAGGAAAAGTCATCTCTTCATGGTCTAAGTTTTTAAAAGCTCTTAGGAAACAATTCTATCCTTTAGGATACATGCAGCAAGTTGTTATTGATTGGCAGCATCTGAGGCAAGGTAAAGGGCGAAGTGTTCAAGAGTTTACTCAGGAGTTTAGAAAGAAAACATTGGCGCTTGGTATTTCATTGGATACACGTGAAACTTTGTTAAAATACATCAACAATTTACATTCATATTTGCAGCATACATTATTGATGTTTAATCCTGATGATTTTCATGAGGTGTGTGTTCAGGCCATACATATTGAATCAAGTGGCAAACCATTCAAGTTTTCATCACAGTCATCCAAAGAGTTGGAAACCAAAGATTCTAGTGACAATAAGGGGAAGAACATTTCGAAGAGAAAGAAACCAGCAATGGCTCAGAAGGAAAGACCTACTTGTTCTCATTGCCAGAGAATCAGTCATGATGAATCTAAGTGTTGGAAACTTCATCTAGAACTTAAGCCCAAAAAGTTCCTTAAGGAGAAGGATGAAAAGAAGGCCATTGCAGCAGTCCAGCAAGATCTAGGTTCAGATTCAGTGATGAAAGGAGGATAACCGCCATGGTTACGACAGGTAAAACTTCTAACACTGGTTCAAGTTCGAAAACTATTGCATCTTCATCAAACATAAATCCTTCACATGAGGATAAAAGAGTTGAATTGTTTAACATAAGGATAACTTCTAAGCATACAAAGATAGATACAATGTTTGACAGTGGATCACAGGCGAATTTAATCTTTGAATATTTAGTTAAAAGTTTGGGTTTGGAAACACGGAATCATCCAAGACCTTACCCATTAGGATGGCTAAATAAATCAACTCAGATAAAAGTCACCAAACAGTGTCGATTAAGATTTGCCATTACAGCTAATTACATTGATGAAGTGGAATTAGATGTGGTTCTAGTAGACATATGTGGAGTTGTCTTAGGAAGTCCTTATCTTTATGATCGTGATGCAATATTTTACAGGAGAGAACATAAATATCACCTTAAGAAAGATGGGGTTGAATTTATTGTCAGGGCACATCAAAATAAAAATCACTTGAATTCAGTTAATGTTAATCAGATGAAACGATTAATAAGTTCAAACAAGAGATTTGTAATCATGTGTGTAAAGGATCAACATAATAATCAACATGATTCTTGTTTAAGTTATGCAGCTCAGCTTAAAGATGGTTTGAGTAAGGAGATAGAAACAATTCCAGTTCTATGTAAAACCAAACATCTTATTCATAAGCAGGGAATACAACATGAGTTACAATTTGTGCCTAAAACTCCTCTTCTTAATGTCAGAATGAATCAATTCAGTTTAAGTTTGTAACTTAACAGTTGCAGGGATACAGGTCAGTATTGGGGAAAGTCAAGGTTTAATTCGTCTTGTATTGTGTCGCCATGTCATGCTTCAAACAGTTTGGAAACCTGTTTTCAAGTGGAGAGGAAACCTATTTGTTTTCATATCCAAGCCTTTCCTAAAGCAGTGTCAAAGTGTCTAATGGGAACTTATGCATCAGAGGAAAGTTTTAATCAATGGAAACATCATTTAATGAATGAAGGAAAAGTGATTTAAACAAATCAACAGCGAAATAAATACTTTCAAAGACAAACTAAGTTGCAGCAAATTTCACCTTACAGTTGGATAGGTTCAGTGCAGCAAGTTCACTTAGTAAACAGGAAGCAAGAAAGTATGTTTAATCAAGTAGCTGGTTTAATGTCAAAAGTATCTTTGATTGTCTTTGTCATTCAGCAAAATAGATTGTTTATACATATTGATGGTATTAAATAATATCCAGTAGAGACTATTTTCAAATATTATGAATCATTAACTCATGGTTCTTTATGGAAAGAAATCAATTTCCATGTTCATAATAGTTTGTTTGCCCATCGTCGCAAGTTGTGTATACTGCAGATGGATGAAACAGGTCACCGAATCAAAAGGTAGCATGGTCAGCATTATCAGGATTATCACTCGCAGGTGATTGATTGAATGTATTGGTACATCGTCAAGTCAAGGTGGAAAGAGAGGGAGTTCTACCCTCATCGACTATTTGATTAGTCAAACTTTTGTGGTCCAAAAGCTTTCAAGTGGAGAGGAATGATCTAGGAGGATTCTGTTGATTCAGTTGCACAGGTGTTCAAGTATCGTCATTAGTGTTCTGTGTCGTTGTCAATTCAGTCCAGCTTCGACAGTATTGGTTATGGATCAGGTTGTTTAGGTAATGTTTATGGTTTCATGGCATTCAGTTGAGATGGTTTAGCGCCTAGTTGTCGACATGAGTTGATCCAGGTGGATATTGGTGGCCACCCGCTAATTCCACTTGGATCCCCTCTAGTGCTTCTTTCAGTTTTTTCAGTTTCCTTAATTATAGCACAGTTTACTATTTTTAGCAGTTTTTTGGGTCCTAAACTTCCAGAGCCGTTTTGAGGCCCTAAACGACGTTTTTTGGGAAATCTACCGCCAGCAGTTTTTCTATTTAAAAATCCTTTCTTCCCGTCGTAGTCCTCGGAGAGATCTTTCCAACGGGCTATCATGCGCGTCAAACGGAGATAGTACGACCAATTCGCGACCCCGGGAAGTTGATGTACCAACTTACCCAAAAACGGGGCCCACAATTTGGCGTTTCATCTTCTAGGGTTAGGTTTTGGAATGTGAAGGGTTTTCCATTGTTTCTCAACAATAAATAGGCCTTCGAGCCTCATTGTAAGACAGTTCAGAGGCATGTAGCCACACATCTCTTCTCAGAGATAAGCTACCATCGCCTTAGCTGGTTTATTTCCATTTCTGGTTGTAAGCATATTTCAGTATTTTCCATTAATGAAATGAAGTATTATTTCCGCTGCATCTTTGTGTAATTGGTTATCTCAGTAATTTGTTGCGTTCATATTTAAGTCTGGATCAATGGTATCAGAGCGGTCTGCTTTTTTCTCTGTTTTTCTTTGCATGTCCCCAACGAGGTCGGGATATAAGGAGTTAGGGCTTGAGCTGGTCGAACCTTTGCAAGACCAGCCTCGCAAATCTCGACGGCCTCCCATGGCGGATGAGAAGAAAGACGAGGGAGCAGGAGATCCTATCAAAATCTTGCTCGAAGAAGCCCTCGAGCGACAACAGAACGCGATGATGGACAACTTTGCCCAAATCCTTCAACGGCTACCCAAAAGTGACGCATCAGCTTCCAGCAGCTACTCTGGAAACGCCACGCCCTTTAAGGTACAAGTTAATTTTGAAATCCCCATATTCGAGGGTCAGATAGACGTAGATGTTGTAGATAAATGGTTAAATCTGCTAGAGAGTTATTTTTCTGTTCATGAATTTTCGAGTCGGGAAAAGATTGTTTTCGCTCTTCTCAAAGCAACCCCCCACGTCAAGGACTGGTGGGAAACCTACTGCGAGCAGAAGGATGAAACTACAGGCTCGCTATTTTCAGCCGCACCCACCTGGAATTCATTCCAGGATGCCATTAAGGAGCAATACTACCCTGTTGGAAGCTATGAGGACGAATACATAAAGTGGACCACGCTGCGGCAGGGAAGGGATCAAGATGTGCCAGAGTTCACCAATCTTTTCCATACCCTTCGCACGAAGTTGGGTATCAAGGATTCGGAGCAGCATTTGATACTCAAATACCGCGGCTGCCTGCACAAGTACATCCAGGAAGAAATGGAATTCCTTAACATCTCATCGCTCGGCATAGCATATCGATATGCCGTCAAGATCGAGCAGAAGTTTAAACAAAAGAAGCGAGACTTTGAATCTACAAATCCAAAGCAAGGGAAAGGTGCCCCTAAACCACAGAACAAGGGACAAAGCCAAGGCGAGGGACAACCTGCCAAAGCTACAAGCAAAGAACAGTGCCGCAAAGCCGAAAAAGGACACGGGAAAATGGTGTGAGTTCCATAAGAGCTCCACTCACAACACAAGTGAGTGTCGGGCCAAGCAGTCACTGGTGGCTGAACTAAAGGTTTCAGAATCAGATGCATGTTCTGACTCTGAGTTAGAACCCGACAAGGGGAATGACAAAGGGAAGCAGATCATTGATGCGGATCCCAATGCCACTGTTGCTACTGCCAAGATCCAAAAAAATGAACCCGAAGATCCAGAGGAGGAGGAGCGTCTCTTCCACTCCCAGATGTGGAGAAGGGGCTCCCCGCTACAGTTCATTGTCGATAGCGGGACCCAAAAGAACCTCATTTCGGCAGAGGTCGTGAAGCAGTTGGGCTTACCGACCACAGCACATCCACAACTGTACACCATCGGGTGGCTGCACCAAGGACGGGATCTTCGCGTGAGCCAACAGTGTCGCCTTCCATACAACATCAAGCCCTTCACGGATGAGGTATTATGTGAGATTGCTCCGCTTGAAGTTTGTGATGTATTATTAGGACAACCATACTTGTGGAAGCGACATGCTGTGTATGAATCAAGGCCCCGTGCTGTTATTATTACTTTGGGAAATCAGTTGTACAAGATACCAGAGGTAGCACCGCCTGCTACCATCTCTTTGATTACTGCAAAACAATGCAGTAAGCTCATTTCCAAAACTGGAAAATTTGTTTTCCTGATGATACGCCCTCAAGGAAAGAAGAAGACGGTGGCCACAACCTCCAGACAGGGCCCCTCTGCACGACAACTACAGATGGACAAGGTCGTGGAGAAGTACGAGGACATCTTCACCTCCCCCGTAGGGGTTCCTCTGCACTGTCAGGTCAAGAACTCCATCAATCTGACCCCAGGTGCGCCGTTACCCAATGGACCAATTTATCGGCGCTCCGTTTTGGAGAACGATGAAATCAAGAGGCAGATTCAGGAGCTTCTGCAGAAAGGCCACATCCGTCCGAGTTCATCGCCTTGTGGGAGCCCAATTGTGTTGGTACAGAAGAAGGATGGGACTTGGAGACTCTGTATTGACTATCGGGCGCTGAACAAGATCACTGTCCGTAATAGCTACCCGATCTCGCGGATTCATGACCTTTTGGACCAACTAAAGGGGGCAAAATATTTCAGCAAGATTGATCTGAAGTTAGGATATCACTAGGTACCAATCGAACCCTCTGATGTGTGGAAGACTTCCTTCAAAGCCAAAGAGGGCCTTTTCGAATGGTTGGTTATGCCTTTCGGGTTGATGAATGCTCCTGCAACATTCATGAGGCTAATGGATGACATCTTGCGGCCATTCACCAACTCATTTGTAGTGGTATACTTGGATGACATTCTGATCTTCAGCCAGAGTTGGGAAGAGCACCTCCACCACATCCGACAGGTTCTCCAAACACTGCGGCAACACAAGCTATGTGCCAATTTGGAGAAATGCACTTTAGGCATGACCCAGGTTCAGTATCTGGGATACATTATTGATGAACAGGGGGTGCATGTGGATCCAGCCAAGATCAAAGTCATTCGGGATTTGCCATCTCCGACCTCTCTGACAGAGCTCCGCAGCTTTCTAGGTCTTGCCAACTTCTACCGCTGGTTCGTGTTGGGGTTTTCTCATATCACTTGGCCTTTGAGTCAAGTCACCAAGGGAGGGGCGAAGGCAAAATTCTTTTGGTCTGAATCTCAACAGAAGGCATTCATAGAGTTGAAAGATCGCCTCTGCACAGCACCAGTGCTCGCTTTACCAGATTTACAACAACCATTTGAGGTCGAGACAGATGCCTCTGACTATGCTATTGGGGCAGTCCTTACTCAACACAAGCATCCAGTGGCATATCACAGTGAAACACTTTCAGACACAGTCCGGAAGTATCCCACTTATGATAAAGAGATGTATTCCATTGTGCAGGCCTGTCGACAATGGAAGCATTACATTTTGGGGAAGGAAACGGTCATCCACACAGACCACCGACCCCTGCAGTTCATACAGACCCAAGGGAAATTGCAGAATGATCGCCATCAGAAGTGGTCCACATACCTGCAACAGTTCCATTTGAATATCAAGTATAAGAAGGGCAGCACTAATAATGTTGCAGATTGCCTCAGTCGACCACCGATCATGGCGTTAACCACCGTCCTCAACTCTTGTGGGCACGAGACTTCTGATTGGCCACTGCTCTACAAAAGCGACCCAGAATTCGGCCACACATACCAGAACCTCTTGGAGGGTCAGCATGTTCCAGATTTTCACCTCCAGGACGGCCTGTTATGCCACCTGGGTCACCTTTGTGTTCCTTCAAGCGAGCGTGCCAAGATGATTTGGGAAGCACACTACAATCGGGTTGTTGGACATTTTGGGGTCGAAAAAACGGTGGTAGTACTGCAGAAGTATTTCTATTGGCCGAATCTTCAACAAGATGTTGGGAAGTACATTAGGTCATGCACTGCCTGCGCCATTGCTAAACCAACCATCAAGAAGCAAGGCCTCTATACCCCGCTACCTACCCCTAGTCAGCCTTGGGAATCCATCTCCATGGATTACATGCCAGGCCTTCCTTCCACTAAGCATGGAAATGACTGTGTTTTTGTGGTCGTCGACAGGTTTTCAAAGATGGCCATTATGGTAGCCTGCAAGAAGAATATCACAGCAGAAGCCACTGCTAAACTCTTCTTTGAACGAGTGTGGGTACACTTTGGGATCCCATAGTCTATCATCTCAGATCGGGACAGCAGGTTCCTCGGTACATTTTGGTCTAGTCTCTGGTCGATGCTGGACACCAAACTCACTAAGTCCACAGCCTTCCATCCTCAAACTGATGGCCAGACAGAGGTTGTCAACAGGATGATCGTACACATTCTGCACATGTACAACTCAAAGCATCCACGCACATGGGACGAGAGCCTCCCCTATGTTCAGCACAGCTACAACCGGGCTCTCCACAGCTCGACTGGCCATAGCCCTTTTCAAGTGGGCTTGGGATTCCAACCACTATGTCCCATCGATGTGGCCATGCCATTTGCAGCTACTCGGGTAGATTCTGCTCATGTCCAGTCCGAAATAGATAAGGCAAATAGCTTCATTGAGAACATCCAACATATTCGCCAGCAGGTCCATGAAATTTTGGAGAAATCAAATGCTAAGTACAAGCAATGACATGATCAACATCAGGTGCCACACAAGTTTCAGGTGGGTGACAAAGTTTGGTTGCATTTGCAAAAGGAATGCCTTATCGGAGCCTATCAGAAACTCAGACCACTCTGGTATGGCCCTTACACCATTACCAAGGCTGTGGGAGACAATGCATTTGAGCTCGGCATTCCCCCATTCCTTGGCCTGCCCCCGGTGTTCAATGTGGACCGCCTTCGGCCATACTTTCCACCATTACTAGATAGGTCTGACATTGCAGAACAACTCACACCCACAGAGTTAAATCCAGCTTGCATGGAACAAGCTGCAACTGATCAGATCATGGACACACAGATCAAGCACACTCACCAGCAGAATATCCAACTGTATCGAGTTGTCAAAGCAGGACAACTCCTTCACCAGGGCAAGTGGCTCACCAAGGACCAAGTGCAGCAGAAGTTCCCTCATCTCATGGAGGAACTCAACGCAATGGGGACCATTGCTTCCTAAGGGGGGAGGAATGATCCAGGTGGATATTGGTGGCCACCCGCTAATTCCACTTGGATCCCCTCTAGTGCTTCTTTTAGTTTTTTCAGTTTCCTTAATTATAGCACAGTTTACTATTTTTAGCAGTTTTTCGGGTCCTAAACTTCCGGAGCCGTTTTGAGGCCCTAAACGACGTTTTTTGGGAAATCTACCGCCAGCGATTTTTCTGTTTAAAAATCATTTTTTCCGTCGTAGTCCTCGGAGAGATCTTTCCAACGGGCTATCATGTGCGTCAAACGGAGATAGTACGACCAATTCGCGACCCCAGGAAGTTGATGTACCAACTTACCCAAAAACGGGGCCCACAATTTGGCGTTTCATCTTCTAGGGTTAGGTTTTGGAATGTGAAGGGTTTTCCATTGTTTCTCAACAATAAATAGGCCTTCGAGCCTCATTGTAAGACAGTTCAGAGGCATGTAGCCACACATCTCTTCTCAGAGATAAGCTACCATCGCCCTAGCTGGTTTATTTCCATTTATGGTTGTAAGCATATTTCAGTATTTTCCATTAATGAAATGAAGTATTATTTTCGCTGCATCTTTGTGTAATTGGTTATCTCGGTAATTTGTTGCGTTCCTATTTAAGTCTGGATCATGAGTTCATCGACAGTTCCACCAAGATTGGTCAATGACATGTGTGTTGTCATTCGACTCACAGGATTTGGTGTCGACATGAGTGTCATCTGTGGTAGAGGTTCGTCGTCAGGGTTGTCGTCGTAACTATAAGATTGTATCGACGATATGCATTTGGTTTTGTCACATTGTGACAAATGTATTATAAAAACCCTAAACCTAATACTAAAAACCTAAGTTCTAAGTGCTAAACCCTAAGCCTAAAACCTAAACCCTATGATTAAACCTATCATACCTACCAAACCATTGCATTGTTAAGTCATTAGCCTAACTTATACAACCCTCGGCCTATGTATAAAACATTACATTCAAAACATTGTAATAACACAGGCCTAACCGCCAGATAATCATCGGGACAATTAACCGCATCGGAGAACCATGTGACAGGGTTATGGATAGACCATCGAGGTTTCAAACTACAACCGTCAGCATGTGACCAGAGTAGTGTAAACCGTCGGGGTTATCCAACTAACAGGCTTGAGGTTAACCGCCTGTAGAAAACCGTGTCGGAAGTTGTCATGTGAACGCTCTATGGTTAACGTTACAACAACCGCCAGTTGGAACCATAGCAGAAACCGCAAATACACTTCTGCGCAAGTCCAATGTGATCTTTATTATAATGGCAAGGTACTACTACTAAAACATGCCTCAGTTTGAATATTTGAGGATGAACACTTTGAGAACATCTTCATTGTGTTTTCCAAAGACACAGATGCATGCCTCCCTTACCTGGACTGCCTTCTGTTGCGTTAAAAATACTTCATTTTCATCCCCCATCAAAGCTGGAAATTTTTAAACATTCCCGCGACCAATTCCAGATTTAGGATGTCCCCAGGCACAGTGCTTTGAAATTTGAATGAGCTCCATAATTTTATGCCAGTAAGGAAATTTGTCATTCAACATGGCGGAAATGAAGTTTTGGGACTTTGTTGCTGCTACTAGATATGGACACAAAAACAATGCATGAATCCAAAGATTCTCTTCTTCAGTTTTTAACACGTGGGAACTCCGGATGATCTCCTCTCCCTCTAGAGAAAGGATCAAGTACTCTGCGCCTGCCTGAATATCCACATTGGAGAGCTGTCGACGATACCTTGCAGAAATCAATTCGTCAAATCGTTGGGTAATTATAGGCTCCAGTGATGTCCTGAAAGAGTGTTACAAAATGCATCTCCTGCACATGCACATGAAGCCCTATTTCTTGAACCTGGCTTGGCGCTGCGGTAAGGGAACTAGGACATCAAAGAAAAGAATGGTAATCTCTTATCCTCTCTCGATAGGCTTGGATGCATGAATAAACATGGCGCTTCCCACTTCCATCCAGCTTGAGTTCGGCAAGCAGGAATGGTTAATGAAAGACGGCAGCAGCCAGAGACCGTTAAAACAATCTTGCTGATGGAGGTTGGCTTCATAGATTCTCGATTTTGAAGCAAACATTTGTACGACTCCATCGAATGCGTTCAGAACTATAATGTCACAGCCATGAGTTTTGTGTGCGACGTGCGACGAGTTGGGGTGACACGCCGTTTCTTAAACACGATGAGTTGGGTGCGATGAGTTGGTGAACGGGCGAGTTGTGTGCGATGTTATGTGACGATGGGACGAGTTGGCATGCGACGAGCCAACGAAGGAGACAAAAATTGGCTAAGTGTTGAACTCACGAAGGCGACCTTATACGATGAGCGATCAAATAGGTGGACCTAGCAGGGCGACATGACGGGGCAATCCAACCTGAGTTGGGGGCATGGACAACCGAGTTGGGAGGTTGGCTTGGGCAAGCCGACCCACGTTACATCCATGGTGGATGCATATAAATGGAGGACGCATGGGTGGGAGAAAATCATAGAGGCAACAAGCAAGAGCCACTCACAAGCATACACTTGGAAGTGTGAAGGAGGGCGAATATAGAAGGAGGCCGAGGTGCAGGCGGTGAAGTCCAAAGCACCAAGGCAAGGTGAACCGGATGAGCGCAAGGGCCGAATGAAGCTGTAGTCGGGTGAACCGGGTAGCAGCAAGGGCAGGTATGCCCACTGGTGAACTGTAGTCGGCAAGAAGTTTGGACACGCGGGCAAGCTGATGAGCGAGCAGTTCGGTGAGTCGGGCGAGCTGACGAGTTGGTGATCGGTTGGACAGGTGGAGTGCACGACGGGTGAGATGGGGGCGCCCGCACGGCAGCGTGAAGGCTGGGTGGGGCGACTCGAACTCGGGCTACCCTGCACGACTCGCGATCCGGGTGACACGACGATCAGGTGAAGTGTGAACGGAGCGTTGGGCGGTGGGAAAGGCACGGGCGTCGGGGAAGTAATACAACCCGCGACTGGGTGAACGAAAGCGCTGGGTGGAGGTTGACACGAACCACGGATCAGATGGAACGATATCGTTAGGTGGAGTTGCACAGCGACTTGCGTAGGCGACACGGTGTGATAGTTGGAGTGGGAAAGGCCGCATAGTAGGGCAAACTACCCCGAACAAAGAACGGGCGAGGTTGCATGATAGTGGGGCCAAGTTGAACGACAACTTGGGAATAATTTTGAAAATTGCAGTTTGGCATTATTTTGGTGAAGATATTTTGGGATTGCCTTGAAAGGCTAGATTATATATGAGACTGTAAAGATGATACTATTATTTTATTGTGGGCAAGCTCTTATAAGGGAGTTTCCCCTCCCTTAAAAGATTAAGTGTACTTGTATACTTTTATATGTGAATGAAGTTAAAGATGAATGTTTCCGCTGTGTAAAATGAAGGATGCAAACTGCCCCGAACGAAGAACGGGCGAGGCTGCACTATAGTGGGGTCAAGTTGAACGATAGTTTGGGCAGAATTCTATAAATTACAGTTTGGCATTATTTTGGCCAAGGTATTTTGGGCTTGCCTTAAAAGGGTGGATTGTATATGAGACTATAAATATTATACTGTTATATTATTGTGGGCAAGCTCTTATAAGGGAGCTGCCCCTCCCTTAAAAGATTAACTATACTTGTATACTTTTATATGTGAATGAAGTTAAAGATGAATGTTTCTGTTGTGCCAAATGAATAATGAATGCTTAGTGAAGTGAAAATATTCTAAGTATTAAATGTTAGGTGTAGTCCACATTTGAAAATATTGGTGAAAAGAAATTGGGTAGTGGTGCCGCACCTGCCTATGAGCGGTTAGAAGACTACCACCGGGATAGGAGCGTGACATATAATATCCCAAATGTGATTAACATCCACCAGCAAATTTTCATTTTGTTCTTCGGTAAGTTCCATTTTAAACAGATCAATGGTTGGACTTCCAGGGTGCAAGACATAGGGGAATCTTGTAAACTATACACCTGGCGGAGTAATCTCTGTGATTTCCTGACATCACAGACGATCGCGGACAAGTGATCTTCTAGAGTCACCATAGTAACATTAATGCACCTGTTGTCGAAATGGAACACGTTGGCAAAGGTGCTCTCACAAACAACTGCGACAGCGTTGCTTACCAGCAGCAGTTGCCCGGTCTTTATTTTTCAGGTGGCGTAGGGTGCTCTTCCGTGGCCGTCTTCGATCATCTTGATCTCCATGGAGCCCATGAAATCAACCACTTCTGAAGGAGTAGATCCACGTCCGAGAAGATAGTCTGAAATGTCATACTTTCCATTCAAGCTCTGGGCATAGAAGGTCTTGGCCTGGCCTAGCGTCGATTGTATTTCCCTCTACCCGGGACTGGTCTTGTCTACTTTCTTCAAACACTCGCATGCCGCCCCATAATTCTGCAGCCCGAGAAAAGCCCGACCTTTCCTATATAGCGTTTTGAGATGCCTCGGATCGATCCGAAGGGCGTCGTCCAAATCCTTCAACCTCGATTTGAATTCTTTTATCTGCAACCATGTCTCTGCCCTGTTGGAATACGCAAGTACAAGGTTGTTGATGATGCTATTATTAGCATTGGAGGAACTCACTTTGAGCTGAATTAGAGCGGCGTCAATGCATCTCGTATAATACTCGACCGTCGCTTCCTAGTTCTTTTCTCTAAAGCACTTGTTGCCTTCTTTTCTCATGTCCTCCACATCTCCGTCTGCTTACCCTTCTCAATGTTGGCGGGGTTGTCGACACAGATAATAAGGCCATCATCGGTAGCGACTTTAAAATAGGGCTCCTTGATGGCCACCTTGGCACCCTTGGGGTAAAGCCTCTTGATGTCTGCCTCTGAGGGAGCAATGTTGTAGATTTCCAACCTGACGGCTGTCCATTATTGTCTTCAAGCAATGTCACGATACTGCATATCTTATGGGCATCTGCGCACAACATCTTATAAACCGTCGGCCTCGATGGACTTCCCCGACCTTCAACTCATTGAAGGAAATGGGGTTTAGCTTTTCTAGCGGAGCCGAACAAGCTGTGCCACCGCTGCTAATTGGATCAATGACGGACAAGCGTATCTCGAAAGTGCCTTCTGCTGGGGACCTCAGCACCCGACCGAACTCATTATGGAGCTAGAGGAGTGCTCTCTTATCGAATATTATTTATTTTCTTTAGTGACATCCTTAATCCTAGGTGACTTTGGATCTTCTACAATTAATCCTGATCTTAAAGATGTGGCTTTATAGTTAACTACAATAATAGTAAGGGTTGAAGATTCAGTGGAGTCATTGATATAAATTCCTTGACTTGATTGAAAAAATTAATTCAATTCTGGTTGTTGAATTTCTTGACATGTTGTAATATTTGGATTTGGATTCAATTGAGCAGGTAATTGATTTATCTTAGCTGGTTGATTGATATTTTTGTATTTTTGGTGAATGGAGCAATTGTTAGTGTGGCAAGTTCTAATATGGTCAATTGAATTGTTGTGTAGGAAAATATTATGGAATAGAATAAAATTGTTGGTCGTAAGCAAGTGAAGGATTTGGAACAGATGGTTTCCAAGGTTGTGGATTATTGGCAAATTGAGAAGAAAATTGTTGTCTTTGGTTAATTTGAGGATTATATCAAGGTTGATTAAAAGATTAAGATTAAGGATCTTAATTTATTCCAGAAAATGGTGGTTAAATTATCCAATACATCACGAATCAATAAAAGCAACTTCAACGTGTTGACATCTATTTGGTATACTTCTTCCAAACCTGGTAGTTGTGGGTAGTTATTGACATTATTATTTTAAAAACAAATGTTGCAGACTTCTATTGTAACTAACAAACACTCATTCCTAGGATGTTTCTTGGTGCAAAGATAAAATACAGCCAAATCTTTTTCATCGTCTTATTGTTTCTTCTTTATTTGTAAAGCATATAACTACACAAAGAATGAATTCAAAATATCAGTGTTCATATTTTCCAATAAATTTCCAATCTTAGTTTTTGTTACTCTCAAACTATTTCTCCTCCTCTTAATCCCATAAACCATCTTAAAGTGATATATTTCAAAGTTGAAAGAAACTACCTTAACTTTTGAGAGTTTATATTATAATCATAAGTTTTACTTAAAACTTCAAACTATTTCGCCTCCTCTTAATCCCATAAACTATCTTAAAGTTATATGTTTCAAAAGTTGAAGGAAACTACCTTAACTTTTGAGAGTTTATATTATAATCATAAGTTTTACATAAAACTTCAAATTTGAATAGGAAAGTTTTATAGGTAATCCATAGAATTTGGGAAGAATAGAGAAGTTAATATTCTTCAATTTGGCATCATCTTTACTTTTCCTAATAGGAAAAAGAGATTCTTACTAGATTCTTTTCATCTCTTTTATTTCCTTTTATATTGTTTTTCTCATGATCACCCATATTGAAATCAATGGACTCTAATTCACAACTAATAGGTTCGTATTCTCTTTTATTTTTAATCCCAAAAGACTATATTTTGGAGGTTCGTTAATGATTGCTTGTTCTTCTTCTTTAGAAATAAGCAGTTGCTTTCTTTTTCCTTTCCTTGAAATTGTGTCTCTCTAGAAACACGACACCAAAAAGTGATGGGATTCTACAACATTTTTGTATAAACCTTATGTTGTATAAACCTTATTTTAATATCAATTTGGGATTGTTTTCATTACAAAAACACCTAACAAAATATATGAATTTTGGTATTTATACATTACCTAGCTCAAGACAGTGAGGAAATTAATTATAGTTTTTTACGAAAAGTTAAAATTAATTACAAGAAACACTGTATAAATCATTGTAGCTGAAATTTTAAATTAATTATTATTTCAGAACAAAAATAAAACAAAACAAAATTAACTGTAGCAATACTAACTAATAAACCAATGAAACTATCTATCAACGGAATTAGCAACAAGGAAAACTAAATATTAGCGAAATTAACTAATCTATTGTGTTGGAGAAAAATAAATCCAAATAAAGTTGCTACAGAAAGAAAATACAACTAATTAAGCTTAAAAATGTAAATAACATAAAACATGGTATTTTGGTGAAAAGGAAATGGAACATAAAACATAGTATTTTGGTGAAAAGGAAATGATTTGAAACTAAAATGTATATATAAATGATTTCTTGCGCTAAGGAAATTGATGAAATATGTTCGAAATGTAAGATGAGTAAATTTGCATAGTGGAAACTATATACAGTAAAAAAAATTAAATTACAAAAAATTAGAAATGTATACAAGAAAGAAAATAACCACCATGATTATAGAGTGATTCTTAATTTACAGTGTTACAAAGTGAAAAACATCTAACCCAATTTGGTTCTCCTAGTTTATACCAAAAAAAAATTCTAACTAACGCAACTATTGCTACTTCCACTGGTTCTTTCCAAGAATAAAGGACACAAATTTTTTTAGGTATAGTAGTTAGATGTATCAAAACTTCACTTATCCAAAATAGAAAGTTCTAACTTAACTACTTTTCCTGATTTTCCCTTCTCATCCTATTTTCAAGCTTCATGTGTTAGAAAGCCTTAAGCCAGTTGGGACAAAATCATATGGTTGCGGTGATGAGAAAAAGAAAAAATAGTAATAGCAATAAAATTAAATATTTACAAAAGAAAAAATAAAAAAATAACCACCATATTATAGAGTGATTTTTGATTTACAGTGTTACAAAGTGAAAAACATCTAACCCAATTTGGTTCTGATAGTTTATACGAACAAAAAAAATCTAACTAATATAACTATTGCTACTTCCACTCGTTCTTTCCAAGAATAAAAGACATTTTTTTAGTTACAGTAGTTAGTATCAAAACTTACCACTTATCCAAAATAGAAGGTTCTAACTTAACTACTTTTCTTGATTTTCCCTTCTCTTCTTATTTTCGGTTTGCACTGACAAGAAAAAGTAGTTTGCACTGACAAGAAAAAGTAGTAATAGTAATAAAATTAAATATTTACAAAAGGGAAAATGCATTTATAGACAAAATTTTCAATATCAATGGTCTCGTTTCTTGAAAAAAAAATTGGCTACAAAAAAATATTTATAATATCATCGTACAAATTATTATGACTTTAATGTTGTAGAGAAAATCCAAAATTCATTTATAATATCATTGTATAATATCTGGCAGAGCATGCATGTTCTTCCTCACACTATATGTGTATGGAACAAGCAAAATTAATTCACAAGGAAGACCATTATTTAAAAAGAAGGGTGAAAGAGGCAATTGAAATTGAAAAATCCTCCAACAACATAAATAGTGTGATGACCCCGTAAAATGTAATTATTTAAAGTTTACTGTGGTAAAAACTGAATGACATTGAGAGACTTATTTTCTTTTATGAGTAATCTGTTAATTTTAAATATGCATTAAAATAATGTTTAAAGAATTACTCAGAAAAGTATTGGGCTCCCAAAAGGGAACTGGAAAAAGAAAAGGAAAGTAGTTAATTAAACTGAAAATAACCACCTTCCCTAACTGGAGGGATTTTCCAGGAAAAGGAAAAGAGGGTGGACAGAATGTTGTGCTGTAGAGACAGACAGAAAAGAAAAAGGAAAAATACCTTGGTTTGGACTAAGTCTGGTAGTGACCAGATAGTCGAGCACTAGGTGCTGTCTTACTGAGGATTGAGATCCGGTAAGCAAAAGCTCGGGGGGAGACTCAGGTCCCGAAGGACAAGTCTCACGGATGGGTGGATAGCGAGCTTGACACAGGAATTTGCAGAAGAAGTGCTGAAGAACTTTCCCTACGAGCGGTGACCAGGTAAGTATCAAAACCCTAAGGTATTGCAATCGTTTGTATAGAATGGGTAGCTTAGAATACTTGCAGTTACTGCGTATTATCAGTAGAACAGAAACCCTACAGTACTATTAAATAAATAGAATAACTGTGAATATGGAAATTGCACAGAAATGCATGCCTTCATGTCAATTAGATAACTGTACAACTCTGCATACCCGTAGCAAGAAGGTTATTTATTATTACAGTATGAAATAATAGCAGGGGTTAGGGTTTGAATATGCAGGGCCGGGTATCCTGCGAAGGAGGAATAAATCTTGTAACAGAAATCCATATCCTATTACAATTCAAGAAACCTAAGTACCCTTATCTGGTACGTTATATGGTAACGTATAACCTGGAGAGGAGCCGTAGATAACCTCGACATTGCAAGGTCTGAAGAGAATTAGGGAGTGGTAAGTAAAAGCTTAAGTTAGAACCGGAATAGGTCCGCGGCTGGAGGAACCCTTGCGGCAGGCAGAAGCCTGAAGCCACCGCCGTTATTTCTCATGGACAATAGTCGGTTAGAAAGCAAAGCTTAGCCTCATGCTTGAACCTTACTTTAAAAAAAAAACAAAACAGAGGAATTGTTAAAGATTGAAATAGACTGCCCTGATATTACTTCCGAGTATAATAACATTCACATCTTTAACAGATAGTCGAGTAATCTCTAGCATATAGGCCGAATGCGTTACTGCCTGTAAAAATGATGTTAAACTCTATATACACAGTAAAAGAAAACATTGTTATGGCAGAGGAATAAACGTATAGTCAATTACAATATTCGTATCAGAAAATTACAGTAGTCAGCTTTAATATTCATAACAAAAGATTTCAGAGCAAACAGTATATGGCGGACTGAGTCCATATCATGACGGTAAAAGAACAAAATAGAGTATAAACTATAAATCTGTATGACCAAAGGTCTTATCTTTTCAACCATCGCCGAGTTCGACCATACATCCATCGAATGAGATGCAGGTGTGAACCCTCGCGGAACCAACGAGTTCGGTTGGAAAGGGCGCAGGCCGACACAACCAAACCCTCTTAAAACCATCGACATTACGAATAAACTTTCAGAGCAAGCATTTTAATAAACGAACTGGGTAATGCTTAAATTCAACCCTTACGGGAAATTTTGTAAAGAGAATGATAATAAACATCAGAAAATTAACATTGCTCTGTAACAAACAAAAGAGCCGAGCATGAAAATACACCGTAGAAGTTTAACCATGTTCTTTAATAACCAAAAAGAGCTGCCAAACTTTATGGGTTCAGACCCAGATACAGTAATTCGGTAGGAACTAATAAGTGCTTACATATAATCACAGATGCAAATAATACATAGCGAATTAATGTTCCAAAAGCTGCAAAGCAGCAGTCAATAGCACAGTCTCGTGAACTTGAGACCTCGACCCCAAAACTGCCATAAACAGGAGGGAAGTTAACCCAGCTTCCTCATAGGCAAACCCCAACAGGTATGAACCTGGAGATTAGAAGGTCGTTTACCGCCATCTGCGCCAACCATAGAGGAATAAGGTGGCTGGGGTTTATAATGAAGCACAGCGGTAATCCCTCCGACAAAGATACTCAGAAATCGTAACCAGAAGTTTACACCATAATGTAAGGAAACGAAACTATGCGTGTACCTGTAAACATTCAGAGTAATAGCAACAGAGAGCAGAGTAGACCGCCGAAGGAGCCACGATAGCGGATCTGCACCACCTGTCACTCCAAAGAGAGATGGCCGTTATACTGTGCACTCATTAAGATAACCCTAAATAATATTGCGAATCCAGTTAACAAATGTAAATCTTACCCAGCCTGTCAAGGATTTACACCCTCGGCGCGATAGCACATGATGAGATTGCATGCTGGTAAAGGGTGACAGAAGAGAACCGGTGCAGAAGTTATGGAACAAACGCCCAGTGGTAACGGGGAACTACACCAAGCCTTGGAGCGCCAAGCAGAAGCAGCAAAACCCCGGAGAAAACGGGATATCAAACTTATAAACGCGAGCACACAACCTTGCTACGTGGAGCAACCTCCTCCCTCGATCATTCTCAGTGCTTGCATGCCGTAGATCTTGGCGGTAATGCCAAAGTGTGAAGGCGGGAAGGTTCCAGCCTGTAGAACCACGTCTGGGCACGTGATCAGGCCGGCGGCCTTTAAGGCTAGTCCAGATGTCTTGTATAGAAGGCGCCAGCATATAAATGGTGGGTGGGACTCATTACCCTTACCAACATGAATTACGAACATCCTTTGCATAGTATTGGGTGGCATCACATCATATTACAGTGGAATAGTTAAAACCATATATTAACGTTAAACCCTTGGTATTGTGATGACACCATATCAAATATAAGTTATATACGACGGTGTATGTAAATATAAAGGAGGGTGCTGTTACCATGAAATTTTTTTTTACAATGTTTAAATGCAGGTGAGATATGTGACAAATAGAGATGACGGACTAAAATTAAGTAGTACCTAGAAATACAAACATTCATAAAAAAATAAATAAAATAAAATAATAAATATATATAACCAACCCTAACTCTCTTTTAAATATAATTTAATAAGACATCTTAAATAAACCTTCAAACTAATACTTTAAAATTATATACATTACTAGTAAAGCATTTAATACATAGCAAAGAACTTAAATATATAACATAGAATCTAAAAATAATAATAATAATAAATTAATTAATTTAAATATATGCATAATCAATCACCAGTGAAAAATAAAAATAAAAATTAATTAATTAATTAATTAAAAAATAAATAAATTTAAATATAATCAATCACTATAAAAATTAAAAATAAATGAGTAAATATTTAAATAATTATTAATCAATTAGTCAATTGAACGACGACAATAAAAGAAGACATCAAATATTTTTCAATTAACTATTAATAGCTCCATGATTTCACGCTCTCTCTTCTCAAAATACAAATCACATTGCCCTGAGGATGGACTCCCTAAGCTAGTCCGAAACGTTGGTTTCAAAAATTGTTCAGAGGTTTTTCCACAAAAATAAAAATTGTACAAATTGTTGCAGACTTTAATGCTGTACAGAAAATCTTTAATATGGGTACTTTTTGAAAGACGTACTTAGCATCATAGTTGTCGATGAAAATTTTTGTAGTTATTTTTTTCACAATCAAAATCATAAAAAAATGTGTTACTTGATACCTACAAGCTCATAACGAACACACATTCACCACAACATGCAAAATTGTTAACTTATTATTAAAAAAACTTGTTCATTACCATTGGATCCAATCACTCTAATTATGATGAGTAAGTGAAATGGGAAGTGATAAAAATGAATAAAACATGTGATTTTATAAAGAAATTTGTGATAAAAAGAATCGATCCAATCACTCTAATTATGATGAATAAGTGAAATGAGAAGTGATGAAAATGAATAAAAAAGAATGATTAGGAGTGACAAATTCGAACCCTTATTAGCATCTTTGGAGTAAAGCCTTTTGGTGTCCACTTGCCAGGGAGAAACATTGTAGAACATTGTAGATTTACAACCTAATGGAAAGTCCATTATCTTCGTCAAGTCATGACACTACATATCTTGGTGGCATCTGCGCACAATGCAGGATAAGCCACCTTCCCATGGTCGTCTTCGTTGATCTTTAACTTTTCGAAGGAAATGGGTCAACTTGTCCAATGGAGCCAAACAAGTTGCGCCACAATTGCTACTAGGGTCATTGACAAACAAGCATATTTCAAAAGTGACCTTTACTATGAACCTCCTTAGTTGACATTGAATCTCATTATGGAATTGGAAGGGGCTTACCTACCTAATCTCATTGTGTCATTGACAACAACATGCTTTTGGAATATATGTACGGCTACCATACAAAACATCTATCTTTTTTATGTCTTTCCCTTCGGCTCCTTTCTTATAAAGTCTTGTTCTTATGATCTTAACAATGAACATCATTTTTCCTTTTTTAAAATTTTATTTTTATATTCTTAAATGCTAAATTTAATTTGATTACCAATTGGAGAAATATTCCAAAAGCTAATAAATAAAAATCAAATCATTAACTTTAATTTAACTCCTATCTCTATAATTCTAAAATATTCCAAAAATATACCATTTATATAAAAATAAAAATAAAATCAAATATTTAATTAAATTTTGAAGTTTTGTTACATTCCCAAAACGTACGAGCAAAATGAGCATAAAGATAACATGAACTTCAGTGTTAAATTCCCCTCCACAACGTTCTCCTTATGTGCCACATTAATATTTCAACACATAATTCCTTGCATCACATTTCACATTTCACTGAAACTAATCCTTTCACATGAGTGATGCATCGGTTCCTTCTTTCATAAGAAATTTAGTCACTTCCATCCTTCATCCAGACTAATTATAGTTCCTTCATTAAAATCCACTTCCTTCCATCCTTCTTTGTAACGAAAGGTATTTCCTTCCTCATTTAAAAGTTGCTCCCTTTCTTTTTCAGGAATATAAAAAATATTTTTATAATAAAAAGGATTTTATATAGGATTTGATTGTGTTTAATTTTATTGAAAGTATAAAGTAAGTTTTAAACGGTTAGTATTTTCTATAATTTAGTTTAATTATTGAATTTTGAAAAGTATAAACTAGTTTCTATATTTGATCAAGGGTTAAAAAGTAGCTATTTTAAATTAATTTAAATATAGTTAAATTAAAGTAAAAAACGTAAAGATATAAAAAAAATTATATTAATAAAAATTACAATTAAAATCGCAGAATAGTTCATGATTGCATTATCTCTCACTACCCAGAGATAATAAGAATTTTTTTTGTGGATAATTTTTTTATAAACTTTAATATCATATTTGCTCATATTAATCTATTATTTGTATAAATTTGTATAGAAAATTTATATTTTTTCGACAAAAGGTATAGTTTCCTTAATATACTCATTTAATTTTAGTTATTGCTTTAATATATTATAAATTTAAAAAAAAAATCCATTAATAAAATAATGAAAATGATCTCAACATTTTTGTTATTCTCTCTCAACATTTAAGAAAACTACTAAATTGTAAAGGTTTATCAGTTGTGATTAGATAGAATTCTCCTTAAAATTTACTTAAAACAAATAATATCAATTTCCCAAAACCAAAATTACAATAAAAATGTTGTTCCAATAATATTTTTTTTTTTTTTTTTCAGAAAGAAAAGCTTTATATTATATTGAGGCAATATATACAAAATAGATCTTAAAAGATCGTCTGAGAGAGAGATATACAGAATAGCTCTGATGGCTTGGTTCGCCTGAGAGAAAGACTGATGGTCAAAATACATAAGCATCAAAGGATGAGCAAAATACCAAAAAGAGATTGCCTTCAGAGACAGCCCTGATTATAGAGACAAAAATAAAACCACAGAGGATCTGCTTCAGCGATTAGGAGAATAGAGAGCAGAGAAAAGAGATAGAACATATATGGAGGAGAGATTAGAGTCCTCAAAAATTTTTAAGTTCCTCATGTTAAACATAAAAATTATAAATAATTTGAAATATTTAAAATTCAAAATATTTAATAACATTGAAACTATATTTTATCATACAAGTAAATAATGATTAGTTACCTTAAATATTAACTCTTTCCAAAAAACCTAAAATAGAATAATAAAAATTAAAAATATATAACTTAGAATAAAAATCAAATAACTAAATTAAAATATAAACCTATACTTTATTGTTTTAACAATGCTGAATCTGATTAGTACTATCACACTAAGAATAAGAATAGGGGTTTTCAAAATTTGTTAATTTTTGGAGTTTTGGGGATCGTGTTGGGAGGTTTGAGCTATAATTGTGGCTTCAGCGTAGATAGTTAGACAAGCATCGGCTATCATAACCATACCAAGCGTCTTTAGCCCCCCTGAAACCTCGCAAACCTCAGATGATAAAGTATGTTCAGTGTGTACCATTTTTAAAAAGGTCAGATGATACAGTACTATCATGCTGCAGCAGTCTCTGACCAAACGAGTGATTTATTGCGTAATATATATTTTATGTTAAATTATAAATTTATTTTTTTGACATTGAATCGACAGATATTTTATATTTTTAATATAATATAGTAGTGTAACATCATATTATGTAAGTAAATTGGGTAGTATATATTTATTAAATATAATTTCGATAGGAAATAATTAATTTATAAAAAATAAGAAATATATAATAGTGCAAGGAGGAGGTGACACTGAAAAAGTTCGAATTGACATGTACGAAATGGATTTGATTTTTGGGAATCATGGCCCATCTTTGGATTGTATTAGGATATCAAACCCTAAACCCTAGTTGTGCATCAAGAAAATCCTTTTCCGTGCCGTAACCATAATTGTTACTGAGGAAAATTTCACATCAATTATGTACACAAAATTCGCTTGTCTGTGTATTTCGATACCGCAGGAACAATAATGAACCATCACAGCTTTCTTTTACCAGTTACACTAAACAAACATGTCCTGTCAATAAAGTAAGTTGTACAGCGAATGATCTGCAACAAATAATTACAAAATAAAACCTAAGCTCTCCATCAATCACCATGCAAAAAAATATATAATTAATATAATTAAAAAATTAAATTATCTTTTTTTTATATAAAATTAACATTTACAAAAGTGGTTTGATTTTTGGTCAAAGAATAATTATTTCAAATTTAACGAATGAACGATTGCGTTATACCTGCCATGGGAAGGGAGAATAACAAGATAAAGTTTTAGTGATAATTTTTTCACGAAAGTTTGAAATAACAAGATAAAATTTAGTGATAATTTTTTCACGGAAGTTTGAAATAACAAGATAAAATTGTGATGAATTGATTATTTTTTATGATTCCTAAATATATAAACAATTTTAGAATTTTCAAACACTTCGTGGGATGACATGAAGAAGTCTTTGCATACCCACTTCAGTCCACAGGATGAAACATGGGAAGCAAGGATGAAGATAAAATACATGAAGCAAACGGGAAGTTTGCAGGCATATCAGCGAGAGTTTGCAAGTGCAGTTCTGGAACTTCCGGACATGGCGGAGAGGGACAAGGTGTTCAACTTTGTTATAGGGCTGAAACCTTGGGCTCGAAATGAAGTGAAGAGACAGAAGATAAAGACACTTGAGGAAGCTTTTGCTGTTGTAGATCATTTGGTGGAGCATTATGACGAAGCTTCTGATGAGAAAAAGAAGAAGTTCGATAAGCTGAAAGAAAAAACTACAAAAAATGATGCTTTGAAATCGTATGATAAGACAAAGACGAAGAAACCATTGAAGTGTTGGATATGTGAGGAACCACATACGGTGAAGAATTGTCCTTCAAGACCGAAAGTGGCTGCGATGGCACAGTCCAATACAAAGAAAGAAGAGACTTCTGTGGGGGTGATGCAGATTCTTGGAGTTGCCGCTGCTACGGAAGCGGCCTCACAAAGATATCTGGAAAGGAATAGTTTGGAGTATGTCCAGATGAAGATTGGGAGTGCTGATGTGCTTACTATAGTGGATGGTGGCGCTACTCACAACTTCATGAGTGAGGATATTGCGAGAAGGATTGGGCCGAAATTTGTACCGGTGAGGGCACAAATAAAGACAGTGAATTCTCCTCCTGATTCCGTGATTGGTATGGCTAAAAAGGGGGACACAACACTTGGTGAGTGGACCGGGAAAGTTGACTTCACTATAGTGCGGATTGATGACTATGAGCTGTGCTGGGAATGGAATTTTTGAAACATTATGATGCAATGATTGTTCCACATTTGAAGAAGTTGTACATTTACGACGGAAGGGAAGATGTACCCATTGGTGTTCCAACTGTGGGAGTAACAAGACCCGAGTGTAAGTTGGCAGTGATGCAGATGGGGGATGAGAAGCGTATGGATGAGGTCTGTAAGCGGAAGTCTGTTGTAGAGGCAAAGCTTATGGAACAGTCACAGGTTATCAAGACATTGTCAGATAGCATCTTGGATTTATCTAGGAGGCTGGAGGCAGTAGAGGATGACGATGACGATGATGAAGAATATATGAGGCCAAATGTCCAAGTGGAGGATCGGGTCGCATATCTACAGAGGATGGAAGTGGAAGATCCAGACAGATGGATTGAGTTGATTAGTGAGGGAGAGCCTTCAGGCTCTGCTCCCACCACATCTTCTTAGGTGACTTAGAAGATGGGGCTCATTGTTAGCTGCTCATGGCAGTGAGTCCCTAAACATTTGAGCAGGCATCTAGGGGTGAGATGACACAGATTGATAGGTAGCTTACAGTGGACAGTCATGGCAATGTATGGACGTGAGTTCTTATGGAGGCGATGTATGGTTGGATTAGCTACCCAACTAATCACCAACATGAGGGGTACCAACGCATGATTCAGCAGAGCAGTGGCACATCTATGGCATGGAGACAGGTTGATGGTGTATACATCTGGATTACCCATATACACGATTGTGTGGATGATATCTCGGTGATAGATGGTTGCTGGGATGGGTTATTGTCAAGGACAACAATGACTTCAGGTGGAGGAGAATGTGAGGACCACGAGTTGTAGGTGCGTTCGGGCGAGGGCGCGCAGCGAGGAGGGTGCGGGCGAGTCGAACGGGACAGCAATGCGGTGGGAGAAACGCGAAGAAAACGAGTGAAATGTGATCAAGTGCAAAGTGTTTGGTGTATATACCCATGGGCGGTCCCGGGCGAGCCGACGGACGGATGAACCAAATGTTGAACGCATGGTTGGGTCGGCCGACGAGCAAGTCAACCTGTTCGAAGTTGAAATGTATGGTCGGCCAGGTGGATGGACGCATGTGTTCAAACGATGGCAACCGTATATATGTGGAGAACTCGACGTAGAGTTGGAGGATCAATCAAAGCGAAGACATCAACAAGCATTTGAATGGAGAAGTGCGAGTTGGTGGCGCTGAGGACTTAGGCGTGGTGCAGGGGGTGGCAGGGCGTAGCACCCACGCTGAACGGAGGTGCGAGTTGAGTGCAGGTCGCAGGGCAAGCTAGGGCTCACGGGCAAACGCAAGGGTTGAAACTTTGACAGGTCGTTCGAAGTCGTCGGAGGGCGTGCGAGGGCGTCGTTCAAAGGTTCGTTTGGGGAGTCGTTCAGGTGTTCATTCAGAGGTTCGTTCAGGGCTGAACGACCGTTCGGAGGATCGTTTGGTGAGTCGTTCAAGAAGTCATTCAAGGTGTCGAACGGGCGTGTGGAAGTCATGCGGGAGTTCATTTGAGAATCCGTTCGGAAGGTCGTTCGAGGGCATGCGAGGGCGCGGTAGGGCGTCCTCCCGAACGACTCGAGTTGGTCAAACGGTGAACCGGGTGAAGTCTTGAACAGGTGACACGACTCGCCGGTGGGCGAGTTGGGTGCTCGATCAGAGCATTTGACGCACTAAATGAAACGCGTTCGGGTGAACGTGCGGAGGCAAACGACGAGTTGAGCAAGAGTCGTGTGGGCGACCATGTGGGCGCACCGACGAGCTGAGCTAACCAAGTTGTGCCGGTGAATGTAAAAATAATCTAAGTACAAAATTTGGGGTTTCCTCAAGATTGTAACTTATACATATATTATTATTGTGGGCAGAATCATTACAGGGAGTTGCCCCTCCCTTTATACTGTTGTGCATTTCATGGTTAATGTTGTTTATGGTGAATGTTAATGGTTTCTGTTGTGTTATAATGAAAACATATACTTGGTGAAATTGGAAAATAAACTAAGTATTGAAAGTAGGCGTAGTCCACGATCGCAAGTATTGGTGAAAAGAAAGTGGTTGGTGGTGCCGCACCTCCTATAGTGCGGTTGGAAGAGTACTGCCAGTGTAGGGGCGTGACATAAAGCCTCTTGACGTCCGCCCCAGAGGGAGCGGCGTTGTAGATTTCCAGCTTCACGGCTAGTCCATTATTGTCTTCTAGCAATCTCACGATACTACATATCTTGTGGGCATCTGCGCACAACATCCGTCAACCACGGGGCCTCGATGGACCTCCTCAAACTTCAACTCGTTGAAGGAAATGGTGTTCAGCTTTTCTAGCGTAGTCGAACAAGTTGCACCACCGCTGCTAATTGGGTCAGTGACGGATGAGCGTATCTGTACAGTGCCTTCTGCTGGGGACCTCAGCTCACGGCCGATCTCATCGTGAAGCTAGAGGAGGGCTCGCTTATCGAATCTTTCAGAGGCGTGTTTGACGGCAACTCGCTTCTGCAACAACTGGAAGGCCGCCATTAAACCATACAGATCCTCCATCCTTTTAATGTCTTCCTCTTTTTCTCCTTTTGTCTATCCCCTTTACCACGTTCTCCTATTTTCCTGCGCTGCAGCTCTGTTATGTGCCAAATTTATATTTAAAAATACGGGAGGCCTGCTCTCACATTTAACTAAAGCTAAACCCTTCACACGAGTGATGCATCGATTCCTCTTCTTCTTTCATAAGAGATTCAGAGGATGGCAAACTCTGGAAAGAGGCCATGGTTGATGAAATGGCATCTTTGCACAAAAAGGAGGATTGGGATCTGTTCGAGTTCTCGGATGGAAGGAAACCCATTAGCAGAAAATGGGTGTTCAAGAAGAAGACAAATGTAGAAGGAAAAGTGGAGAAATACAAAGCTCGGTTGGTAGAAAAAGGTTATTCCCAGGTGCCAGGAATTGATTTTGGTGATATTTTTCCCCTGTTGCCCTGGTAGCTTCTATTAGATTACTTTTATCTGTTGTTGTTGCTTTTGATTTTGAGGTAGAACAGATGGATGTGAAGACAAAATTTCTTCATGGGGATCTAGAAGAAGAGATCTACATGAAGCAACCCGAAGGCTTTGCAGAGAAGGGTGAGAAAGAATTGGTATGCAAGTTTAAAAAGTCCATATGGGTTAAAACAGTGACCAAGGATGTGGTATCACAAATTTTATACATTTATACAGGGACTTGGCTTCACTAGAAGCAAATCAGATCACTGTGTGTATTTTAAATTAATTGGTGATCGTGTTATTTATTTGGTCTTATATGTGGATGATATGTTGTTGGTTGGAAATGACAAAGAAATTATCCAGGATTTGAAGACCCAATTGTCCTCCAAATTAAACATGAAAGATCTTGGTGCTGCAAACTATATTTTGGGCATAGAAATTAAAAGAGATTGGGAAAAGAGGAAGCTCTGGTTAAACCAGAGGAAGTATGTAGAGATAATACTGCAGAGGTTTAATATGCAGGATAGTAAACCGGTTAAGGTTTCTATTCCTATAGGTGTAAAGTTATTTGTTGAACAATGTCCCAAGACACAAGAAGAGGAAGAGGACATGTCCCATGTTCCATATGCAAGTGCAGGCCATAGCCTGAAGTATGTGATGCTCTATACTAGACAATACATTGCACATGCAGTGGGAGTATTGAGCATGTTTATGTCAAAACTAGGGAATGAGCATTGAATAGTAGTGAAGCGGGTTTTTAGGTATTTGCGTGGCACTAGTGATTATGGTTTGTGCTACCAAAGAAGACCAATATTGGACAGAGTTCTGGATATTCGTGGCTTTGTTGATGTAGACTGGGCTGGAGATTTGGATTAGAGAAAATCTACAAGTGGGTATGTGTTTAACCTATTTGGAGGTGCAGTCAGTTGGATGAATAAGAAACAATCTGTAAGGGCACTATCAACTACAGAGGTAGAATTCATGGCAGCCACTCATGCAAGCAAGGCAGTAGTTTGGTTGTAGAGATTGTGTTCAAGTATGGGGTTAGTACAGGGAGCTATAAGGATAAACTATGACAGTCAAAGTGAAATTTTCTTGGCAAAGAACCCTACTTACCATTCAAAGACAAAGCACATTGATATTCAGTATCACTTTGTGAGGGATATGATAGAAGACAAAAAGGTGTTGCTGGTAAAGGTGGACACTTTGAAGAATAATGCAGATGCATTGAAAAAATATGTGAGCTCTGATAAGTTCTCTTGGTGTAGAGAAACAATGGGCATTATAGGGCTGGATAAATGACTAATCTCTCTTGTGGCCCCCTATGGAAAGAAAACAACAAGTGGGAGAATGTTGGGTTATGTTATATTCTTTCCATGACTAGCCCCCCTAGCTAAACTGGGAGGTTAGAGGGGGGGCAGAGCCTCCCCTTCGTTGTGCAGCAAGGGGGTCATAGGTGGGATGGAGCCCCCCTTTCGTTGTGCCAATTCATAGGGGGGGGGGGGGGGGGGGGGGGTCATAGGGGATTTGAGGGGGGCGGTTAGCCCCCCTCTACGGGGTCTGGTGCAACACCCCGAGGAATTTTTTTTTTGGACCCATGGTTTTGGGCGCGATGGTTTTAGGTCCATGGTATTGGATGATTCGGCATGTACATATATGTATTGTAACATTAAAAGGAACATAATGAAAAATCAATTTGGTAGTCTCGGTTTTGGGATCTAGGGGAAAATCTCTGTGTATATTTGTTTTATGTGTTATGCTCTCGCTATTGTTTATTTTCTATTTTTTAGAATTCGTATGCAGGTAATTTCTGTACGGGGTTAAAACCTACATTCGTCTTCTATCCATGATCTGAACATCCTATTAGAACAATTTCCAGATAAGAAGTTGGGAGAACAAGTCATGTGACTTGGTTTCTCTCTACGTGGCACAAGGTCTTTTTGGCACAAAGCTAAAAATGAACTAAAATACATGATATCTCATCTCGGTTGCCCGACGTTATTTTTCACATTAAGTGTCGTTGATACAAAATGGCATGATCTTCATGCAGTCATGTCAAGATGTCAACCTCCCGATGTTGTAAAACAACAAAAATGGAGAAATGATAACATTATCTCTAACCCTCATTTAACATCACTATATATGCAGAATTGGTTCAAAATATTCCGTGAAGTTATCTTAGAGAAACACTTGCAGACAAAAGACTACTGGTACAGATACGTACTCTACCACATTACTTTTGTAATTATTTAAACATCAAACTTCATCTAATGTAAAATTGTCTAACAAAAATGCATACTTCACAGGTATGAATGACAACATAGAGGATCCACACACAACCATGGTTTCCTTTCGATAGAAAACGCACATGATATGGAAAGCCTTATCTAGGATGACACAAAAACAGTTGATAATGCTAAGCAATTCTTCGACAAGTACATATCAGCTTGGAACCCTCGTCCTTCTACACTTTCAAACCGAGCCATTACTCAAGAAAATTTAGAAGACCCTTGCCTGTTGTCCACGCCAAATATTTTCAAAATCAATCATTTTAATGACTATGAACAACTCATCAATTGCATTGAATGACACACAATATGCACTGAAAGCACATCCCTAAGAAGGAAAGGCTTCTCATTCGAATGTCGTTATCAAGCACCTTGAGAATTACATCCAAAATCATCCTTGTTCATTGACTCTAATGGGCAAAAGGCATACACCCCCACTCACAACGATGATTGTCTCAATACCCATAACCCTACCATCCTATCTATTTGGTGTGTTGACTGCTAACTAGTACTCTCAATCCATGTCATACAAAAATATATCATAAAATATGCATCCAAAGCATTAAAGAAATCTGAAAGCTTCCACCACATGCTACATAGAATTTTACTCCCTTCAGCTAATGTTGACCCAGCAACATATGCATTTCGAAAATTCCTTGCAGAAACCCTTGTCGATCGTGACATTAAAGCACAGGAAATCTGCCATATGCTGCAAAAATTACCATTGACATTGTGTAGTCGATCTTTTTTTCTTTAAATGTAAGCCAAAAAATTTATATGCATCTTCCACAAAAGAATATTGCCTCTTCTCCATCACCACACTTATAGATACATACATCCAACGCCCATATTCCTTAGAATCCACATCACTTATAGAACTGGTAAGATCTTGGTCATATGATCCTCGTCAAAAGACAAACAAATGGAAACTCAGACCTTAAAAGGAAATTATTCATGGCATACCACACTACTCCTCAATACCATCCACAACGAAACCTTGCTACTGTGACTTTTTTCAAGTTGAACTTATGATATACAAACTATTTCCATATTGCTTGAGATATAGGAGATTCTGCTGAAGAATTCATCACAAACTGACAAAGCTTTCATTCTTTATACAAACCTTGGCACCAACACCACACATTATCTGATATTGAACCTGTTACAAATGATAACTCAACTATTCATGAAACCCATCCTCCAGACACCATGGACTTAAATGAATGGGAATTACTCTCCCAATTGCACTCTACAAATGAGCTCCTCATAAATGTCCTTGACATGCTTGGCCTTCATGGCTTTGATGACAACCATAACTAGACTCATACCGCTATCCCATTAGATCTATAAGAAAAAGGCATGCAATTCATTGAGAATAACCGCTTTGTCCACCGCATTCTTCAAACACATAAACATATCCTTACGAACCTTAACTCATTATCTCCAATGCAAAGAAAAGCTCTAAATATTTTTCTAATCATTTTGCTAAGAAGGATATTTTTCTTGCTCTAAGAATGATAATACAAGGCACTATTGGTACTGGAAAATCCCACCTTATAAATTGCATCAAATAAATGCTCATAAGCCTTGCTGGCTAAGGACCTTCACCGATCATGCTCCTCGCCCCTATAGGCATTGCAGCCTTCAACATACAAGCATCGACAATCCTTGTCGCCTTCCACCTTCCCATAAAGGATCTTATGCCCTTAGAAGGCAATGCTCTCACAACATTCCAAGAAGAACTTAAGCATATACAATACATACTAATTGATGAAATGAGTTTCATTGGACCAAAGATTCTCAACCAGATTAAAGAATGTCTTCGAGATACATATCCACTACAAAGAAACACTCAATTTGGTGGTTGTTCATTATATTAGTTGGTGATCTCGGCTAGTTACTGCCCGTCAAATACAAACCACCATATGCAAGACAAGCCATGAGAGTGCATTGTGGAATACATTCAACAAAATCATCAAATTAGACAATATTTCGTCAACAAGGTGACAACATCGCTCAGGTTACTTTCATAAACATCCTCCAGAACATTAGAAATGCAAATCCAACAATTGACGACTATAACATCCTCATGTCTTGAACAAATTCTTTGTCAGAAGATGAAATACATTCTTTCCCTGATTGCATGCATCTATTTCCAACCAATGCTCAAACATTGGTCCATAATAAGCAAATGATAAAATATTTAAACACTTTTGTCACAAGATCCATCGCAAAAGACGACAACACATATTATAGCCTTTACTCAAAAGACAAACAACTTAAGTGAATTGTCTTGCTATGCAAAGGCCAAAAAGTGATGCTAACTTCCAATCTTTAGGTTTCGGCCATACTTGTTAATGGTTCCCTCGAGGAAATTATATCCATCTTTTATAAAGAATCAATTGTACCTCCACAGCTTCCAACATTTGTTGTCATAGTTTTTCCCAAATACATCGGGCCTCCTTGGGATGAAATAAATCTCACTCACTTGTCTATTTCAACAATAAAAAGAAATGGACATACGCAAATTCCACTAAAGATGGCTTGGGAATTAACTATACATAAATCTCACGGTATGACATTGGTAAAAGCAACAATAGACATTGGAAAAATTGAACGGTCTCACATTCACAACAATTTCAAGAGTCTCTTCTCTACAAGATCTCTGAATTTTCCCTCCATTAACTTTCGATCGTTACATGAAAATGAAAGACAACAAAAATATTGCTCACAAAAAACATGCAGAAGAAATTCTTCGTTAAATGCCTCCAGACAACTTGCTCCAATCCATATGTTAACATCTCCAAAAGGTTTTCCGTAATTATTAAGCTCAATCTATTTTTATCGCATATATTTTCTATCGATTAACAATAATCAAATTTAATCATTATTAATACATGGTTGCAAATATTACATTGTTATTATATTTTTTAATTCCTTACTTCTAACATTATTTGTCTTAAACAGGACATATGGACTCGTAGATATCGCAACTATACAGTTACTGCAACAAAATAGAGGAAGCAATAATTACATTACATAATATAGAAAAAAATATTTCTATCAGTACCAAATCCAAACATACCACTATACTGCATTCGATCAACTTTACAATTATTACTAAAAATAAAATTTGCTCTGAAACGTATAATCCACATACATGAACGTGAAAAAATGCAAAAAATACGAATTGACTCACAATCAAGAAATATGTATCTCCAACTACGCATAAATCTTCAATGGTGTTCAATATGCCATCATTCCCCTTGCATTTTCAACTAGAAATATTGAAATTCCCATGACAAAAGTAAGCACATTTTCATTCACTCCAATTTCATTATAACACAATTCACATGCAAACTCATTATAATCGATTTTAACAATTAAATTCTATATTTAAAATAATAATAATTCTTCTATATATTTCGAACAAAATATTCTTTTTGTAGGTTAGTTATTACTTCTTCGACTCTCTCATTTCTTCAACAAATTGTGATGCGAATTTAAATGCGGAAAGATAACCATCATGTTGCTCACGATGTAATATTATTTTATTTTCCTCATCCATTATAATCTACTACTTGTAATTTTCTATTGAAACTTAAAAAAACATCTCCGAAAATCAAGACGCAATCTGTGTTAGAAACCTTATACAATTCGTAAATTTCACATAATGTAAATCATGTATCTTTATCTTCTACTTTTACATGGAATCTTGTTTATTAATTCTTATTGTCAATGACCATTTACATGTCACGATTCTTTTTGAATTTATGCTTTATGACATTTCTTTTGCAATATCTGATACAATTGCTAACATATTAAACTAATAATTTAACAAAAACTTACCAACAAAAAGAGAAAAGAATAATATTAAGTATTTTCTTTAGTTTCATTTTTCCCTTTTTAATTCGTGGTCATTGTAAACTTGCCATCTACCTCACCAAGATGTTTGGACAAGATATGCTTCATGTGACATGGGAAGCGTGCTTATCTAACTCACCACAAAATGTTGGGGTAAGATCGAGTAAATTCAAATCATTATTTACATAAAATAGTGTTTAAATAATTTTCTTGGGAAATAAATTCTGGGCCATACATGCTTCTACTCAATTCTGGTTAAAAGTCGAGTGTGATCCAGCGATTTTTGCTTATGTAAAACAAATCATTATTTACATAAAATAGTGTTTAAATGATTTTTCTTGGGGAATATATTCTGGGCCATACAACCTTCTACTCAATTCTGGGTAACAGTGTAGTGTGCTCAAGCGATTTATGTTTAATGTAAAATATTTTTCTTAATGAAAATATTCTATTTTTTTTCTTGAATTTCTTCCAAACATAATTGGGTTGATAGTTAAAAAAACATCAACTCAAAGCTACCCAATAAACAAGAATGGCATTGTTACTATTTTACGTTTTAGAGATTTTGTTAAGTTTTTTCTTGAATTTCTTGCAAGCATACTTGGGTTGATAGTTAAAAAAACATCAACTCAAAGCTACCAAATAAACAAGAATGGCATTGTTACTATTTTTTGTTTTAGAGATTTTGATTGAAATTTCACAAAATAATTATTTGTTAAATTCGTATCCATCCAACGTAGTCATCCTAGTAGGTGTGCCAATAGCTGTATGAATGATAGCCCCCACCCCCCATTCCTTAGACCTGTAGAGTCTCCGCAATAGTCCGTGCCATCCCGGTTGCAAAAACAATCAGATCCGTCCCCGGATCAAAATCCAGAAACAAGGGTCAGGTTTCAAAGTAGTGAAAATTCCCAACCTAGTATTCTCTAGCAAATTTGCTCTTTTTACGAGACTATTACAAATCGCCTTCATTCATAAGCAAATGCATGCAAACATCTATATACGTTGAGATTATTGGCTATTGATGGATTTGCCATAAAAATGTCATTCCAACACTACTAGGTGCTATCCTGGAACACATAATCTAGGAACACTTGCCAATGCTGGAACATCACACGCGCAAATGGGAAACTTTACTACTCGGAACAATGGCATATTTCGGAACAGGGAGACTGACCGGAAAAGGAGCTATTATATAAAGGGGTGCTACACGCTATGGAAATATGAAACTCAAAAAACTTTCGCACAAAATTTATAATTTTAACAAATTTATATATATAAATTAGGACAAAACTTATATATATATATATATATCACTTTATGGTGATTTTATTTATTTATTAGATTATACTCTATGTATCTTTGGTTAAATAACTTATGAAAATGGATTATAGAACTTCTAAAGCAATGTTTAGCTATATATATATATATATCACTTTATGATGATTTTATATATTTTTATTAGATGGTACTCTATCTTTGGTTAGATAACTGCGGAAGGCATATCAGTACTTCGTCATCTTTTCATGCGGCTTATATGGCCAAGAGAGCATAGAGACCTTCCCGTAGAGTTAGGTTATCATGTTGTACCAACTAGCCAGCGAAGGAAGACCTTGCAATTGGTTCGACATGTTGGCTCTCAGGTTGAAGGAACAAGTGACAAAAGCCCAACATCCGCCCAAGGGTCAGCAAGCAGAGATATACATGTTCGCTTACATACTAGATGCATTCTATGCTCATCAGCAGTTCCCAGGCTTGGGTTGGGCATGGACACCTTCGGAAACCTCTGTGCACACTTATTGCAGATTGTTCTCTAAATGTAAATTTCGTGGAGTTATCATACATTTTTCAAACAACTTTATCACCCCGGTGTACAAGATGATATTTGAGCAGGATCCACCTTTCATGTCACAGGCATCAATGGAGGCATTAATCAACATACTGGATTGGTATGCCTCACTCCTTGGTACCTTCATAGAGATCTACAATGCGGAGAAGGCTCCGCATTTTTTACCGAAGTTTGCCGTGGAAAAGCTCATCATGCAAGAGGTTTCATATCACATCTCGACAGGGTTGTCAGCGAGATTTCATGGGAAGAAGAAGGCATCTTGGCCTTGATCCAGGTGGATGTTGGTGGCCACCCACCTATCCCATTTGGACCCTCACAACTGTCTATTTCAGTATTTTCAGTTTCCTAAATTATAGCACAGTTTACTATTTTTAGCAGTTTTTCGGGTCCTAAACTTCTGGAGCCGTTTTGAGGCCCTAAATGACATTTTTTGGGAAATCTACCGCCAGCAATTTTTCTATCAAAAAAACATCCTTTCCGCCGTAGTCCTCAGAGAGATCTTTCGAACGGGCTATCATGCGCGTCAAACAAAGATAATACAACCAATTCGCGACCCCGGGAAGTTGATGTACCAACTTACCCAAAAACGGGGCCCACAATTTGGCGTTTCATCTTCTAAGGTTAGGTTTTGGAATGTGAAGGGTTTTCCATTGTTTATAAACAATAAATAGGCCTTCGAGCCTCATTGTAACATAGTTCAAAGGCATGTAGCCACCACATCTCTTCTCAGAGATAAGCTACCATCGCCCTAGCTGGTTTATTTCCATTTATGTTTGTAAGCATATTTCAGTATTTTACAGTAATGAAATGAAGTATTGTTTCCACTGCATATCTGTCTTTATGATTATCTCTGTATTTTATTGTGTTCCTGTTTAAATTCGGATCAGGCCTGCTTTTCCTTTGCAGATCAAGTTGTATGAGATTCGGAATCTCAAGCATGTTGAGGCCAAGACGGAGGAGTTCAAGAGATTCACCTTCGGCACCAGAAGTTTCAATCCGTACGACCCACATTGCTTCATGAAGGACCACAGTGTGAGTGTGCAATTCCGTTGGATCTAAGGGGCGTGTCATTGGCCTAAGGAAGACCCATGGAGATATTGTTATCACTCCTCCAGGCTCAATGAACTGGTTGGCATAGCTGTAGAGTGGTTAACAAAGCAAAAGGAAGTAGCATCTCAGAGAGTAGCATCATCAACAGTAGCAGAGGGTAGAAGACCTGCACGTGACAAAGGCAAGAGAAAAGTTGTTGACAGCACGGAGGCAGAGAAAACCTGTAAGTTCAAAGAAGATCCACTTGTGTTGAAAGCAACTTTGGAGATTGAGGCTAATAAGTGACAACGCGATAAGAGGATCGCGCAAAGGCTAAGAGAGAAAAAAAGGATGGAGGAAACAGAAAAGGAGTTGCAGCGACAACTCCAGGAAGAATAGGAGCTGGGCAAAAGAGAGAAGGAAGCGCAACAGGAATAGGTATATCAAGAGGTGCAACATGCACAGATTGATGAAATTGTGCCCATACAGGTTATAGACTCATCCGAGCAGTTGGCACAAAGAAGACAGGGTGAGCAGTTAGAGGAGCAGGACTTAGCTAAAGAGATTGAATAGATTCTAGAGTAGATGGATACGGATATGGTTCAACCAGAGTCAGACCAGGATTTTGACCTCATGCCTCGGAACGAAGAAGTCACCCCACCGGCTTCACTAGATCCATAAGCATAGCAAGTCCCAAGCAATTAAGGAGACACATAAATCCTTGAAGATTATCCGGAGGCGTAGATGCACAACCTATCTTTCAACGATTCACAACACAGAGTTTTGTAGTCGCATAGAGTGCCTAATTTGGATGTCCACATATCTCCTATGTAGTTTGAAGAACGAGTGATCATATATGATGTGTGCAAGAATCTAGCAGCATTGACCGATTCTACCAGAGCATATGCTGAAGCCACCAACTCGAGTGTTTGATTCTTGATAGCAGAGATCGAGCGCATGGCTAAGGAGTTACAAGTAGCCAAGAAGGGAGGAGAACATGTTACAACATCCGTTAGAGCAGATTTGAGGAGAGAGATACATGATGAAGTATCGTCTCTCGAAGCAATCATGCAGACGTTGTACTCCAAATTCGTCACTGTGCATAAGTCAGTTGTCCATCTCAACAGTTGGCAGCAGTGTTGTGCTAGGAGAGCACGCATCTTGTCAAATATGCATACTATTGTCAATCACATGCAAACATGGACAATGAGGTACAAAGGAGCCCCAATGTATTTGCCAAAGATGATGAAGCCAAAGGCGGTAGAGTTGAAGGCACGCATCTGGAGTCAGATCTGGAACTATGAGGAACTCCCACAGCTCATCACTAGTTTGTAGGCTTCACATGCACGGGTGTTCAGAAGCATGGATGTTATTGTGCGCATGCACGCGATCCCATCCATTGGCACACTCACGAGGCGAAGTCAAAGAACCAATTCTTACTGGAGCTGGACATGTACTTTGATGAGTTGATGCATGAAGCCACCAGCGCAGACTTGGAGATCAACACAAACATTATGCATCAGTATGTTGCTGGTCCGGCTGCACTCAAGACTATGATGCACATGTTATTAGACGAGTTGGACAAAGGTGCCAAACCAATGTACCCGGATGCAACAGAGGCAAGAGTTTGCTTTCAGTAGGATGTCACCACTGAGCACGTAAACACCATAACAGACTACCAAGTTTGGCATTAGTTCACCACCGTCGATCATCGCGAGGATGTTGAAGAGCTGGTCTTCCCACAACTGTTTGATTCTTACTGATATCTTGCATGGCTTGTTCAAGCCTATTTTGTCTCACATTGGTACATGTGCGGATTGTAATGTAACATCATGTAAAAGTGAAAGACCAAGTGTCGATAGTAGAATGTAACAGTCATGTAGTAGTTGAAGAGTCATGAGGGTAAGTGAAGAGTCATGAGGGTAAGTGAAGAGTCACAAAGGGGAATGTCAAGGGTCACCCCATGCTTTGCTATTTATAGAACCTCATAACTCATTGTACAGGCTTTTGGGAGCCAAGCTTCTTATAGGTGTATCTTAGAGAAATCTTGGAGTGTATTGTCATGAGCCTTGGCTTCTTCACAAAGCAAAGCTAGTATATCTCTTTGGAGGAGCAGGCGACAGTGACTGTAACATTCCATTGTCGGGACTAGTGGATGACCATAGTTGTATGTATGATTGGATCTTTAATTTTCTTAATATAACAGAGCCAACACATTTGATGCATATGTTGTTATTGTATTTCAGCTATCTTGGTTACTCTAATGATATATGTAGTTGTTGTTTACACATGTGTATGGAATTTTCTATATATGTTTGTATGAATCTTATCAAGATGTGTTGTTGGTTTAACCATCACTTTTGATCATTGGCTAGATAGCTTTCTAGCTTGTGATGTATCTTTGCTCGTGTGTTCCCTTTCAAGCTGTGTGTTTTCACAAGTTTCTAAGGGGCGCACTCATTCCCCCATCCGTGTGTTAGAGCCATTCATGCACCTTCCTTGACTTGTTGCACATGTCACATAGTTGCTACCAACAAGGACATCTTACTCACCTCTGCATTCCGTGGTCAACGTGATACCGTACTACCCCACTGCTGGGACTCCTACACTAAACACTCTAAGGTCTAGTTGGGACTTCTTACCAGGGAGATCCCCTGACATGTTGGCGGGTCCAACACCATCAACATTTCTGGCGCTAGAAGGAGGGCCAGATGGAAAACTGAGTCCTCACATCTTGTTTTGAATCTTTGAACATCTGTCATGGATATCATTAGACTCCTCCCTCCGCAATGTCTATCTAATGTCGAACCTTTCGAAATTACGAGGGAGTTTTATGATCTCTTGTCGAAATTCATGTACAATGGTGAAGGCAAAGTGGCCTAGCCTGAGTACTTACACAACTTTCTTGCATTCCTTGAGGATGCAGATGAGTTCGATGAAGTCGAAGTCAACTTTCTGCTTTCACACACACTTCGCAAATCCCCACAATAATGGTGCCACAACCTGCCTCATGGTTGTGTGCATTCACTTAACCAGTTCTGTGATCTAATTGAATCTACTTTCCATCATTTTGATCCTAAACCTCTTGACAAAAACTGTTAAAACAACGCAAGAATCCGCATGAATTGCCTGAGGATTTTGGCAGCACTACTGTGTACTTCAGTTTGAAGCTCTGAAAACCAGATGAAGTTCCAATATCTTTGGGACAAGTTCGAATATTTCATTCAGAAATAATTCTATCCCAAGATGAAGTTGAAGTTCAAACCTTGCTCAGCATACTTTGGTGATGGAACTGTGCAATCAAAATTGGACACAGTCGCTGTCACATGTGATTGTCTGCCTTCCCCTCATCAAACAGCTCCACCACCGCAGGGTGATGTGGGAGAACATGCACACACGCCTATTCAACTGCCATACCCTCCCATCATCACTTCTCTCAATTTTCGCGTAGATTTTGTTGCGAAGCCCATGGGTTGTCACATGCATTTGTTACCTTGGCCTCCATCTTTGCATTCTACTGATCCTTCAGATTTCACTGGCTTGTGTCCTTCCGTTCCAGACTCTACACCTATTGTGAACGAGGATCAAGCCACCAATGGAGTTGGTATTGCACAACCAACCTGTGTTTTCATTTATGATGAGTATGACTGGGAACCTGAACATCAACCTGCAACGAAGAATGATCTCCTTTCGTCTGAGCCTCCTATGCTTTTTCCTGACATCTTTGGTGATTCCGCTATCTCTGATTTTCCTTGTGTAAATTCACCCACTGCTGATAATTCACAAAACACACCCGATGTCAGTCCATCATTCGACAGCGGAGAGGACAAATTATTCATTGAAAATCCACTTGATTTTTCATCTGCTTTTTTTGGAAACGCAGAGGGTGAATATTTTTCTTCTCATCTACCCTTCTGTTTGATTTATCTGATCATGAGGATGTCGATGAAATCATTGATTTTTTTGCTTGTAGCTGTCGTGATCCATTTACTCCCGTATTCAATCATGATGTTGATTCTATTGTTGTTGATCTCTCAAAGCCACACATTTATGATGATCTATCTGTCGATGAAGTCGAAACCCCACAAACTGTCAAAGCACTTTAGCCGGAGTTGATGGTTATGTCAGGCCCTCCCTGTCTTGAGGTTAGTTTCACTTCTGATCAAGAAATTGTTGAAACACCCAAGGCTTCTCATCGCTCATCTGTATGCATTGAAGATCAATCCAGCACACATATTTCTCTTCCTCCACTCAAACTACATGATCTAATCGCTCATGCATTGGAGGAATCTTACACAACAAGCACACTTGCGCAACACAAGTTGTCTATGTTTCTCGTGTTTTCTTGCATGTCACAGTAAAGAGAGTAAATATGATTAAAATCTGCATGTAGCGTAGCACAACAATAGGGTAAGTCCACATAGTGCATGTCATGTGCTTTCACTTTTTTCTTTTCTATGGATGGATTCAAATTCGGAGTGTGTTTTTCGTCATTGTTATATCTTTCATGTTTGATGGTTCGCCTGACTGTGTTGTTCACAAAACATGGGTCGACCAATGCGTCGATGGCTACATTGGAAATATCACTTCAAATGATCAAACCCATGCACCGTTAGCTTAGGAGTAGGGGTAGTGTTTGCTTTTGTCTAGTCAGTTATTTATGGGTTAACTATTGTCAGCTCAGTCAAGTAGAGTAAGGTTAGGGGGAAAACCTTAACAAGTATGTCAGAGGTAAATACAAAATACTTCTTTGAATGAACAACCTCTTCTTCTCTTAATAAGTTGGGATCCCTCTTCCACCTCTGAAATTAATAAGTGCTTACGCACAGTTATGAAAAATGAAAAATGAAAAATTAAAAAAATGAAAATGTGAAAAAAATTGAAAAAAAATGAAAAATGAATAAGGCGAAAGAAGAGAAAGGCTTCCTTCGTAGAGAGGTGATGCAAGTAACTCTGACGGGGTACTGACCAGGCTTGCTGGTAGCGGAGTTATGCTTGTGTTCCTCCGTGACTCCACTAGGGTACTGTCCAGGCTTACTTGTAGCGGAGAAACACCAAAGATGAAACTTAAAATCTAACTATCATATTACTTGTGTACCAATATACCCCTCATCCCTAATCGAAACAACTATGTTGACTTGGCTTGGAATTTGTGCTAACCGACCAAGAGCATGGCAGGTGGTACATCTTTCAATCAAGCTAGTGCGGAAGCCAAGATGATCTGAGAACTGAACAATACTTCTGGAGGAGTCAGACTTTATTTTCACGAAACAAGGTCCATTAAGAGAGTTGGAGTTCTACCAGTGTGTCACCAAGTGTTGTAGCGACTACAAACACCATCCAAAATTTTGCACTGCATGATAGGCTCCAAAAATGCACAATCCAGCCAAGCAACCTTCCCTTTGAAAACTGTACAATCCAGCCCAAAAGTGGGCTTCAGCTCAGAAAATGTGCAATTCTGACTGACATCCAGGGCTTCAGTCTAGAAATTGCACAATGTAAGAGGAACAACCAGTCTTGCTCAGCCCAGAAACTGCGCAAATTTCATCCCCAGGCTTGTAGACTGTTGCATGTGCTTTCAAGTTAACCAGTGCCCCCCAGAACTGAGCAACCCTGATTTGCATGAATGGGCTACTTTTTCCAAAAAAAAAAAACAAAAAAACATCCCTAGATTTTAGGGATCTATTTTTAGCAGCTTGAGGTTACATGCAAAGACTGTTTTAGAAACATTCCGCCAAGTGTCGCTTTTTCCTACATTTGTGGCATGCACATCATAAACCTCATTCTTATCAAACTTATTTATTTGACGCTACAAAGCTCATTCCTCACATTGATATTGGAGCTCTGACATCCCACATCACATCTAGGAGCATTCGGTACATTCAGCGCACCTTTTTCCGGGTAAGTTTGATTTTCATGTCTTTTGCTTCTTTTTTATCACTTTTTGTATTTTGTTTTGTGTGAATGTTGTCGTTGTAATGCATGTTAGCTTGTAGAAGCATTGTTTCAAGTTTTTCATCCCATCTCACTATTGTCACATGCATGACATTGTTTCTGCACTAACGATTGCCATTGTGGTGACTCGCTTGACACACATGTTTGCTTTCCCGTTTTATGAATCATGCACTCATTGTTTGCATACATGATCATTCACTCTTGTTTGCACTCAACTTCACCATGCATTCATAAATTTTCATGTTTTTAGTCGCCCGTCGGCAGTTATGGGCTGCCTTAGCCTGAACCCTGCCTTTCCCGACTAGCAATGTGCATTTCTGAGAGTGAAGGCTCTGCTTTCCCTACAGAAACTGCACAAAGTTGGCCTAACATTGGCCTCCAGGCTTGCTTTGCACAATTCTAGGAGGCAATGCCTTGCTGACCCCAGAAATTGCGCAATGCAGTCGCTGGGTTGGAATGTCATTGGTGACTGAATCTACGCATTATGCAGTTTCAGTCCTTAGCAGGCTAGACTGGACTGTGCATTACGCAGTTCCAACAGTCAGTTGGCCTCCAGACAACCCGGACTATGCCTTGAGTAGTTTTGGAAATTACTCTCCCAACCCCCCGATGAAAATTGTGCAATCTTCCCAGTCAGTCACCTGGGTTTGTTGCATGTCAGTCCTCAAAGTTGTTTTCATTTTCAACTGATAGATTTATTGCCTTGAGTGTTTCTATGTCTCTAGGTATCACAGGTGTTTGTTCGTCTCTCAGCAGTATAGGTTCAATGGCCTCCAAGAGAACAGGGTCAAAGGACACCATCAAGAGTGCAACTGGAGATGCAGTTGAGCAAGTGTCTATGAGCTTGCCTATCTACGAAGACACCAAGTTGTTCATAGACAAAGATATCAAGATGAAATGGCAGGACATCAATGATACATTCTCAGACATATTTGGGGAAAATTTGGAAGACTGCAGGGTCTATGTCAACATTCACAAATTTGACTTGTACCAGATTGCATGTGGTATCCCGCGTTTCCATGCACAAACATGATCCACTGAATTGTCTCGCATACTGATCCCGAGACAATGGTGTTGAGTAGTGCCAGTGGAACATAGCTTTATACCTTCATGGCGAAGGACTTTCAAGAAATGTATCACTTGTGACATATGGTGATCACAATGGAGGAACCCTTGAACAGACCCAGTAGCAGTGCAAACTCAAGGGATATCTTGAAGAGTTGGGCGAAAGAGCTATCCAAGTTCAGGACGACACCCAGCTAGGTTCACAAGACGATGATATTACAAAAGGAATATCAGTACTTGGTCATCTTTTTATGTCGTTTATATGTCTAATAGAGCACAGAGACCTTCCCGCATAGTTGGGTTATTGCATTGGACCAACTACCCAGCAAAGGAATACCTTGCAACTGGTTTGACATGTTGGCTCTTAGGTTGAAGGAACAAGTGACAGATGCTCGGCATCTTCCCAAGGGTTAGAAAGCGGAGATATACATGTCCGTTTACATACTGGATGTAGTCTGTGCTCGTCAGCAGTTCCTAGACTTGGGTTGAGCATGGACACCTTTGGAAACCTCTATGCACACTTATTGCAGATTGTTCTCCAAATGCAACTTCCGTGGAGTTATCATACAGTTGTCATACCACTTTCTCAACCTAGTGTATAAGATGATATCTAAGCAGGATCCACCTTGCATGTCGTAGGAAAGCAATGGAGGAATTAATCGACATAGTAGATTGGTATGCCTCACCCCTTGGCACTTTCATACAGATGTACAATGTGGAGAAGGCTCCGCATGTTTTACCAAATTTTTCAATGGACAAGCTCGTCATGCAAGAGGTGTCATTGTAGGTTTTAACCCCGTACAGAAATTACCTACATACGAATTCTAAAACACAGAAAATAAACAATGCGAGAGCATAACACATAAAACACATATACACAGAGATTTTCCCCTGGATCCCAAAACCAGGACTACCAGCTTGATTTTTTCATTATGTTCATTTCAATGTCACAATACATATTTATACATGTCGAAGCATCCAATACCATGGACTGAAAACCATCGTGTCCGAAACCATGTGCGAAAAACATGCACAAAACCATAGGTAGGTCCGCCCAACCTAATATAGGGTCCAAAACCAAAATTTTCGGGGGCACTGCCCCGGAACCCATAGAGTGGGGTTACCTGCACCCCTCAAACCCCCTGTGACTCCCCCCGCTATGCAATCGGTGCAATGAAGGGAGGAATCCTCCCCCCTTCTAACCCCCCAGTTAACTACGTGGGCTAGTCGTGGAAATAATATAACACAACCCAACATTCTCCCACTTGTTGTTTTCTTTCCACAGGGGGGCACAAGAGAGCTTAGTCATTTATCTAGCCCTACAACACCCATTGTTTCTCTACACCAAGAGAACTTCTCAGAGCTCACATATTTTGTCAATGCATCTACAGTATTCTTCAAAGTGTCCACCTTTACCAGCAACATCTTTTTATCTTCTATCATATCCCTCACAAAGTGATATTGAAGTGTCTTCTATCTATGATATGCAGGGTTCTTTGCGAAGAATATTGCACTTTGGCTGTCACAGTCTATCCTTATAGCTCCCTGTACTAACCCCATACATGAACACAATCTCTGCAACCAAACTGGTTCCTTGCTTGCATGAGTGGTTTCCATGTATTCTACCTCTGTAGTTGATAGTGTCACTACAGATTGCTTCTTACTCATCCAACTGACTGCACCTCCAAACAAGTTAAACACATACCCACTTGTAGACCTTCTCTGATCCAGATCTCCAGCCCAGTCTGCATCAACAAAGCCACGAATATCCAACGCTCTGTCCAATCCCGGTCTTCCTTGGTAGCACAAACCATAATCACTAGTGCCACGCAAATACCTGAAAACTCGCTTCACTACTGTCCAATTCTCCTTCCCTGGTTTTGACATAAACCTGCTCAATTCTCCCACTGGATGTGCAATGTCTGGTCTAGTAAAGACCATCGCATATATCAGGCTACCGACTTCACTTGCATATGGAACACAGGACATGTCCTCTTCTTCTTCTTGTGTCTTGGGACACTGTTTAGCAGATAACTTTACACCTAAAGGAATAGGAACCTTCACCGGTTTACTATCCTGCATATTAAACCTCTGCAATATTGTCTCGACATACTTCCTATGGTTTAACCAGAGCTTCCTCTTTGTCCGATCTCTTTTAATTTCCATGCCCAAAATATAGTTTGCAGCACCAAGATCTTTCATGTCGAATTTGGAGGACAAATGGGTCTTCAAATCCTAGATAATTTTTTTGTCATTTCCAACCAGTAACATATCATCCACATACAAGACCAGATAAATAACATGGTCACCAATTAATTTAAAATACACATAGTGATATGCTTTGCTTCTAGTGAAGCCAAGTCTCTGTATATATGTATCAAATTTATGGTACCACATCCTTAGTGACTGTTTTAACCCATACAGAGACTTCTTTAACTTGCATACCAGTTATTTCTTACCCTTCACCGCAAAGCCTTCAGGTTGCTTCATGTAGATCTCCTCTTCCAGATCCTCGTGAAGAAATGTTGTCTTCACATCCATCTGTTCTACCTCAAAATCAAAAGCAGCAACAATAGATAAAAGTAATCTAATAGAAGTTACCTTGGCAATAGGAGAAAAAATATCACCAAAATTAATTCCTGGCACCTGGGAATAACCTTTTGCTACCAACCAAGCTTTGTATTTCCCCACCTTTCCTTCTGCATTTGTCTTCTTCTTGAACACCCATTTGCTTCCAATGGGTTTCCTTCCAGCCGACAACTCCACCAGATCCTAGGCCTCATTTTTGTGCAAAGATGCCATTTCATCAACCATGGCCTCTTTCCAGAGTTTTCCATCCTCTGAATCTACTACTTCCTTCATAGTTCTGGGATCATCATCAGTAATAGATAAAGAAAAATTTGAACAGAAAGTAGATGGACTATACCTTTCTAGCTGCCTTATTTCTTGAATTGATCTTCTCACACCCGGAATTTGTGGCTCTTCATCTTCTGATTCCTCCTCTGTTGTAGAGTCTGATTCTTCCTCCTTAAGCTCAAACTCTATCTTCTCAGGTTCCTTTGGTTGGACTTCATGTTTAATAACATCTTTCACCTCTCTGAACACCACATCTCAGCTGTACACAACCTTCCTTGTTACTGGGTTATAAATCTTATAACTCTTTAAACCATCCTTATACCCAATAAAGATGCACTTTTCAGATTTACTATCCAACTTGGTTCTTTTCTCCTTTGAAACATGTACATATGCATCACATCCAAATACCCTCAGATGTGAAAGAGAGGGTTTCTTACCAGTCCATACCTCTTGTGGAGTCTTATCCTCCAATGCTGATGAAGGTGATCTGTTGACCAGGTAACATGTTGTCTCCACCGCCTCTACCCAGAATTCTTGTGCTAATCCGACACCATTAAGCATGCTTCTTGCCCTTTCCATCAACGTCTTGTTCATTCTTTCTGCAACTCCATTTTGCTCAACTGTATATGCAGTAGTCTTCTATCGTGCTATACCACACTTCTTACAGAATTCTTCAAATTCCTTACTGCAAAACTCTCCACTGTTATCTGTCCTCAACACCTTTATCTTCTTCTCTGTCTGGTTTTCCACTAGAGCCTTAAATTCTTTAAACCCATCAAAGACTTCAGATTTCTTCTTAAGGAAATATATCCATGTATTCCTTGAGAAGTCATCTATAAATGATACATAGTACACAGACTTACCCAGTGATGGAACCTTCACAGGTCCAAACACATCACTGTGCATAAGCTCTAATATCTGTTTTGCCCTCTTACCACCAGAACGGAAACTCACCCGATTCTGCTTCCCATATACACAATTTTCACAGAAATCAAAATCCAGAGAGCTATTACTCATACCTTCTACCATACCTTTACCATGAAGTATTAAAAGGCCCTTCTCTCCAATATGTCCAAGCCTTTGATGCCACAGCATGGTCTTCTCTCCAGAGACCACTAGATTTTCTTCTCCACTTTCAGGAACCACAAAACTATTGCACCCATCAATAACAGTGCTACCTTGCAGCTTGTACAGAGTTCCAATCTAAACTCCCCGCATCAATACCAGTGCTCCCCAAACCATCTTGCAAGTATCCTTCTCAAACACTGTTTTTACACCTGCATCATCCAGCTTGCTTATAGAAATCAGATTTCTGGCCAATGTAGGAATATGTAGAACACCCAGAAGTGTTCTAACCCTTCCACCTTGCAACTTCAACTTTACTTTTCCGTGACCAATAATTCTAGTCTTCCTCTCATTCCCTAAGAAGACATCACCACCATCGTATTTATCAAACTCGCAGAACCACTCTCTATGGGGAGTTAAGTGAAAGGATGCACCTGAGTCAATCAACCATGCCTCATGATTTACATGTGTACTTGAAGAAGCCAAGTACACATCCCCACCTTCATCTGAGGTGGTTTTCGCCTCTACAGAAGGAGTATCATCATATCCATTTCCTTTGTCAGGAGCTTTAGATTTACAGTCCCTTTTGTAGTTCCCTTCCTTTCCGCATTTCCAGCACACAACCTTTACAGGTTTTCCTAGAGATTTAGATCTCCCTCTAGATTTAGATCTCCCACTCAATGACTTATTTTTGTTTCTTTTCTAGGACCGTCCTCGTATAGACAAGGCATCACCATTCCGGCTCTCCATATTTTTCCTTCTCATCTCCTCCGTTAGCAAGGATGAGACTATTTCATCAACTGCAAGGCAGTTTCATTGCTACCTATTGCAATAACCAGACTATCCCACAAATCTGGTAGAGAACACAACAAAATAATGCTTTTATCTTCATCTGAAATTTTGATATCAACAGACGATAATTGACTTACCACAGTATTAAACACATTCAGATGTTCTATCACCGAGTCTCCATCTTTCATCCTCAGGTTATACAACTTTTTCTATAGGAACAGTTTATTCACCAGAGGCTTAGATTGGTACAAAGTCCCTAACTTTTCCCACAAAGCCTTCGTCGTAGCTTCCCCTGATACATTCAGCAATACTGAATCAGAGACACACAATTGTATTGTCCTCTTTGCCTTCCGATCCATCTTCTTCCATTCTTCATCAGACACTGCCGTTGGTTTAGTACCCGGATCTACCGCGATCCACTGATCTTTATCCACCAACAGATCCTCCATCTTGAGTTTCCACAACTCAAAAATATGACCATTAAATTTCTCGATCTCTATCTTTCTACTGCTCGCCATCTTCTTTCACTACTAGAATCGATCAAGCAGATCTCCAACTGAACAGGGTCTACCAGAGGCCCAAGCGAAACCCCTCAGCAAAAACGGCGTCCCTTTGAAGCCAAAACAACTCTGATACCAATGTATGTTTTAACCTCGTACAAAAATTACCTTCATACGAATTCTAAAACACAGAAAATAAATAATGTGAGAGCATAACACATATACACAGAGATTTTCCCATAGATCCCAAAACCGGGACTACTAGCTTGATTTTTTCATTATGTTCCTTTCAATGTTACAATACATATTTATACATGCCGAAGCATCCAATACCATGGACCAAAAACCATCGTGTCCAAAACCATGGACCGAAAACCATCGCGTCCAAACCATGTGCGAAAAACATGCACAAAACCATAGGTAGGTCCGCCCAACCTAATATAGGGTCCAAAACCAAAATTTTCTGGGCCACTACCCTGAACCCCATAGAGTGGGGTTACCTACACCCCTCAAACCCCCTGTGACTCCCCCCGCTACGCAATCGGTGCAACAAAGGGGGGGCTCCACCCCCCTTCTAGCGCCCCAGTTAACTACGTGGGCTAGTTGTGGAAAGAATATAACACAACCCAATAGTCATATCACATCTCGACAAGGTTGTCAGCGAGACTGCACTTGAAGAAGAAGGCACCTTGGCCCGCTCTTCCTTTGTGGATCAAGTTGTATGATATTCGAAATCTAAAGCATGTTGAGGTTGAGACGAATGAGTTCAAGAGATTCACCTTCGGCACCAAAAGTTTCAATATGTACAACCCACATGGCTTGGTGAAGGACCACTGTGTGAGAGTGTAATTCCCTTGGATCAATGGGGCATGTCATTGGCCTGAGGAAGACCCATGGAGATATTGTTATCACTCCTCCATGCTCAATGAACTGGTTGGCATAGTTGTAGAGTGGTTAGAAAAGCTGAAGGAAGTAGCATCTCAAAGAGCAGCATCATCAGCAGTAGCAGAGCTGCGCGTGACAAAGGCAAGAGAAAGGTTGTTGACATCGCAGAGGCGGAGCAAAGCTGTAAGTTCAAAGCAAACCCACTTGTATTGAAAGCATCTTTGGAGATTGAGCCTAAGAGGTGACACTGCGATAAGAGGATCACGCAAAGGCTAAGAGAGAAACAAAGGATGGAGGAAACAGAAAAGGAGTTGCAAGAGTTGAAGCAACAACTCTAGGAAGAACAGGAGCTGCGGAGAAGAGAGAAGGAAGCGTAGCAGGAATAGGTATAGCGGGAGGTGCAACATGCACAGATTGATGAAACTACGCCCATACAAGTTATAGGCTCATCCGAGCAGCTGAAACAAAGCATACAGGGTGAGCAGTCGCAGCAGCAGGACTTAGATCAAGAGATTGAACAGATGCTAGAGCAGATGGATACGGATATGGTTCAACTAGAGTGAGATCAGGATATTGACCTCATACCTCGGAACCAAGAGGTCACCCCACCGGCTTCAACAGATCCGAAAGAAGAGCAAATCCCAAGCGATCAAGGAGACACATAAATCCTTGAAGACAATCTGGAGGCGGAGATGCATAACATATCTTTCGACGAGTCACAACACAGAGTTGTGTAGCCGTGTAGAGTGCCTACTCCAGATGTCCACATATCTCCTACACAATTTCAAGAAAGAGTGATCGTATCCAATGTGCACAAGCATCCAGCAACATTGGCTGATGCTACCAAAGCATATGCTGAAGCCACCAGCTCAAGTGTTGGATTCTTGATAGCAGAGAATGAGCGCATGGCTAAGGAGTTATAAGCGGTCAAGCAGGGAGGATAAAATGTTACAACATCCGCCAAAGAAGAGTTGAGGAGAGTGATACTGGATGAAGCATCATCTCTCAAAGCAGTCACGCGAATGTTGTATTCCAAATTTGTCATCGTGCATAAGTCAGTTGTCCATCTCAATGGTTGGCAGCAGCGTTGTGCTAGGAGAGCACGCATCTTGTCAAATCTGCATACTATTATCGATCGCATGCAAACATGGACAATGAGGTACAAAGGAGCCCCATTGCATTTGCCAAAGATGATGAAGCCAAAGGTGGTAGAGTTGAAGGCACGCATCCGGAGTCAGATCCAGAACTATGAGGAACTCCCACAGCTCATCACCAGTTTGCAGGCTTCACATGCACGAGTGTTCAGAAGCATGGATGTTATTGTGCACACGCACGCGATCCCATCCATTGGCACACTCACCAAGGCGAAGTCAAAGAACCAAGTCTGACTAGAGCTGGACATGTAATTTGATGAGTTGGTGGGCGTAGCCACCAACGTAGACTTGGAGATTAGCACAAATACTATGCATCAGTATGTTGCTGGTCTGGCTACACTCAAGACTATGATGTGCATGTTATCAGACGAGTTGGACAGAGGTGCCAAATCAGTGTACCCAAATGCAACGAAGGCAAGAGTTTTATTTCAGCAGGATGTCACCATTGAGCACACGAACAACATAATGGACTACCAAGCTTGGCATCAGTTCGCCATCGTCAAACACTGCGAGGATGTCAAAGAGTTGGTCTTCCCACAACTATCTGAGTCTTAGTGATATCTTGCATGGATTTCTCAAGCCTATTTTGTCTCACATGGGTACATGTGTAGATTGTAATGTAACATCTTGTAAAAGTGAAAGACCAAGTGTCGATAGTAGAATGTAACAGTCATGTAGTAGTTGAAGAGTCATGAGGGTAGGTGAAGAGTCACAAAGGGGAATGTCAAGGGTCACCCCACCCTTTTCTATTTATAGAACCTCATAACTCATTGTACAGGCTTTTGGGAGCCAAGCTTCTTATAGGTGTATCTTAGAGAAATCTTGGAGTGTATTGTAACGAGCCTTGGCTTCTCCACAATGCAAAGCTAGTATATCTCTTTGGAGGAGCAGGTGACAGTGATTGTAATGTTTTGTTGTCGGGACTGGTGGATGGTCATGGTTGTATGTATGATTGGATCTTTTACTTTCTTAATATAACAGAGCCAACATATTCCATGCATATGTTGTTATTGTATTTCAACTATCTTAGTTACTCTAATGATATATGTACCTGTTGTTTACACATGTATGTATGGACTTTTCTATATATGTTTGTATGAATCTTATCAATATGTTTAACCATCACTTTGGATCGTTGGCTAGCTTGCTTTCTAGCTTGTGATGTGTCTCTGCTCTTGTGTTCCCTTTCAAGCTGCATGTTGTCACAGGTTTCTGAGGGGCACACTCATTCCCCCGTCCACGTGTTAGAGCCATTCAAGCATCTTCCTTGACTTGTTGCACATGTCACACCCTTGCTACCAACGACATCTTACTCACCTCTGCGCGCAACTATGGTTAGGACGATACCGTACTACTCCACTACTGGGACTCCTACACCAAACGATCTGAGGTCTAGTTGTGACTTCTTATCAGGGAGATCCCTTGACATGTTGGTGGGTCCAGCACCATCAACAACTATTTTCAAGCTTCATGTCTTCGACAACCTTAAGTGGGTTCAGACAAAATCGTAAGGTTGAGCTGACAAGAAAAAGTAGTAATAGTAATAAAATTAAATATTTACAAAAGGAAAAATGCATTTATAGACAAAATTTTCAATATCAATGGTCTCCTTTCTTGAAAATGCTTTTGGCTACAAAAATATTTATAATATCATTATACCAATTTTTACGACTTTAATGTTGTAGAGAAAATTTAAAATTATGTATAATATCATTGTACAAATTGTTACGGAGTTTAATGTTGTAGAGAAAATCCTTAGTATGGGTACTTTCTGAAAGACCCACTCAACTTCATGGTTCTTGATGAAGATTTTTGTAGTTGTTCTTTTCACAATCAAAATCATAAAAGGGAGTGCTTCTTGATACCTACAAGCTCATAACGAACCAACATTCACCAGAGCATGCAAATTTTTTAACTTATTGTTAAAAAAAACTTGTCCATTACCATTGGATCCAGTCACTCTAATTATGATGAATAAGTGGAATGGGAAGTGATGAAAAGGGATATAAAATGTGATTTTTATAAAGAAATTTGTGATAAAAGGGGTGATTAGGAGTGACAAATTCAACCCTCGTTAGCATCTTTGGAGTAAAGCCTTCTGATGTCCACCTGCGAGGGAGAAACATTGTAGAACATTGTCAATTTACAACCTAATGGAAAGTCCATTATCTTCGTCAAGTCATGACACTACATATCTTGGAGGCATCTTTGATCTTTAATTAAATATCTGTGCACAATGCTTGAGAAGCCACCTTCCCATGGTCGACTTCTTTGATCTTTAATTTTTCGAAGGAAATGGGGGTCATATTGTCCAATGGAGCCAAACAAGTTGTGCCACAATTGCTACTAGCGTCGGTGACAAACAAGCATATTCCAAAAGTGACCTCTGCTGCGAACCTCCTTAGTTGACATTGAATCTCAATATGGAATTGGGGGGCTTACCTATCTAATCTCTTTATGTCATTGACAACGAAATGCTTTTGGAATATATGTAAGGCTGCCATACAAATCATCTGTCCTTTTGATCTCTTCCTCTTCTTCTCCTTTCCTATAAAGTTTTGTTCTTATGATCTTAACTATGAACATCATTTCTCCTCTTCTAAAGTTTTATTTTTATATTCATAAATGCTAAATTTAATTTGATTATAGATTGGAGAAATATTCCAAAATCCGATAGATGAAAATCAAATCATTGACCCTAATTTAACTCCTATCACTATATTTCTAAAATATTCCCAAAATATACAATGTGTATAAAAATGAAAATGAAAATGAAATCAATTATTTAATTAGCCCATTCTAGTTGTTGAGTTTTGTAACATTCCCAAAACTTACCAGCAAAATAAAGATAACATGAACTTTAGTGTTAACTGCGCCTTTACAACGTTCTCCTTTTATTTTCTTGCTCCGCAAATTTCTTATGTGCCACATTAATATTTCAACACATAATTCATTGTATCACATTGTGCCACATTAACGGAGAGTGATGCATCCGTTCCTTCTTTTATAAGAAATTCAGTCACTAATTATAGTTCCTTCTTTAAAATCCACTTCCTTCTCTCCTTCTTTGTAACGAAAGGTATTTCCTTCCTTCTCTCCTTCTTTGTTTAAAAACATTTTTTAAACAAAAGGCATAGTTGTAATGTGACGTTGCTATCATGTGAACTATGATTGTCATCTTGGTGGTAATACGATAATAAAACTAGTTTCTATGGATTCCTAACATCTTATCTAGATTCCTAAGATCTTAAGTAGGTATTTGATTGTGTTGATTTCATTGAAGTTTAAAGTAAGTTTTAAACAAGGCCTTATAGTTAGTAGTTTTTTATAATTTATTGTAATTATTGAGTTTTAAAAAGTATAAACTAGTTTTTATATTTGAATATAGTTAAATTAAAGTAAAACGTAAAGATATAAACTTTTATATTAATAAAAATTACAATTAAAATAGCAAAATAGTTCATGATTGTATTATTTCTTACTTATCTAGAGATAATAAGAGCTTTATTTGTGGACAATTTTTTTTATAAACTTTAATATCATATTTACTCATTTTAATCTATTATATGTATAGATTTTGTGGATGAGTTTTTTTTATAAATTTTTATATCATATTTGTTCATATTACTCTATTATTTGTATAGATTTTTATAGGAAAAAAAAAGACAAAAGGTATAGTCTCTTTCTAGAAACACTCTCATGGGAAAAGACGAATGTTTGGTGTTAGATTAAAATATAGTTAAGTAAAATACAATAAAATAAAATATTGCAATTGATAAATGGCTCATAGAACTCAAGGTTTTCATCACGAGCTTTATCCATACATGTGAATGGAAGATTATACATGGATGGAGAGACACTTTTAGAACAATCACACTAGGCTATTAATTTTGAATGGTGATAACTAATTTGATTTTATGTCTTCATCATCATTTAATTTCAGTTAGTGCTTTAATATACTATAAATTTTCAAAAAAATATCCATTAATAAAATAATGAAAATTATCTCAACATTTTTGTTATTCTCTCCTTGCATTTAATAGAACTACTTAAAAAAACAAACAAACAAACAAACTAACTAAATTTTAAAAGTTTATCAATTGTGCTTGATAAAATTCTCATTAAAATTTACTTAAAACAAATAATTCCAATTTCCCAAAACCAAAATTACAATAAAAATATTATTCTAAAAATATTTCTTATATTAAACATAAAAACTATAAATAACTTAAATTATTTAAAATTTATAATATTTAATAACATTAAAACTATGCCTTATCACTTATAAATAATGATTAGTTACATTAAATATAAACTCTTTCCAAAAAAACTAAAATATAAAAATTAGAATAACAAAAATTAAAATAGATAAATTAAAATAAAAATCAAGTAACTAAATTAAAATATAAACATATATTTTATTGTTTTAACAATGCTGACTCTGATTAGTACTATCGCACTAAGAATAAGAATAGGGGTTGTCAAAATTTGTTTAATCTTGGAGTTTTGGGGATCGTGTTAGGAAGTGTTAAATTTTGGAGTTTTGGGGATGGTGTTAGGAAGTTTGACCAAAGAACTATAAATGTGGCTTCGGCATAGATAGTTAGACATTTGTCGGCTATCATAACCGTCTTGATCCAACCATACCAAGCGATTCCAGGTGGTATCTTTAGACCCCGTGAAACCTCGAAAACCTCAGATGATAAAGTGTGTTCAGGGTATACCATTCTTTAAAAAAGTCAGATGATACAGTACTATCATTGTTGCAGCCGTCTCTGAGTGACTGATTTATAGCGTAATATTTATTTTATGTTAAATTATAATTTAGTTTTTGACATTGAATCTGAGATATTTTATATTTTTAATATAATATAATATTATGTAAGTAAATTTGGTAGGTATATATATATTTAAGAATAAACATCATATTAAATATAATGTTGATAGGAAAATAATTAATTTATAAGAAATATATGATAAATAATATTGATTAATTATAAACAAATTATTCTTTCGATTAGGATGAGTGCGGTGTCAGAGGTGTCAGGTTTGAGTTGACATGGATGGTACAATAAAATTCATTGCAGCCGCACCCCATATGCTGAAGGCAGGGAGTGTAGTGTCCTCTGCCTTGAATGCATGGGAGGTGGGCTGGCAAGGTGGCAAAGGGGGACTTAAGGGAAGGTGGCGGAGTGAGAAGAGTTATTCGACGTGCAGTGAAGGTGAACGGTATAGCGATGAAGGCAGGAGCTGCAGAGCGGGAGGGAGGCAAAGAAAACAAGTTTGCGGGCAAGCGTCAACTCTCAGGTATGTAGACTGGTCCTGGCCTTGTTCAATTGATAAGTTTTGAGTTGGTTTTGGGGGAAATTCCATGAGGTGGTGGGAGAGCTGCTGGGGAGGAGGAAGAGGCGTGAGGCCACCCCAACGAGGCTTAACCCAGCCAGGGAGGAACTAGGGAAGGCAAGGGGGAGCTTTGGCTCGACTTTGTGCTACCTTAATTTTGCTTTCATGCAAAGTAGAAACTCGACCTGACCCGAACGACCAGACTGAGGGCATAAGGGTTAATGGGCAAGCCTCGCTCGGGTGACTGTGCATAGCTAAGAGTGGCAAGGGAGTGTTGCAGCCAGGGGGATGGGACGCAAGCAGGGCGGGAAACGGGCTGAGTGAACCCGAGAAAATGGCAATGCATAACCATATGGGAGTACGTAGGGACCCTCGCTGGCCTGAGAGATAGAGAGGTGAGCAAAAAGTGGCTAGGACATCGCCATGGCAAGGTTTTGCGGGCAAGATAGTATTAGAAACACCTGGCTCTAGATGGGGCTAAGAGGCAGGTTATGACTGCATGGGGGTGACCAATTTATGAGCAGTGGCAAGGGCGAGAGGCAAGGAAAGAAACCAGGGGAACCCTGCTCCCATCCCACTTCCACTGGCCACCTATGGGCACATGGATACCTTTGCCTGTCGCAGACCAAGAATGACAGTGAAGAATGGTTAATGCAGTTTTGCTGTGTTGAAATGATTGATTTAGTGCAACTAACAATGTGGGAATGTATATAGGTTACAATTTGAAAGGGTATGGCTCCAGCAAGACATGGTCGAGGCCACGACAACAAGGGCTTGGAACCCCGGGTAACCAAGCGATCAAGCAGGGAAGAAGGCTGCAAGTTTCATAAGCCCGCTGAGCATTTCATAGCTGAGGCAGCCGCAACATACAAGGAGGAAACCAATGAGGGCATCCAAAAGCTAATCGATGATTGGGAAGACCAGGTAAGAATGAACTGGAACCGGACGATGAAATAGAAGTCTGGAGACCAATGGTGCCTGACCCAGGAACCGCCAAAGGGAAAATTACACAATTCAAGCACACCCTGTACCTGTATTTCCTGATGAAAAGTTTTCTAGGCAAAGCACTGGAGAAAATTTCTATGGGGATGGCAGTTACAATGCAAGGCCTTCCCAATTACAAAAAAGACATGGAGAAGATCCTGTTTCAGCTGCACAAACAGGACATTAGGATGGATCGGATTGACCGTCACATCCCTTGCATTGTGGAGCTCTTTGGAATGCCAAAAGCAACTGCTGATGATCTTGCCCCAGTAGCCTCAGACTCTGAGGAGCAGAATGTCAAGAAAGATTAGTCTTCTTATACTCAGTTTTTGTTTATGTGGATAGCATTTAAATTTCCAGATGTTTATGTCAGTTGTCATAGTTATACAATTTGTGGTCATGAGACCGAAACTTACCTAGCCTTGCTAGAAATACTGAACAAGTTATGTTTTTGGATGGCGTATAATGCCCACTGATGGCCAACAGACTCGATTTTCGCTTGGGGTGAGTTGAGGCCACCGGGTAAAACTATGTGGTGTAAACTTACCTTATATATAATAGAAAATATATGGACTTGCTAAGCATTACAAAAAAAATAAAAAATTATAAAAATTTTATTATTATATTTTTATTTTTATGTATATATAATTTTGTTTTGAACACTTTTTTATTCAGTTTTTCCTCTAAATGAATGGATAGTAAAATAATTTTTCTTAACAAAAAAATTCTTGTGATTGCTTAAAGTAATTGTAAGGATATAAAAATTGATAAAAACAAGTTATAAGCAAATACATACTTGTATTTTAAAAATATATAAACACAATTGGATGAGAAACAAATTGATTCTCCCAAGTAATAAGTTATACAAATGTGATATAAATCTAAAACTCAATTATCAATATAAAAAAAATAGTTGAATTAACCTCATTACTATTACGCTTCCATCTACCTATACTTACTTGAAGCTATATTTAAAATAGTATAATAATACAACCCTAAATAATATAATATGTAACTATATTTAGAATAGTATAATAATACAGCCTAAATAATTACACCCAAAAATGTTTTATTGTGAGATTTATGCTCTTCATGACGCTGTTCAGATTCAGCGTCCCTGACATAATCTTGAACAATGTCTTGAATGTTTTTTGAAAATAACTGTTACAATGCTGCCAATAGCCATCTATCAACCATGTTTTATCTTGGATCACGTGTTTCCCTACGATTTTGTCATTCTATATGCTTGTAACGTCAACCTAATGTCGACACACAACCTATAGCGACAGCTCCATCGCTTCCCGCAACAGGCGACCTCAAAAACCAATTATATATATATATATATATATTGCAAAGAGGAGCTGACACTAAAAAAGTTCAAATTGACATGCACGAAATGGATTTCATCTTTGAGAGTCATCGCCAATCTTTTGATTGTATTGGGATATGAAACCCTAAACCTTAGTTGTGCATCAAGAAGATCCTTTTCCGTGCCGTAACCATAATTGTTACTGAGGAAAATTTCACATCAATTATATGTCGTACTCTACACAAAATTCGTTTGTCTATGTATTTTGATACCACAAGAACAACAAGGCCGCATAGCTAGCGTTCCTACGGCTTAGTTTAATTACGTCGTAAGGCGTTTCCCTCTGGAAAGAATTTCCTTGACTGTTACGTAGGCGCAATCTGCACCTTATGATCGATTGTTAGACGATTAAAACATTTTACGCCGTTGGATCCCTACGGATTGAATTTTCAACTGAATCCTTGGTTTATGCCTCTTAACCGTATGTTCAACCATTGAATTTTTAGTTATAACCACCTGCCTCACATGTGTGTACTCCATTCTCTTTATCGGAGTACTAGTCCAGTGGAAACTCGGTACCTGCTACAACGCTTGCTCGATATCCTCTAGTGGAAACTTTGCCGATGCCTTTAAGCCAAATCAAGAGGATGTTTGTTTCAACCGATGGACTGACCTGTGCCTCCGTCCAGCAAGAGCAAGGGATTTACTTGGAGAAAGAAGTCACATTCCAGCAAGAGCCAAGGATTTACTTGGAGAAAGAAGCCTCCATACAGAAAGAGCCAGGGATTTACCTGAGAAAGATGTAATGAAATTATCACCTGGTTTTAGAGACAAGGTAGTGGGGATCCTTTCTTATCTATTTCTTCATTGAAATCCATTAAGAAGTTTGTTTGTGTCTTTTAGCTAATTTGAATGAATATGTATTTTCTTCTGTATTTCAACTGGATTTAATGTTTTGAACTCCATATAACAGAGTAGAAATTATCTTTCGCGGATGGCCAAGTTTTTTCAGAATTAAAGATTTTACTACAATATGAACAGTGTGTAAAAAATCGATCTGATCAAAGTGAAGGGTTTACGTTCCTATCTGGACCTTTGTACACCTGGGAATTTATTTTACACCCTTGTTTAAGAAAATGTGCATAACGAAGGTTATATTATGTTTTTTTTGTTTTCATTGTTCGTTTTAAAAGAAAAATGAGTAATTTCTCTTCCCCCAGAGGTAAAAGTGAACATCATCTTTATTTGATCAAAAAAATAGTCCGATATAGCAACATTTTTAAGCAAAGCAATTCATCATATGGAACATTATATCTTAACCAAGTTGTTTGACAAGTTGTTCACATGCCATACTGAATTATTAAATACTTCATCAAACCCCAACCTGTACGTCTCAATGCTCACTAGTGTGTGATTTCGCTGGATTTCACCTCTGTTATGAAAGAAACAATCTTACTTCGAAAATAATAAGAACATTAGTACCTTTCTGAAACGAAATCCTGAATATCATTACGGTAAATTCAAGTACATGTTAATTTCCTTTTCTCAAATATTCGGGATAGAGATGAGCGATTATGTAGGAATTCACTTCATCTGCAGAGAATATCTTTGAAACTACGTCCTTCAACTGTTTTTCTCCTCCCCATATCTTGAACCGACAATGAGATGAGGCTGCCACAATATGACGTGGAATTCCCTTCATTCCAATTACTTTAATCAATCTTCACTTCTACCACAGTGTATTCAATTGCACTACTTGCTGGATAATTCGTCTCGTGGAGTTGTATTCAGTGGCGCCGCCAGACCTTTCCTCTACCAATCTTCACAGGCATGAGAAAAAAAACGAGTCAAAACACAATGTTCAGAAGGGTTGAGAAGAAAAGCATGCAGTAGGCATTTAGATATTATCCACAATATTCCAACTTTAAATTAATGTCCAGGAGTTTTAATGGTGAATTTTGAAGTAATCTTGCCAGTCTAGAGAATATCTCATTGTGTTAACCATTTAATCATTTAAAAAAACAAAAAATTTATAGTAAAATTCCAAATAATCTGGATATAAAATATAGAGATAAAGAATAACATGACCACATTTGTGCCAACTAATCCATTATAAAAAAATAAAAATAAAAAACAACCACTTACTAAAAATTTGTATCTAAATCGCTTACCTTGGCTCCATCGGGTAAAAGGGATCACAAGACTTTGAAATGCGTATTAACCTCATGTACTTGCCAATACATATTAATTCTGAGGACTTAGTTTCCTTGCTTGTCCAATAACATCGTGAATGCAAAGGAAAGGTTGTTATATATATATATATATATATATATTTGCAATAAACCGATACCCAACTTAAAAAGAATAATCCTTTATCATCTAAGCTCTGATTTCATAAATGGAGGGAACAATATAACCCTTGATGTGATGTAGGAACACTGATGGTACTCTTGCATTGGCAACAAAAGTGAACGTTATCAATGGAAATATTGGAGGTAAAGTGAGCTCTAGCCCTTCTATGAATGTGTAAATGTGATACACCTATGTAGGGAGGGCATGGGGGTGCAAGATTAGAGGGGGTATTGGTCACTTGGGAGAGGCAGTTGCTTTGTGGGTAGAAGCTTGTATTTAGCAAAGTCAATAGGGTTTCACTAGATAGGAGAAAGAGATCTAGGAACCATGAAGGTGAAGTCAAGGAGGAAAGGATGGAAATGCGTTATGCTGAGAAGCAATAGGGTAGAGTTGGTGATGGGGAAATACATTCTTATTTATAAAGTGCCTGAGGGTAGAGTTGGTGATGGGGAAATACATTCTTATTTATAAAGTGCCTGAGGGTAGAGTTGGTGATGGGGAAATACATTCTTATTTATAAAGTGCTTGAAATGGAGCGAGTAAAGCCCTAACTAAGATAGTTATATGAGAGGTGAATTGGAGATAAGAAATTAGAGCAATGAATAGCTATTGTTTCAAGACATTTAGCAGAGTCAATAGGGTTTCACTAGACAGGAGAAATAGGGTTTCATGAGATAGGAGAAAGAGATCTGTGAACCATGAAGGTGAAGTCAAGGAGGAAAGGATGGAAATGTGTTATGCTAAGAAGCAATAGGGTAGAATTGGTGATGGGGAAATACATTCTTATTTATAAAGTGCCTGAAATGGAGAGAGTAAAGCCCTAACTAAGATAGTTATATGAGAGGTGAATTGTAGATAAGAAATTAGAGCAATGGATAACTATCGTTTCAAGACAGAAAGACATGTTCACCTATTCGACAACTGTTACCAAATCTCTCTCAATGCTAAAGTTATTTTCTCAATAGCCTTATTTTTATTGCTCTTGAACTGATCAAAGCCACCCCTCGATACATATTTTACTATTTACACAAATAACAAAAGTGACCAACCTCATATCAGCTACTAAAATATAAATATGTTCATTTCAAGACACTAAAAAATAAAATGAAAACTTTGTATATTAAACAATCTTTAATAGTTTAAAAACCCACAAAGAAAAAAACATACTTAGTGAGTATTAAATCAAATCAACATAAAATGGTTAACAACATCCATATAAAACCCTCATCAATATGGAAGTGGCATTTTTTTTCAATCTACTAGTGTGTTAGAAATTCCAAAATTGTACAACTACCCTTCCCTTGTCCCTGTAGGTCTTTCAAATTTAGGAACAACTGTAGGTCAATCAAATTCAGAAACAATTGTTAAATTGGATTTTTTTCCCATGCTATTGATTGAAGGACAATTGTTGATAATGCTTGCAGCTCAACAAATATGTTTTAGGAGCCAAACAAGGACAAAAAATAAATCTCTTCATGTCAAAAATAAGAGAAATTTGCATGGTATTTGTCGCTTCATATTGTAAGTAGCCTCATTCATTTTGGATCCCCATTTTACCACAACTAACACAACCAAATCATTCAACAACTGTTCTTTGGCTAATCTTGCCCCAGTTCATGTTTGCGTTTGATGAAGAGTCTATGTCATCACTTGCAATATACTTAATATCTATGGGGAAATCTATGTCCATCACATAATAAATATTGCAAACCCAAATATAATCCGATAATGTATGTGCAATTGTTATAGATATTATGATAAGACTCAACTATGTTCTATTTAACAAGCATTTATTAAGCAATGTTAACAATAGGTTTGTGCTTAAGCTATGCTCATGAGCTTCAACTACAGTAATACAACTAACATAGCCCTAAGCCTAATGAACATAGTATAGGGAGTATAAGGTGAGTCATAAAGATAATTTTAACTATCAAGAAACTACACCAACATAGTACTTTTCTAGGTCATGTCTCTCCAATTAATATTATTATCTCAAATAGGGGGCTTATAGCTCGCTTCACTTTTGCTATTCTAAATCACCTTAGAGATTAAAGCAACTTATTATCAAAGCATGTGTGATTCATAAATAAGGGTGTTCCGACATGAATCTCAACTCCCAAACAAGATTCTCCATACATTTCTCAATCCCGACTTCCCCTCTTCTTATTCTATATTGCACCTTGACACTCCTCCTCCTTGCACAAATTTAAACTATGAGACACAAGGTAGTAATTGCATATAGGAGCATTTAGATATGATAAGAAAAGTGTGATACTATGTTCTAATTTTCTCTACAAATGTGATTGCAAGTGTGCCTTGAATGTTGGCAATTTCATTGTTAATGTAGTATAAGCTAAATGCAAATTTACAGTCTTCTATACAAGATCAAGAAAGATATGCCCAATATCCAACACCATAGAGCAAGACATGTTTTACTTGCTACCAAATCTCTCTCAGCGCTGGATTTGTTTTCTCAATAGATTTGTTTTTACTGATGAAAGCCACAACTATTGCATATAGAAGCATTTAGATCTGATAATAAAAGTGTGATACTATATTATAATTTTCTCTACAAATGTTGGCAATATCATGGTTAATGCAATATAAGCTAAATGCAAATTTACTTTCTTCTATACAAGATCAAGAAAGCTATGCCCAATAGCCAACACCATAGAGCAAGACATGTTCACCAATTCCATTGCTACCAAATCTCTCTCAATACTGGATCTCAATAACCTTCTTTTTACTACCCTTGAAGTGATAAAAGTCACCTCTCCATATATTTTTTACTATCCGCACAAAGAACAAAATCTCTTTTCTCAATAACCTTCTTTTCACTAACCTTGAAGTGACACTTGTCCATATATTTTTTACTATCTACACAATGACCAAAAACTCTTTTATCATTTCTCAATAACCTTGTTTTTACTACCCTTGAAGTGATAAAAGTCACCTCTCCATATAACACAAAGAACAAAAGCTCTTTTCTCAATAACCTTCTTTTTACTACCCTTGAAGTGATAAAAGTAGCCTCTCCATATATTTTTTATTATCTGCACAAAGAACAAAAGCGACCAACTTCAAATCAACCACTGAAATATAAATCACTTCCTTCTAAGACACTCAAAAATACAATGTAAAAAACTTAGTAGAATAAACAATCTTTAATGGGTCAAGAACCCACAAAGAAAAAAGAATACTCAGTGAGTATGAAATAAAATCAACATAAAATTGTTAATAACATCCATATAAAATCCTCATCAATATGGAAGTAGGATTTGTACAAAAGTTAGGTTCATTATAGTACAATCTTAAGATTCTTCAGGTTGGCAACAAGAGTGCCTAAAGAAAATATAACATAGAACAACATATTCCCAAGATAAAAAAATCTTCATGCATCTTTAACTTCAACATAGGCCTCATGATTTGTAAAGCTCAAGGAATAAGTATTATAGTAAGATTTCATTGTAGCATGGTCCTTGCCTTTTGTTGATATTTTTATGGCTTTCAAGGGTTGTCAAAAAAATATTAATTAGTGCTATATGCTATTGCCTTACGACGTTTCCTTTGCAACATTTGGGGCAATTGCTAGTTATTGAACTTTGAAAAGTATGAACCAACTACCACATTTGAACAAGGGCTACATTTTAGATGCTCTGCTTAGTTTAAATAAAATAAAATTAGGGTAAAAAACAACACTTTCATTTAGTGTGATTGAGAGAGATGTAATCATAATAATAGACAAAGTACAAGCTTTAGTTTTAAATTTTATGTATGTAAAACTTTGAGTTTGATTGTATTAACCTTCAGTTAATCATATTTTCACGTTCTTTGTTTCATAGTTAATATTCTTTTGACCAAATATACAAAGTGGTAGACTATACAAGTACATACAGTGATCATATTACATGTAAGTATCAAGGATTTAAGCCAGTGATATTAGAATAGAAAATATAATATTATATATAATTAAATAATAATATTAAAAAGATTTGTTTACATACATATCATATATTGAATTAAATTAACAACAACAATAATAAAATAAATTAAATTATAAAGAAATCCAATTTAAAAATGGAGTTAATCTAAATTTTTCTTATACTAAATAAAGCTTTTATTAAATTAATAGAAAATGATATTTAATAAGAGTTGTAATTAAGATGATACACGAGGACAGAGGCGGAGGTGATTTTCGAGCTAGGGTTACAGGTTTGCAGAATTGTTCTCCATGGAGGGACGCAAAGGAGGGAGCTCCACTCCCTCCTACAAACAGGCAGTGACCAGCAGAGGTAAAAAACCGATAGAAGAAAATAGAGGTCCTTCAGATGTAAGACAAAGAAACAAGGAAGAGGAGCAGGATGGCTCTAAATCGATGGAGAATAATAACACCACAGAAAGCAAGGAAGCGGACAAGGAACAGGGAACAAAAGACAAAGCACAAAAGGGACCATGCAAGCCCAAAACTACAATCACGCCCAGAGTAGTTTTGAATGATCCTGCTCTGCAGGCGCATAGGGACCATATGCAGACTTATGCAATCATTTGTAAATTCATGGGCTTATGGCCCACTGAAAAAGCTTTACAAACATGGATTAAATACCACTGGAAACCAAAAGGAAGCATAGAACTACATCTGGGGTCAAAGGGATTCTTTACTGTTGTTTTTGCAAATATTGAGGATAAGGACAGAGTGTTTGAAGGAGGGCCCTACTTTTATGCAGCAGCAGGCCTGTACATGTGACCATGGGTTATGAATTTTGTCCCAGAATGAGAAACTTTTACCTCGGTACCAGTTTGGGTCAGACTCTACTCTCTACCTTTGGATTACTAGCAACTGGAATCCTTATCTGCCATAGGAAATAAGCTAGGGAGTTTTGTCAAAGCCTCTGAGGCTACCAGAAGGGGAAAATAAACATCCTTTGCAAGAATATGTGTGGAAATGGATCTTTCTGGAGCTTTTCCGGATGAGGTAATCTTGGAAGTTTATGATGAAGAATGGGTGCAAATAGTGGATTATGAACATATCCCATTCAGATGTCGTAAATGCCATGAGCATGGGCACCTATTCAGAGATTGGCCTCTCAGTAAAATTGAAAACAAGGGCAAAGCAAACACCATGAAAGATTCTGAAAGCTTTCAAAAGGTGGTCCAGAAAGGAAAGGGAAGCAAAAGGGGATCGAAGCAACTTCAATCAGAAAAGCAACGAGCCAGTCAAAACAGGTTTCAAGCCCTAGAAGAGGAGGATGTGATAATGGAAGCAGATCAGGTCAAGGGAGATAGTCCAGTGGAGGAGGGGAATGAAGAAAATGATGAGCAAACCCAAAACAGAAATAAACAGAAAGAAGAAATGATGAGTGACATAGAACTGGAAATGGACCAGGAAATGACCCAGAGTGAGATGGAAATGGAGGACAACGAACTACAAGAGATTCTTGAAAAAGAGAATCTAGATCTAGAAGGATTCTTGAAACAAGGAACCAGGGAGGGAGTGGATTCGTTACCTCCAGAAGAGTTCCACAGAGTACAACAGCTGTTCCTATGGAAAACTCAGACCAAAGGGCTAGAAAAGCAAGGGAAATATGAAATACAGGGCAGCGAAGGGGTGAAAGCTATGAAAACCACACCAGGATTAGCACCCAGAATCCCAGGAAAGAAACGAGGCTAGAAAAAGCAAAACGAACTGTTGATGGAATGTGGAAAGCTAATGATAGACTCAGGTAAGATGAAAGACCTATCCAGTTACTCATTTACAAATCTTTAATAATGAAGTTCACTTCTTGGAATATAAGAGGTCTAGGCAGTAGAAGAAAACAAAGATTACTTAGTAATAGGATGAAACAAGCAGCTCCGAATGTGATCTTCATCCAGGAAACAAAATGTTCCATGCAAAAAATAAAAGAGATTCACAGCAAATGGCTCAATAAATTTGAGTTTCTGGAAGTCAAAGCAGAGAATACAGCAGGAGGAATTCTCACGCTTTGGAACCCCCAAAAAATTGACATCATAGATGCAGAGGCATCTAGAGACTATCTATCAGTGGTCATTCAACCAGTGGGAGATAAAGAAATTTACCTAGTCACAAATGTGTACAGCCCCCAAAGATTGGATGGTAAACTCAAGCTTCTAGACTCCCTGCAAGATCTTAGGGAAAGACATGCAAGAATCCCTTGGATCTTAGGGGGTGATTTCAACAATGTCAAATTGATGTCGGAGAAAAAAGGGGGTACTAGAATTCTGAACAAGGATTCTTGTGCATTTCAATCATTCATAGGCAATATGAAACTAGTGGATATTGTAATGAACAATGATACCTATACTTGGAACAATAAAAGAGGAGGAATGTCTCAGGTGGCATCCAAATTAGACAGATTCATAATCTCAGAAGATCTTATGATCAAGGATAAGGACATAGTGGCAAGAGTTCTCCCCTTTGCAGGCTCTGATCACTGGCCGGTGCAACTGGAAATTCAGGGCATTGGTAATCCTAGGAATCGCCCTTTCAATTTGAAAACATCTGGCTCTCCCACCCAGATTTCTGCAACAAAATTTCCATCTAGTAGGCAGAAGATCTGAATATTCAAGGCACAAGAATGTTCCTTCTTCAAAAAAGACTCAAAATATCAAACTTCGGCTCAAGGAGTGGAACAAGAAGGAATTTGGCAACATTTTTGAAGCAAAAAAAACAGTGGAGGGAAAAATGCAGGAGCTCAACCAAACCCTTATCATGGAGGGTTTTGATAAAGATAGAAATGATCAGACAACTCTATATAATCAAGAATGGGAGAACTTTTGTAAACAAGAGGAAGTTTTCTGGAGGCAAAAATACAGAGTTCAATGGCTAAAAGAAGGAGAATGTAATACTAAATTCTTCCATAGATCCACTATGGCTAATAGAGCTCACAACAGGATTTCTTCGATTAAGGACGAGGGAGGTAACCTGCTCAACTCTCATGAAGAAATAGAAGCAGTACTGGTTCAACACTTTTGGGGTATTGCACAAGAAACCGGCTCAGACAGAGATCAATACATTAGGATTATTTCAAGACATATACCTAAGCTGGTTTCCAGAGAGGACAACTTCAACCTCAATAGACCAGTATCAGAAGAGGAGGTCAGTGAGGTCCTAAAAGAAATGAAAAATGGTAAGGCACTAGGCCCGGATGGATTTAATGTGGATTTCTTTAAAGCTTGCTGGAACACAGTGAAGCAGGACATTCTGGACGCAGTGGAAGACTCCAGAAGGGACAAAACTATATTGAAGGCTCTTAACACCACCTTTATATCCCTCATCCCTAAACAGGATGTGGCTCAAACTCCTGATAGGTTTAGACGCGTTGCCTTATGCAATGTGGTCTACAAGATTATATCCAAAGTTGTGGCCAATAGACTCAAACCTCTTCTTCCCACCCTGGTGTCGGTTGAACAGTCTAGATATGTGGAAGGAAGACAAATCCTCGATAACATCATTCAAGCTCATGAGGTGGTGCACTCATTGACAATCAATAGGAAAGCAGGAATGATCATGCAATTGGATATAGCAAAAGCTTATGATAAGATGAATTGGAGCTATATTAGAAACGTTCTCACGGCTTTTGGGTTTGATCATAACTAGATCAGATGGGTAATGGCCCTAGTTACTTCTCCCAGTTTTTCTATCCTTGTCAATGGTTCTCCCTCGGAGACCTTTACTCCTTCAAGAGGCCTCAGGTAGGGAGATCCACTCTCTCCCTTTCTCTTCATACTCATGATGGAAGGACTGGGTCGAGCGATCAAGCAAGCTAAATTAGTTGGTGAGGTCAAGGGTATCCAACTTTCAGAAGATGACCAAGCCTTAACTCATGAGCGATTTGTTGATGACACCATGCTACAGGGTATCCCACGGTCAAAGAAGCTCTAGCTTATAGGCAAATCCTGAGTGACTTTGCTATGGCTTCAGGTATGGAAGTTAATCTCTCCAAACTTAGATTTTTTTATTTAATACTCACATTGCTATTCAAAGAAATATTTCTAGAATTTTGGGCTTTCAAAGGGAGTCCCTCCCTTCAAAATATTTGGGAGTTCCTCTAACAACCAAGCCTTTACACAAGAGCATCTGGGAGCTAGTGATTAACAAACTGCAAGATAAAATCAGGAAATGGACTACCAGATCTTTAAATTTGGCTAGTAGGTTAGTGCTAACCAAGGCGGTCCTTCAATCAATCCCAGTCTTCATGTTATCTGCTCTTCCAGCACTAAAAGGAGTCCTGCAGCAAATCAGAACCATTCAAAGAGATTTTCTTTGGGGCAAGGTGGAAGAACGAAAGAAATGGGCCTTAGTAGCATGGGAAAAATCTGCAAACCTAAAATCTACAGTGGGCTTGGATTGGACGATCCTTAGATTCTAAGCAGGGTTTTAGGAGCTAAATTATGGTGGTGATGGGTTAAAAACCCAAAGGCTTAGTGGGCAATGATCTAGAAAGAAAAATATGCCAGCACTTGGCTAAACAACGATCTTATAAGCATGTCAGGACATAGTAAGGGCTCTTATCTTTGGAATAAGGCCTGGGATAACAGGGACTTAGTCCAAGGAAACAGCTTCTGGGAAATCAAAGATGGAAGTCTTGCCCTATTCTAGGAGGATAGATGGAAACAAGAACCCATATTGTTCAAAGATGACTGGAGGGATCTCAAGCACGAAACAGAAACCAAAGGGTTATCTAAAGTAAAATACTTCTGGGATCAAGCCAACAGCAATGGAAAATGGAGAACCCGGGGAAACTTGGATTTTAGGGAGGACAGCCCCCTAAAAGCTAAAGCACAGACTCTACAAAAAATGTTAGACCAAAGGAAGATTCTAAAGTCAGAGGGGAAAGATCAGCTAAGATGGGGCTACAAGAATGAGGGGGACTTTAATCTCAAGGAAGCAAAACTCATTCTCCTTGACCTGAACACACAAGCTCCAGACAAGATTTGGCTTGAACTATGGACACACGAAGGCTGGATGAAAATCAAACTATTCATGTGGCTGGTTCAGCATAGGAAAATTCTAACTTGGGATAACATCAGGAAGAGGGGTATGCTGGGGCCTTCAAAATGTTAGCTCTGTGAAGCTCAAGAGGAAACTATGGAGCACCTTCTCAACAATTGTATTTTCTCCTCCAGTTTTTGGGATTCTTTTGCCACCATTTTTCGCCAGACTGACAGAGATTAAAGGAATATCATCAACACCTTAAACAATTGGAGAAAAAACTTTTCAGATAATGAAGTTCTTGGCTCAGAATGGGCCATCTTTCCTAGTTTCATTATTTGGAATGTTTGGAAAGAAAGGAACAACAGAATCTTCAAGAATGAAAAGAGGTCATCCCAACACATTTTTAAGCAGATCTTAAAACAACTCAAAGAAACTGTTGGCACCATTGTGAGAAATCTTCATAAGAACCCTCCTTCTGCTACTAATTTGAGAATTCTCTGTGATTTAGGCATGCAGGATCTTTCTCCTCAGGGACTGGAAAGGAATGTAATCTCCATGGTGTCTGAGCAAGATTTCTAGCATCCTCCCCCCAGGGGATTTTTGAAATTCAACATTGATGGGGGTTCAAAAGACAACCCGGGCACAGCTGGTTATGGAGGTGTGTTAAGGGATGAGAAAGGAAGTGTACTTTGCATCTTCCACAGTCATTTAGGAAAAAGCCACCAATAACATGGCGGAATTGATGGCTATGGAACAATGTTTAGATCTTCTGAAATAGGAAAATCGACAAAATGTGATAGTTGAGGCTGATTCTGAGCTTATCATCAACTCGGTCAAAAGGATCAGCTGGGGATCCAAGCCAGAAAAAGTTTCAAAGAACTGGAGGCTGATCCAGGGTTTTCAGTGGATTCAGATTCACATCCAGAGCCTTCGTACAGTCAGTTTTAAACATGTTCGAAGGTCGACGACTAAAATGGCGGATCTTCTTGCCAATCAAGGTGTTAACAGCACACAGAACAGGATAGTGTTGAACTGGCAAGAGCTGCCTCAGAGTAGGGTAAAAACGATTTGTCATGAGCAGGTAGAAGAAGATAGAGATGTGTTTCGAAGGAGAGCCCTGGATACGGATCCCAGGGGATTTAGACAATCCATTTAGTAGCCAGTCGGATGGCTCTGATTCTGAGAAATTTGGCAGTTGGGGGTGAGTCTCTTCTTTCCTCAGTTCCGGAAGAAAATACACATCGGAAAGAAATCTCGGCAGCCGCAATACCATGAGCTTTCCGTCCGGGCTTGGAATATCGGGTGGGGGATGGTTTTCTGGTGATCGCGGGCCTCGCGGGCGGAAAACGATTTTTCTTTTTTTTTAAGCGATGACATACAAAGAGCAACACATGGCAGTGGGGTCAGTTTGAAAACCGCCCTCATCGCATGCTAATGTTCGAACACATTGGTTGGTGTGATATGATCGTCGACTGTTGGATCATCCGCAACGGATCGACGACTGGGAATGATCGAGCTAGTTGGTGGTCGGGTTGGTTAAGGGTCGCGCTTCTTAACGTTGCGAAATAGCCCTCTGCCGTTGGATTGGATATGTTGGATCAACAATGAAGATCATTGGGTCAGGTTGGTTGGTTGGCGGGAAGTGCATATGTCCTCCATTTTTGGCAGGTTGGAAAAACGGGTGGGTGTCTCTAAGTCAAAGCCAGCTCATCTTTCCCGCGAATTGATGGGTCTCTCACTTTTGACTTCGATTTAGTCCTTAGTTTTGGTACCGCTTCCGGTTTCCTTTTGTTCAGCCTTGTATAGTTTTTTTTTTGAACTTATAAGTTGGGTGTTTAGCCCGTTTTCGGGTGGGTTTTCAGGTCCCTCCGTTGATCCACAACTCTTTGTGGATTGATGTGATTTATGTATATCATTAATGAAATAGAAGGTCCCACTCTTACTTTAGCAAAAAAAAGAGTTGTAATTAAGACATAATAATTATTTTATTATTAAAACAAATATTATGTTCAAAATATGTTTTTTTCCCTAGTGAAATTTAGTGTGGGTTCAGGCCTTGCTATATGACTGAAATTCTTTAATAATTACATCTCGACTTATTCCACCAAAAGATTCAATCAAAAATAGATTCTTCATCTGCTGACATGTTAATACCTTCCTTGAACGCTATAGAGAGCCGTGTTAATACCTTCCTTGAACTCTATAGAGAGCCGTGTTGGGTCTTCAATTATGATAGTGCCATGTGGAACACGCAAATCATCATAAACTTTCCTGTATGATGTCCCTTAACGTAGAGAATGGCTTCACAAAGCAATTTTGAAAAGTACAAACGTTACCCAAAGAACATGATGAACAATAAGCCTTATGGAAAATGAGTATTAAATAATATGAATTATTCTTAAAAAAATAATAATATGAAAACTACACTTTAATTCATGTGATCTAAAATGGTAAATAAAATAACTTATCATGTATAGAAAATTAATATAGTTGAGATAGCTTTATTAGCAATAACATTTTCACGTAATAGGTCTTAACTAATAAATCTCTTTATATAAATAATTCCAATAAATATATAAATACAAATAATTTTAATAGAAGAACACAAATCAACTAGAAACAATAGATATACAAAAATTTTAAACCCACATATTCCCAAATTTTGTTACTCCCTACTATTATAACACACTAATGCTTCTGGGTGCTTGGAAACGCTGAAATCACTAGCCTTTATATGGGGAGTTTGGGCTTGCTTAATAATATAAAATCATTTAAATGTTTTTAAATTATAATTTAAAACCTTTTAAATTTTAGTTTATAATAATTTATTCTTAATAGTATACAATCAGTTAAAATTTATTAAACCTTTTAAATTTTAATTGGTAATAACTTATCAAATAATATAACCATAATTATTTTTTAATAAGATCATTTACAAATACATGAATCACATTTTGAATATAAACAATTGGTTCAAAGTTTCAATTATATATCTCAAATAAAATTTCAGCGTCATGCGATCAAATTTCCACATTCTCAAATAAAATTTCAGCGTCATGCGATCAAATTTCCACATTATCATGGAAATGTGTTAAAATGTGTTAAAAGGTTACTTAAAAAATTAGCGCAAAGGTTGCCATGAGGTTTCCAAATAAATCGCTCCATAACGATAACCAAGTGTCTCGTGGGCGGTGGACCACATTATTTTTTGTTTAGTTATGTTCTTTAAGCAACGGGCTGTGTGGAGAAGACGGTTGTGGTAACCGATTTAAATAAGGAAAAGATAAGGAAAAGATAGGTAAGGAGCGTAGAGAGACATGCAAGAAACATTGACAAATATTACCTGTACCAAATCCAGTGAATCTGAAGTGCTTCCAAATGCCAGCTCACTGCTCGTGATCCTAATGCTAGAAAACTCAAACATATAAATTTCCATCGCAATTATGTGATCCTCTTTACAAGGCCTGCCATCCGCAATTCAATACCTTACACATCAATTAGAATATTTACAAAAATTTAGAATATTTACAAAAATCCACACAATAGTAAATACTAATATTTAGGCAGATAGGTCTTTTTTTGAGTGAGCTTTTGGTCTACACTTTGTTTCTCTGATTGACATCTGTTATATGCTTTTTTGTTTGACATCTGGTAGTAAAAAGATATTTACCGATTCATTATCCTCGCTGCCCATCACATCTGGGAAGCATGCACTCATCAGGTTACCTATATTTCCATGTTTCTAATGGCGAACAGGTATCGAACAGGCAAGCATGCACTCATGGATTAGAAAACTGTGAATGTAGATTATCCCAAAAAGGGCGTTGTGTAGCAAAGGATTTTGGTGTATGTTTCCAGGGTTATTTTCTTTTGGCTGTGTTTCTATTTATTATTCATATTTATATTCTTGTAGCGTGTTTGCTGGTTTTTGATGTAAAAAGTTCTGAAGTTCATGTCAGATTGTTCTTGAATTAGTGAATTCTCTTGGTTTCCTAGGGTTTGTGGTTGTTCTTGGGTTAGGATCCATGTTTTATTTCCATTTTAGTTTGTCTCAGAGTATATGTCTGCCTTGATTTCCTATTTTTCTTGTTCTTCAAATTTGTTTTTGAGGGTTTAGTACGGGAAAATCTCCATTTTATTTAAGGCGGTGTGATCGCGATTGCATTGCCTAAAAGTGGTTTTTTGGAAAGAGATTGATAGTAATTTTTTGTTGTGGTTTTGGATTTTCTGTTTTGATGTTTGGGCTTTGGTCTTATGCTTTCGTTCTTGCTCTCTGTGTTGTAGATCGCTCTTTTCCTTGGATCATGGCTCGTACGAAGCAGACAGCACGAAAATCTACCAGAGGAAAGGCTCTGAGGAAGCAGCTCGCAACAAAGGTAATTGCTTTCCTATATTTCTTCCGTTGCATCTTTGGTGCAGTTAATTGAGGCGTGCTGTTTTTATTGTGGCATTTTATTCTGAAGCTCCTTTTTTAAATTAGGCTGCTCGTAAATCTGCTCCCACGAACGGAGGTGTGAAGAAGCCTCATAGATATCATCCCGGAACAGTTGCTCTTCGGTATGTATACGCAGTTTAAATTTGCTTCGGATTCTATCGATATGTTTACAATGTTTTCTTTATAGTATATGTGTCTTATTGCAAATTGTTTAATCGACTGAACAGAGAAATTCTAAAGTATCAGAAGAGCACGGAGTTGCTAATTCGGAAGCTGCCATTTCAAAGGCTTGTGAGGGAAATTGCCTAGGACTTCAAGGTAACGTGTCACCTTTCTTGCTAAAATTTTAGCTTAATTGGCGACCCATTTAAATGAATTGTTTGGTACTCTGTTCTGGCGATGGTACTTGTCTAATTATTTTGTTTTATTGTGTTCAGACGGATCTGCGATTCCAGAGTCATGCTGTCTTGGCACTTCAGGAGGCTGCAGAGGTCTATCTTGTCGGTCTGTTTGAAGATACTAACCTCTACGCCATACATGCTAAGAGGGTGACCATCATGCTGAAAGACATTCAGCTTGCAAGGTGTATCCGTGGGGAAAGGGCCTAGGCCTGTTTTCACGGTGATGATTTGTAAAGGTCGGATTTTTTTGGGGGGAGAATTCTATAGCATGTACATATATTTGATGAAGGAAGCTTTTTGCAGAAACACATTGTAGACTGCAGGATTTTGTAATGTCGTATAATTGAAGTTTACGTTGACTACAATGGATATTGTGGATTTATGACTTCTAATTGAATGGGTCGACTCGAGCTAATTGTAGCTGCTTATTAATATGGAACTTTTTGCCATTCGAAGCCATGTTTTTTGAACCCATACTGCATGTTGATGCTTGTTAAGCTCTTCATTATTATATGGTATAATTATTGTTTATCAATGTTGAAGTGCTATATGTGTCTTCATGTATAAATTTAATTTGTTTTTCGGTAGACAACATTCTTCGTGATTTATATTCTACATTTTCTCTTACTTTACACTGATAATATTATGCACTTTCTATTACTTTTCACTGATAATCAACCGCAATACAAGATGTTGTATGACGATGTCTTTTATCAATGTTGAAGTGCTATATGTGTCTTCATGTATAAAACTAGTTGTTGAACAATAATTTATCCTGTTTGCAAGAGAGGGTTGTTTTATCTTGTTTGCAAGAGAGGGCTATGAATTTGCCAAAATTCTGCTAAAGCAATTATTCTACAAATCCACTACGGTTGTGAGCAATGAGTATTTATAATTATGTTATTAAATATTTGGATGGATTTTATCAGCAAGGCTGAATCTACTATTTTGTAATGCACAATAGTCTTGCGATGTGTTTGCAAAAATATGTTCTTGAATATTTGCATGGATTTTATCTGTCTGACTGTTTATCTGTCGGACTGAAGTGAGTGATTATGGAATGTTTAGTGGTTGTATCAATTTGTTTGGAAAATTTTGTTTTTGAATACTTGGGAAGAGATTAGTTTGCAATGCGTGGTAGTTTTGAGCAATCTGTTTGCACTTTGCAAAAGTGCAAGTTGTTGCAATGCTCAATTGGGAAGTTTCTTTTGGAAAATTGTTTTGCCATTGTTTTTGTGATGGTGCAGTTTTAGCTAATATTCATTTTTATTCCTTGTGAAATTTTATTCATCTTTCCATATGGCCAATTCATTGTCAGTTTGTTAAATTTTATTCATTCTTTCCATATGGCCAATTCATTGTCAGTTTGTTGTTGCTGTCTCGTCGTGGCCACACTCGGGGAGCCACAATGTGACTAACTCATTATTGTCAATTTAGTGCATCTTGGCCACTTTGTCAATTTAATGATGACTTGAAGAAATTCTTCAAGTGTCATGTTTCGTTATCCAGTGTGAATTTTTATGTTTTCTTCCCATGTGGCCAAATCATTGTCAATTTAGTGCATCTCAGCCACCGTATCAGTTTACAACACATGTTGGTTGAAGAGACAACACATGTTGGTTGAAGAGTTTCACGGTTAACTGCTTAACACTCCGTTTTGATTTTTCATGAAACCCTCATTCCCAGTTTTCAGGAATCATTCATTTTCAGTTTTCCAACCAAATTACTCTTTAAATAAAAGAATGAAACACTCTTTCTCAAATAAAAATGTTCTCACTTAAAAGATAGAAATACTCATTTTCAGTGTTCTACCCAAATTTGAAGGGTTATCACCAAGTTTGAAGGTTTTAACGCAATAGCATTTTTGATGCTCAATTTGAGGGGTTTGGTTTTTTCTGGGTGCTACAATTTTTCTGAATAATGAAAATTTCTAGCTTATTTGCTTATATCAAACATTTGTGTAGGGTTTCAACCAATTAACATTTCATTGAGTATGTATTTACAAATCAATGATTCTGGGATCAAATCCCACAAAGCAATTCTATATATGCTCTTCAAATTCCTTCAATCGTTTGAAAGTAAAACCAATGAACTACCAAATTTTACTATAATAAAAAACAATTAGAAAGCCTTTAGCCATCCCAAATTGCTCATCCTTTAAGCTTGAACCAACATCTCTTCTAAAAAATTCAACAATTCTACTTTAATAATCCTATCGGCCTATTTTTGTACCTTTTAAGATAATTGCTAGTAACTATTTACTATTGTAACATTTATTGTATCACTGTCTACGCAATATCGTAAAAAAATAATAACGCCGTCACGATATTAACCCGCCTTTATGAGAATCCAATTTACCTAATAGCTTAATGGTCGTTCCTTTTTGGAAAGTATTATAACCAATAAAGATCACCATTCAAAGTGTGCATTTTTGCTTTGCTCCCAATTCCCCCACTGTCCCGGGATATGTGTCTATAAAAATAAGATAATATATTTGTATTCATCAAAATGTGCCACGTTGTCATTCGCTCGTTGAGCATGGTCAACAACATCTCATCAACGATGAGCAACCTCTCATCAACCTAGTTAAGAGGAGATGAACATGTAAATGTCGATAAATAAAGGTGGAAACATTGAAACTACAGCAGAAAAGGTGGAAAAGGGCAGGGTTTTGGTCAAGCCATCGATAACTTTTACCAGTAAGAGAGTCGGACCGCCCATTAAATGAAAAATTGATGAAGTTTTTATATTTTTTACGCCCTTAGTTTTATGTTTTATTCAAATTTGTGTGTCAATTTCCTTTTGTCATTTTCATTTTGCCATATTTTTTTTTCTAATGAATAGTGTATTTAATATATGTTTTTAAGTTATTTTTTTTAATAATTATTCATGATATGTTTTATTCAAATATGCGAATTTCACTGTTTTATTATTATTATTATTTTTTTAATGAAGAGTTTATTTAACATATATTTTTTTTTATAGAAATTTATTTTTTTATAATGAATGTACCAGTGGTTTTTAAGTATCTTTTTTGAAAAGTTTTTTTGTTTTTTTTCTATTTTAATTTGTTTATAATTTAATAGAGATTCATTGAAATCACAAGTGTGACAAGGGAACTTTTCACAATTGAAATGCCCTAGATATTTTTAGGTGTGTTGAATCTATATAAGAAGTCAAAAAACCAATTTAAACAACACAAATCAAGATTTGACAACAAATTTTTTCATTCAATTCCAGCTAGAAATCCGCCAAAAACTCTAAAAAGTCTCACTTAAAGTCTACTCTAATAAATATATGCACTTTCAAATAAAATTAAAACTAATACTTCAAATTTAAATACTACTCACCACATTTTCTAAAACATCTCAAAGTGCTCAATATTTTTTAGATTTTACACTCAAAATTGTACAATTTCAAGATATTCCTATCCAATTTAAACCAGAAAACTCTTAAACCACTGCTGCATTAACCCACCAAAAAAAACTAACTGAATCAAATCACACGAAATATCATTAGTAACATCAACATACATTTTAGGTACATAATGATTTAATAACTAAACACCAATATATTGTATGAAAATAATGATTTAATAACTGAAGTCCCATCATTACTCACACTCACAGAGAAGCATGAAAAAAAAGTGTCCAATTTATTTTATTCACTAATCGGATCTTTTAACAAATCACTTTTTTGCATTAAAGTAAACAATATTGGACATTAATACTATAAGATGCGCTGAAATCAACAATCACGTGTTTACAGTGATTTATAAGTATAATTCTGAAGTCCTTTAAAAAATGTTAAACGACCAGAAATCCAACGCCTTTTACTGTATATGGTATTTCAACTGGACTAGAGTCTGATGGAAAAAAATTTCTAACCCAGTGTTATGGAGCAAGCGTTAACGAACCTGTCATTGTTTAGCTGTAAGTTTGTTAGCCATATAATTTTCAGTGGAAATGGAGTGTTCGAAAGTCACCGTAGGCACTTGACTAACGAGCTTACCGCTAAACAGACATTTAATACCCAATGACAGACTCGTTAACGGTTATCGTGTCATGGTGCCCTGACTGCTCATCGATTTACTGAAGTCCATGTTTATTTGTTAAAATTAGTGCTCATTTCATGATTTTCGTACCTCTCCTCAGTTTTCCAATCTGTGACAAATCTGGGGTTATAATTTCACATACGTTTTATGTTTGAGTTGAATTATGTTATGCCATTACTCGACGGCATAGTTACCAAATTCGAATTTGAATTCGGATTCGAATTCGATACGATATGATAAATATTCGGATGGAAAAATTTCAATTCGGAAAAAATTCGAGAGTATATATCTTAAGCATTTAAATATACATACTCTTTTTCTTATAACAATAATGTCTTGTCATTTTCTTCCCATAAAACAATTTTAAAATTAGTCTTTACCTACCAAAACTACAACCACACTTATCTTCAATCCAAAATCTATCTCTGTTTTAAAATTCAAAATTCCCTCCTAGTTTCAAATCCGATCTAAAATCTTTTTATAATTAATATTTATTTAAAAAAATAATATTTAAAACTCAAAGCTATCGTTCTTTAATTTCAAATTTCATCTAAAATCTTTTATAATTAATACATATTTAAAAATGAAATATTGAAAACTTATTTTTATAATATCTTAAAAAACAATTAATTATTATAAAATTTACTCTTCACTTACTCTTCAAGATTTTCTCAAATTATTTCTTTTTCTATTATCTCAGCGTTTTAAACTCTTTAAGATAACACTAAAATTTAAAATTCCATTTCCTACGTGCAATCGGGCTGCTATCTCTTCAAGATTTTGCTCCTAAATTTTTTCATAATATTTAAAATATCAATTATTTTTTATAAAAATTACTGTTCAAAATTTTCTCAAATTATTTCTTACTTTTATGATCTCGGTTTTTTAACATCTTTAACACAACACTGAAATTTAAAACTCGAAATTTTCTCAATCTGATAACCTTTCCATTTCCTACCTGCCCACAGCTATATTTTCAAAATTTTGCTCAAATTATTTTTTTCCTTATTTAGTTTTTTCAGTTTTTGAAACTCTTTAAAACCATACTGAAATTTACAACTCTTTTTTCAATCTTGCAAACTTTCCATTTCCTGCTTCCGATCCGGCAGCTATCTATTTTGTACTATTTTAAATTTTCAAACCCCCAAATTAATAAATCCTTGGGATAAACTAAAAACCATAAAGCTACGCCAACTAACTTTAAACGAAGCTACACGAACCGAATCGAATTTTCATCGAATTATTCGATGTACGAATCGAGTTCCCGAATTTCCGTATTTTTTTGTCCGATACGGACGAATTTGGTAGCTATGCTCGACGGACATTTGGTTAACATTTAATATATATTTCAATATTAAATTTGCATCCAAGATAAATATATACCTACGTTATGTAATTTTATAAAGGTCAAGAAAACAGTGATTTGATTATTAAATTTTTTTCATAGTTTAGAGTTATTGATTTTTTCTTCACATAAATAAATGAGTATGCGGCGAATTAATTTCTTGTATATTCGCCGCTACACGCCCAGTTTTGACATAGTGCCTCAAAGGCATGATGTCTCCATGCTCTTCTACTCCTCGCGCTCCGCCAGGTGCTTGTTCCTTACCAGAGAAAACTGAGAAATCGTTAACGCCTACTTTCGTCAATATTCCGTCTACAGGCATGGATGGGTTCTCACTCTGCCGGTGAGCTGGTGGGTTCTCACTCTGCCTTTGTGAAACTCCCAGATCCCACGGACATAGGTGCGGTTAAAAAGATTGATCGCATCCATGTTCGTGGGATTCCAAAATATTCCAAAAATCTGTAATTTACTTTGGCCACTTTGCCTACACTCTTTACGAGTCCTCCGCAAATGCTTACTAGTTTTTATAGGAGTTGTCTATAATGACTTTTTGGAGATCTGGTGACGGAATCCGGCGGAAGAAATTGAGGTTAAATCTTGATTTGTTGCAGTTAAAATGGTTTTTTAACTGCATATTTGGATTAAGCACCCTGAAAAACCCCTGGGACGCTTTGATTGTGCAGAAACTAGCTATCAAACTTGCGATTCCAATAAATTGCTGCCGGATTTTGACCGGAAAAACCTACCGGAAAGGCTTCCAAAAAGTCTCATTATAGACAATTGCGTTTTTATATATAAAAAATTGGAGCACCACCACGAACACCTTTCTTTTTCCTGCACGCTGGCCTTGTGAGCTTTAACAGAATTTAATGCACTACAACAATAAGTTTCTTGGGGATAAATGTTAATTATGTTAGGCTAATCTCTTGGTTAAGAGCACATAAATTCCTTAAATGCGCTGCGTGTTATAATTGTATTTTTATGGAGTTGTCTATAATGCCACTTTTTGGAGATTTCGGTGACGGAATCCGCAGAAGAAATTGAGGTTAAATCTTGATTTGTTGCAGTTAAAATGGTTTTTTAACTGCATATTTGGATTCAACACCTTAGAAAACCCCTGGGACGCTTTCATTGTGCAGAGACTAGCTATCAAACTTGCGATTCCAATAAATTCCTGCCGGATTTCGACCGGAAAAACCGGCCAGAAAAGCTTTCAAAAAATCGCCAGAAAAGCTTTCAAAAAATCGCTTTATAGACTATTTCCATTTTTATTAGCAATCAATCGGAGTTGTCTATAATGCGACTTTTTGAAGATTCCGGTGAAGGAATCCGGCGGAAGAAATTGAGGTTAAATCTTGATTTGTTGCAGTTAAAATGGTTTTTTTAACTGCATATTTGGATTCAGCACCCTGAAAAACCCGATTGTGCAGAAACTAGCTATCAAACTTGCGATTCCAATAAATTGCTGCCAGATTTTGACCGGAAAAACCTACCAGAAAGGCTTCCAAAAAGTCTCATTATAGACAACTGCGTTTTTATATATAAAAAATTGGAGCACCACCACGAACACCTTTCTTTTTCCTGCGCGCTGGCCTTGTGAGCTTTAATAGAATTTAATGCACTGCAACAATAAGTTTGTTGGGGATAAATGTTAATTATGTTAGGCTAATCTCTCGGTTAAGAGCACATAAATTCCTTAAATGCGCTGCCTGTTATAATTGTATTTTTATGGAGCTGTCTATAATGCGACTTTTTGGAGATTTCGGTGACGGAATCCGGCGGAAGAAATTGAGGTTAAATCTTGATTTGTTGCAGTTAAAATGGTTTTTTAACTGCATATTTGGATTCAGCACCTTCGAAAACCCCTGAGACGCTTTCATTGTGAAGAAACTAGCTATCAAACTTGCGATTTCAATAAATTTCTGCCGGATTTCGACCGGAAAAACCAACCAAAAAAACTTTCAAAAAATAGCTTTATAGACTATTTCCATTTTTATTAGTAATCAATCTCATATACTTTCGGTGTGATATTACCGTGATTCGGGATCTTGGAAACTTTATTAGCAATCAAATCTTGCCAAACATTCCCAGTGAAATTATGAAACTGGTTATTCCGGATCCTGGAAATGGGAATTTAGAGGCACTTGTAGGTTAAGACAGGTATTATAGATTTTGACAGATTTAATTTGAAATGGTACGTCATTTTGACAAGTTATCGATTTCTAAAACACGTTAGGATAATAATGAACCATCACAACACTAAACATGTGTCGTCAATAAAGGAGGTTGTACAGCAAACGATCTCCGAAAAATAATTTCAAAATAAAACCTAAGCTCTCAATCAATCATCATGCAAAAAATATAGAATATAGTTAAAAAAATAATTTTTTTTTTTTTATAAAATTAACAGGTTTGATTGTTGGTGAAACAATAATTATGTCAAATTCAACGAATGAACGATTGCGTTATCCCTGCCCTGGTAAGGGATAAAATAATTACATACGTTGCAGGGTCAAAGCTATGTAAATAGCACGTCATATCAATCATTCAACTAATTATTTTATTAGTAAATAATTAGTTATAATTATTACAATCGTGGAAGCATAGGCTATTAGGGAGTGCATATTTGAGTGTTTTTATTTGGCCAAATTTATTTAATATAGTTTCTAAACTTTTTAATAATTTGATAGAGTTTTTATTTATAATTTTTTATTTACTTTTTCCTAAGGTATTTTATTTTTTAAAAATTAATTTTAATTATAAATTAATTTAATAAAGTAGTTAATTAAACTTATTTTTAAATATATCACATTTAAAAAAATTATTAAATAATTATTAATAATAAAATTTATCTTTATAATGTAAAAAATGTAAAATTAACACTTTTCATATTTGTCAGTTTTAATTAAAATTATCAAACTAAAATAAAAACTATGTATAGTATAAAAAATAATTAATTAAAATAATGCAATGTTTGTAGGGATTTCTGGTTTAATTTTTTGGTATGCTAATTTCTCTTTTTTTTTTTTTTTTTTTGCCTAATTTCAGCCACCATCTATTTATCAAATTATATTATTAAATTTTAATTTAGCTATAAGTAAACTAAATGGCATATTATATATATATATATATATATATATATATATATATATATATATATATATTTCCAAACAAAATCATTTTTACTTGAATTTTTTAACTTTTTATTATTATTACTAATTATTTGAATTCTCATCTATAGTATGGTAAAAAAAAAAATTGGAAATTTTAAAGAAAAATGCAAGATGTATTTGACATTTGGGCATTGCCCAAATTAAAAAAAAAAAAAAAATCAAGCCATGACTTACTCTTATCCTATTTGGACAGTGAAGAGACTCTTAAATTCCCATTTGGACATTGTAGATTTCATCTAGACTCTTACATTCACATGCTTGTGGGTCATCTATGAAATTATTATCAGTTGGTTGACATCATGGAGACAAAAATTTTACTTAGGTTTGCTGCATTATCTCTATCTAGACAAAATTTTATAAGAACTCTCTTTGTTCATGAATTATTTTGTTATTTTAATTGTAATTTTTATTAGTAGAAAGTTGTATATATTTATTGCTTTTTAATCTAGTTTAACTATATTTAAACTAAGCGTAGCTATTGTCTAGCCTTTGTTCAAATATAGAAATTGATTCATACTTTTCAAAGTTCAATAATTAAACTAAGCAATAGATAACACTAACTATACAGGCTTATTCAAATAAAAAACTATATATATATAAGAAATATTTATTTTTTTTACTTTTGCGTAAATTGCAATGCATGTTATTTTATATATAACATTCATTTTCCTTTTGGGTTTGTTATTCAGACCAAATAACTTTTATTTACTACAAATTTATATGTTAAAAATAATAAATATAAATATAAATATAAAATTATTTTCATATTTATTAATTATAAATAATTATTGTCTCATTCATATATATATATATGAAAGCATCGTTTATCTAAACACTTCCATATCAAAACAGCTATCAATGCTAAATAACACACATAACTCTCCTAAATCATCCTGCTCAGATTCAATATTATTTTTCAACACGGTTCAGCGGCGTTTATCTTTATACCAAGAAAAGCCCTCCATTAATCTTTTTAAAATACCGTGCATGACAAACTAATTAATCGGTGAACAATAGCATATCGAAATAATTTGAAGTAATTCGGATTCTTAACGCAAATACTTTTTAAAATAAATACTGTGAATGACAAACTAATTAATCGGTGAACATAATTCGTAATCTTAACAAAATACGCCTCTGCGCACGTCCAATGTGTTTTTTATTTTTTCCGGAAAGAAAAATCATGATTTCCATTATAAAAAAATTACATATTATAAAGGCCGTGGCACATGCAGTAAGAAAGATGACCGTGGTCAACAGTATGGAGTTATACAAAACCTGTAACAAAAATTTACCAAAAAAAAGAAGAAAACCCTATTTCGTAGTCTGAAGGATGTTCAAATACTTATATATTTACATAATGTGATCTTTATTATAATGGCAGGGGTACTACCGACTAAATTACATTTCAGTTGAATATTCGAGGACGAACGCTTTGAGAACATCTTCACTGTGTTTGCCAAAGACACGGATGCATGCCTCCCTTGCCTTGACTGCCTTCTGTTGCGTTAAAAATGCTTCATTTTCATCCCCCATCAAAAGCTGGACATTTTTGAACATTCCCGCGGCCAATTTCAGATTTAGGATGTCCCCAGGCGCAGTGGTTTGAATGACATCCATAATTTTGTCCCAGGAAGGAAAGCTGCCATTCAACATGGCGGAAAGGAAGTTTCTGGACACTGTTACTGCTACTAGATATGGACATACAAACGATGCACGAATCCAGAGCCTCTCTTCTTCAGTTTTTAACACGTGGGAACTCCGGATGATCTCCTCTGCCTCTACAGAAAGACTCAAGTACTCTGCGCCTGTCTGAATATCCACATCGGAGAGCTGTCGACGACACCTTGCAGAAATCAGTTCATCAAATCTTTGGGTAATTATAGACTCCAGCGATGTCCTGAAAGAGTGTTCCAGAATACATCTCCTGCACTTGCACATGAAGCCCCAGTTCTTGAACCTGGCTTGGCGCTGCGGTAAGGTAACCAGGACATCGAAGTAAGGAATGGTAATCTCTTCTCCTCTCTCGATAGGCTTGGACGCGTGAATAAACATGGCGCTTCCCACTTCCAGCCAGCTCGAGTTCGGCAAGCAGGAATGGTTAATGAAAGACGGCAGCAACCAGAGACCGTGAAAACAGTCTTGCTGACGGAGATTGGCTTCATAGATTCCTGATTTTGAAGCAAACATCTGTACGGCTCCACCGAATGCGTTCAGACCTATAATATCCCGAATGCGGTTAACATCCACCACCAAATTTTCATTTTGTTCTCCTGGGCTTTCCGTTTTAAACAGATCAATGGCTGGAGCATCCAGGCTGCAAGACATAGGGGAATCCTGTAAACTATACACCTGGCGGAGCAATCTCTGTGATTTCCTGACAGCACAGACGACCGCGGACAAGTGATCTTCTCGAGTCGCGGTAGTAACGTTGGCAAAGGCGCTGTCATAAACAACTGCCACAGCATTGCTTACCAGCAACAGTTGCCCGGTCTTTATTTTTCGGGTGGCGTAGAGTCCTCTCCCGCGGCCGTCTTCGGTCATCTTGATCTCCACAGAGCCCACGAAATCAGCCACTTCCGGAGGAGTAGATCGACGTCCGAGCAGATAGTCCGAAATGTCATACTTGCCATTCAAGCTCTGGGCGTAGAAGGTCTTGGCCTGGCCTAGCGCCGCTTGTATTTCCCTCTGCCCGGGACTGGTCTTGTCTGCTTTCTTCAAGCACTCGCATGCCGCCCCATAATGCCGCAGCCCGAGAAGAGCCCGGCCTTTCCTGTATATTGTTTTGAGATGCCCGGGATCGATCCGAAGGGCGTCGTCCGAATCCTCCAACGCCGATTTGAATTCTTTTATCTGCAACCACGTCTCTGCCCTGTTGGAATACGCAAGTAGAAGGCCGTTGACGATGCTATTATTAGCATTGGAGGAGCCCTCCTTGAGCTGAAGCAGAGCGGCGTCAATGCATCTCGTATAATACTCGGCCGCCGCTTCCCAGTTCTGTTCTCTGAAGCACCTGTTACCTTCTTTTCTCATGTCCTCCACATCCACATGGAGCAGGTTCTCCGTCCGCTTCCCCTTCTCAGCCATGACCTTAACAACGTTGGCGGGGTTGTCGACGCGGATAATAAGGCCATCGTCGGCGGCGACTTTAAAATAGGGCTCCTTGACGGCCACCGTGGCACCCTTGGGGTAAAGCCTCTTGACGTCCGCCCCCGAGGGAGCGACGTTGTAGATTTCCAGCCTGACGGCTAGTCCATTATTGTCTTCCAGCAATGTCACGATACTGCATATCTTGTGGGCATCTGCGCACAACATCCCGTAAACCACGCGGCCTCGATGGACCTCCCCGACCTTCAACTCGTCGAAGGAAATGGGGTTCAGCTTTTCCAGCGGAGCCGAACAAGCTGCGCCACCGCTGCTAATTGGGTCAGTGACGGATGAGCGTATCTGTACAGTGCCTTCTGCTGGGGATCTCAGCTCACGGCCGATATCATCGTGAAGCTGGAGGAGGGCTCGCTTATCGAATCTTTCCGAGGCGTGTTTGACGGCAGCTCGCTGCTGCAATAACTGGAAGGCCGCCATTAAACCATACATATCCTCCATCCTTTTGATGTCTTCCTCTTCTTCTCCTTTCCTCTATCCCCTTTACCACGTTTTCCTATTTTCCTGCGCTGCAGCTCTGTTATGTGCCAAATTTATATTTAAATACGAGAGGCCTGCTCTCACATTTAACTAAAGCTAAACCCTTCACAGGATTGATGCAACGATTCCTCTGCTTCTTTCATAAGAAATCCAGCCACTTTCTTCACGGAGACTAAAGATGGTTCCTTCCTCGATTAAAAGCCAGTTCCTTCCATCTTTCATTGTAATGGGAGGTAGTTCCTTCCTCATTTAAAAGCGCTACTCCCTTCCTTTTCTTTCTCTTTTCTTTTTGGCCTATTTTGCGAGAGAAAAGGGGTTGCTGTAATGTAACGTTGCTATCCTGTGAACCGTGAGTGTCGTGTCCACAGTGTACGATAATAAAAGCCGTATTCTAGCTTTTATTTTCCGGAAAATATTGGAAATTTAAGCACTACTTTTTGTTAAAATTTTGACAATTTTAAGTTAAAACATTTTGTTTTAATATTTTGATATATTTTATTTTACAAATTTTACATTGTGCTGAATTTATTTTTACTCTGAAAAACATAATTAGAACACTCTTACTCTCAAAAATTTAAAAAAAATATAGATATGTATAAAGATACCTAAAACTTTTGGCCGACGAAATTTCTGCTCCCCAGCGAACGCCTAATAAAAAACAGTTTCAATAGACTCTCTATTTAGGCATTTGATTTTGCTTTATTTCGGTGGAGCACAAAGTAAACTTTAAAAAATAGGATATATTTAAAAATTTAAAATTGTGAAAAATATTCTATATATACAATTTTAATACTTAAATCGATTATTTTATTAATTTTTGATAAAAATAATTAAACTATTAATTAATAATAAAAATAATTAATAATCATATTATATATGACATATCTTTAAAATAAAATATTTATTTTTATATATAAATAAATTATAGTTTAAAAAAAAAGTTAATTTTAAATTTATCATTTCACCAAAATTTCTAATAAAATTAATAAATAAAATAATAGAAAACACATCAATATTATTTATTTATTCAAGTGTGGTGGAAAGTGACGGTTTAAGTTATTTAAGAGGAGAGTGGTGTGAAGTTTCTAATATGGAGAGCCTACAATACGGTTTCATTTATGCGAAAGCGAGGTTGCCCTCCAACATATATGATATTGCTATAGAAATCCACTCTTGTAGGTGGGATTATTTGGATGTTGCAGAGAGGGTACAATTTGCAGAGATGATGTTATTTTTTTGGTGATTATATTTTTTATTTTTTAGTGTGAATTTGTTTGTTATTGATCTTCATATTAAGGAAGATTAGGTTTTTGTGGGTGTTGTGCAGAGGAATGGTGTATGAGTACAAAGAAATTTGAAAGTTTAGAGATAATAGGGTTTGTGGTTTGTTGTAAATCGTGAAAAGGTGTACTATTAAAACGTTTCTTAGTGTAAAGGTTACTGATTTGAAATTTCATAGGTAAAAATTTAGCCATGCTAAGGGCTCATGTGGCTAGACCAAGTACAATCCTTATTTGATTTTGACGACTTAAATACCAAGTGCAATTCTTATTTAATTTTGACGACTTAAATACCTCTTAATCACAACTACTCAAACTACAAATTAAATTTGCAAATCATTTCAAAAATCACATAACCTCATATATATAATCTAAAAATGTTAATAATATAAAATATTATATTTAATTTTATAAATATGAATTCTCTAAATTAAAATTAAAAAAAAAAAATTACTAAATGTAAACGTCTTTTCCTTCTACGGAAAAACTAAAACACCTAGGCATCTTAAAAGGTTGTATTCACCTCATCTAAAATATTATATATATACATAATTAATGAAATGTCGACATCTTTTCCTTCTGGAGGAAAAGGAGAAAAACCTAGAGATCTTAAAAAGTTGAATTCACCTACCTATGTGTTAAACCTAGGAAGAATACCGAGAATATACTTATTATTATCTAATTTCACACTTTAACATGGACAAGAATTTCTTGATTTTTAAAAGATTTAAAAGAAATTCTATGGGTCACATGAATAAGAATCACTTTATTTTCTATGGATCTAAAATAAATTTGAATCATCAAAATTCAGAATGACACTTTGTAATAGTTTTTAAATAAAATTAACCTAACTTTAAAGCGGTGGAATGAGATTGTAGAAAGAAACTTGGGGGACTATTTTTCCCAATGACACAAACGTATCTCTTTTTAATGACTACTCAATGTTATAAAAAGTGATGGAATAATGACTATTCAATGTTATAAAAAGTGATGGAACTAGAAGGAAATTCATGGGACTATCTTGCTCAAAGACATAAAAAGTTTTTTTTTAATCACTATTAGACGTTACGAAGATAAGAAAGAGGGTTTAAAGAACATTTAAAGTTTACATAATGAAGAATTTTAATTTAATTTTTACAAATATTAATAATCATAGTTATAGTTATTAGAGATAGAAATAGTGGTTAGTTTGAATGGTTGCAATGTTGATGTAGATGGAAGGGTGTTGGTCTAATTATGATTATTTATAATTAATCATAATTAATTATTGTTATTTTTAATGTTTATGGTTAGCTTTTTTTAACTATGTTCACTATCATCAAGCATAATTAGTCAATAATATTTGACCATAGTCAATTCTAGTCAACAGTGGTTTATCAATCTTTTTCTAGCATATCAATCGTGAACTATTACAACCACATTAATATGTTGATTGATGTTATTTTCCGCTTTTTGTATGTCAATCGATACCATTAGTTTTTAAAGGTGGAAAATAACATTGATCAATATATATCACCCACTTTATTTTTAATGTGAATTTGCTAGTAGTGGACGAAATGGTGGCAGCCCAAAAACATACTAAACACAAATGGCATACTATACTAACTCAGAAATAGTCATTCACTTGCTTCAGATTCAAATGCACAGATTTAACATATGCATATGTAATTCTCAACATCATAAATACATAGGACACAACTAGCTAGCTAATTAGAGCGAGTTGTCCTCTCGATTTATCTTGATTAGGTTAAAGTTGATTAGGAGCTAGTGAGACCAAATCAAGTTCAAAGTTGTTCACATTCATGTATCGGTACCCATGGTATTAGGCCCATGCTATTCTAATGAAATCTAATTTTACAGGGGTGTGAGTAAAAATAAAAGGGTGAAAGAAGTGAGTGAAATGTAATATTTTCATTGTTATTGTAATTAAAAACTACTAATACTATTTTTCTACTATCTTTATTAACAGTTGGTATTAGAGCTCCACGTGGTGTAAACTAGGCACTATGGAGAGTAATATAGTAAACCACATCGAGAAGTAGAATGGGGCCAATTTCACCCTATGGAAATTAGAAATGGAGGATATTCTGATTCTAAAGGTTCAATATTTACCAATTGAAGAAGTGGCAAAGAAACCCTCAACAATGACAAATGAAGCTTAGATGTTGTTGGATAGGAAGGTCATTGCTACAATTCATCAGTACCTAGCAAATAGTGTCTACTTTAATGTAGCAGGTGAGAAGACAAAAGATGGGCTATGGAAGAAGTTGCATAATTTATATGATAGGAATACGACATAAAATAATTTATTCTTGATGAAGAAGCTATATAACCTCAAGATGAAGAGGGGTGCTTCAGTTTTTTTTTTTTTTTGTCACGAGGAAAAATCAGTAACTTTCTATTAATAAAATAAAAATTTACATAGAGTAGATGCACAAGTGCATTCAGGAATTGTCCCAGGAGACCAGTGTATGTGCTTAAAACACTCATAGTAGCTAAGCTACAAAAAATAAAAAACAAATAGTGTCTACTTTAATGTAGGAAGAATTTTCATAATTTATATGATATGAATACGACATCAAATAATTTATTCTTGATGAAGAAGCTATATAACCGCAAGATGAAGAAGGGTGCTTCATTTTTTTCTAGTTTTTTTTTTCTTTTTATTTTATTTTTTCTTTCGAGGAAAAATCAGTAACTTTCTATTAATAAAATAAAAATTTACATAGAGTAGATGCATAAGTGCATTCAGGAATTGTCCCAAGAGACTAGTGTATGTGCTTAAAACACTCATGGTAGCTAAGCTACAAAAAAGAAAAAATTTAAATTACATTTAGCGAGATAAACTGGTTTTTTCTTTTGGACTTTTTGTCAAACCCCAAGTGATGGAATTGTAGTAATAATTGCCAACTCATTATTTCTTGAAATGTTTGATGCTTCTTTATCTAAATATGAGTTCTCAGATACATGAGATCACTTAGTTCCACCTGTGCCTTGATTGTGGTTGTTTTCCTCGTGTTGGTTCTCGAGAATCAGAACCACTGTCGAGTTATTTGGATTCTCTTCTTGTTTGTTTTGAACCTTCTCCTTGTCTTCTCCCTCCTCTTGAGAACCTTGTTGATTTTTCATCTCTGATTGTTGTTGGGTCTCATCCAATTCTTAATCCTCATCATCTGATGAAGGAGGGTATGGGAATTGCCATCCTTTTTTTCTTTTGTGATCTGTTTTGTGTTCTTTTATTTGCTTATTTGCAGGTGTTCTACAAGTGCCCTGTTTGATGGCAAATACGGCATCTACAGGAAGTGTTTTCAAAATCTAACCACTATGTCCACTTGAAGTCTTGAAGTGTCAGGTGAACACAATCGGGAAGGTCTTTATGTAAATCCATCTCCACACAAATATGGGAAAATGTGAAGACAACGTTGTCCATTCTTTCTCGATCCATCTTTAGGAACCTTCCCAAAGAGTTTCCAATGCCTTCTAGGACCTGGTGGTGCCAAAAGGGGAGCAGAAGGTTATGTAGCCTTACCAAACCGACATTTTTGCAACCACTATTGAGTTTGCATCAAAACCAGGAAACTTTGGGGTTACGAAGAGACCCGCCCTTCCCCAAAACCATGGTCCTTCATTTATGACATAATTAAAGTCTTTTTGAGTATGAAACTGAACCACAAAAAAACCTTTTGCACAGAGATAAATGTCACAATCTCTGGTCCAGTTGAGGTAGATCCACTCATTTAGATCTTCATATTTGGACCAGAAACCATTAAATCAAAATATGATCTAACTTTTGCTTGCAAAGTAGTGAAGAGACCACTTACTTCTGGTAATTCTATAGACAGATATGGGGCTTTCTCCATCTTCTCTACAATGTACGGACCTGGGATTGTCAGATTTGGGTTTTGTTTGTCCTATGTGGAAGCTTTCCCTCTTAATGCATCCAAGAACGAAGTCGGACCCTTACTAGTCGAAGATGATTTGGGTGGTTTGCTCGCTCCTAGGGAACCACCTTGTAGTCCTAAATTCAGGATAATGGTAGAGTTCCTTTGAATACCATAGTCTTTCAAATGGACCACATCTTGCAACAAGTCTACTGTAAATCTACACTTCTTCTCCTTTTCAACTTTGTGCCTCTTTCGTTGCTTCTCATCAACTTTCTTATGCAGACTACTTCACTTCAAAAAGTTATGTTTCCATTCCACATTGTATATTTTATAAGCAAACCATATTGGTTATTAATATTCTTTGCAGTAATATGAAATGAAGCATTGTTTATTGGTCTTCTAAAAACTACTCATAGGCTTCTCTCTTCATTTTCAGTTCTTAAAGAGAATTTGTAATATAAAATAGAGCTGAAATAAAACAACTCAACAAGTAATGATTACAAGTCTAGACAAATCATATTTGTATTATATTGTATCATACAAATTTCTATTTAATGAAAGCGTATATTTTCCAACTTGTGTCTCAAAATTTTATGTTCCATTTGACAATGTTCAACCTTCACATTGATTATCATAGCCTTTGAACTTCACATCACTTTCATCCTTTGCATTTCAAGCACTCTTGCAACAATGACATACATCATGAATTAATGTCAACACATCCATCAATTATGACAATTTGACATCAATGCCAACATTACCAACACCCAAAACTTTCCAAAACAATGAACTATATTTGCATGCACTAATCGTTCAGTTGGTCGACGAGCCTTTGTTAACTTTGTCGACACACATTTATTATAACATTTCCCATCCATTCAACGAAGAGTGCATGCCAAGCGGCCAGAGATGTGAGCAAACAGGTGGAGCTGACGTGTTGTGGACCTTAGATCAAGATTCTAAAGATTGTTTTATGGAATTTAAAGATTCTATGATGGTTCTAGAGATGACCGTAGCAGAATATCATAGGGTTTATATTCATTTTACTCGAAATTTTGCAAGGATTTCACTAGTGAAGTCATATTTGGATTTTGAGCAACATATCTTAGGGCTTATGGCAGAAGACAACATGTGCCATTAATGTTTTGGCACAAACTTCGAGGTAGCCTTGCACAGGTCAAAACGTGATCATGTTTATACTCTAAAGTCATATAATTCCAAGACGAAGCTTCTTGTATGGAGTATGATATAGTTTGAGTAGCCCATTTTCAGGTCATCCTCACAATTGGAGGTATAATGACGCATTTTTCCATGTACTCATTTTCATTTTTGCTAAGATGAATGAAGTGACCTCCCCACCATTGAAGCAGGGCCCGAAGATGTAGTACACATTGGACGAACTCTGTTATCAAACATTGTGTGCATCGTCATTTATGGCCTCTTTTAGATTACTTCTTCTTTAAATATTTCACATATGTGGTTTCTGCATGCTCTTTAATGCAATTTCGCTAACATCAACCAGAGAAAAGATATTGGATCATGTTGATATCATAGGCATACCGGATCAATCTCAAATGAAATTTTTTATTATACTTCTCACTAATTATTACATTGATGTGGGTGCTTCCTACTGTAATCATTGTTTCTAATTGGTGGTCGAGGTCGTTGTTGGAAGAGATGAGTTTCGATGCTACCACTACCAGGAAAAACATGAGATTAAATTGATCAAAGTTTAGGTGCCATGACCAAGTCTGGTTTGATAGGGTTTGGTACATCAAAATATCTTATTCTAAGTTAATTAATTTAAATTTGCTAAAATGAAATTGAACTTTGGACTTTGGGAAAGATGTAATGAAGCCATTTTCTTGTCAACATGGGTCACTCTCATGCTATTATGTGTTTTATCGTACTCCATTGTCAAATCTGGGCATATAGGATTCAATCATCATGTTATTCATTCTTTAAAGCAACCTAACATTCATCACAACAACAAAGGGCAAAGTTTATTTCAATATGAATACATGAGAAGGATCTCAGCAATGAACAACCAAGAGCAAAGTTTCTTTCAAGATGCATACATGAGAAGGAGATGGACAATAAAGAAGGGGAAGTTATTGTTGAGAAATCTAGGGCATTATATGTATTAGGTTCATTAGGTAGATTTCTCTAAGACTTTGAAATTTTCTTATGATTCCTCTTTTTCTTCTTATTAGTTCTTCTTTCAATTTATTGTGTTCCTTTCATCAATACAAATGCCAAACAATGAAGATCACAGTAAGGGACACAAGGTGTAGGTTCTCAATCAGGGCAAAACCCCTATCTAGGGGAAAACCCAGTCCAACTCTTCCACTAGTATATTATAATCAAATTGAGACAAACCAAGACCTTAGGCCAGACCGAAAGACCTTCCTCCTCCACCAAGTCATCCCTCAAACTGTTCTTTCAAGCTTCAGTGATCAACTACAACAATACTACATCAAAGAAAGAATTTCGACCTTACTGCTTCAAAATTTCATCCCAACTTCAGGTCTACAAATATGGCCCTCCTACAGTCTTATATTCTGTGCATGTGTGAGGGAAAGTGAGAGAAAAATGAAGTTTTCTTCTTCGCTAGAGTTTCTCCTTTCTTCATTAGGATTTCTCTTCTTTTCCAAGCCTTTTACACCCTTCCTTCTTGCCTTTGCTTCTCCTTATGATTGAAAATCGAACTTCTTGAATTGGATGCTCAAATAAGTCAAGTAGCACTTCAATTTATAGTGGTTGTAGCTACCATAATGAGGCTGACTTGATGTACTTGAGGCCGACTTGTTGGGAGGAGGCCTAGATGAATCATTTTACATCAAAATAAATTTATTTCTTGATAAATAAAGCCCAAGAAGAGTATTTTACATGATGACATGGACAAGGACACTTGACATAAACATTAGAAGCCTACAATGGAGGTTTTGACCTATTAATAATTGACCCAAGCATGGAACCCATGCTTTAATAAGTCAATTTATTTTAATAATAAAAAAAATATTTTTTATTTCTTTTGACCAATACAATTATGAAGAATGACACTAGTTACATTCTTCAACAGTTACCAATCACGCCATTAGAGAACAAACTCGCTTCCACCTAGTTCAAAGTGTCAATACAGGATAGCCTGCTCATAATGATGTCCACATAATCAAAGAGGCTGAAACGTTGGCAAGAAAAGATGGTGGATCTCAAAATCTTTTCAGGGCATCACAATAAGTCAATGAATGAAAATACACCAACAAAGTGGAAGGAAATTGCAATGATGGAATTTCGTCCAACCTCATCCACCCATAGCCCAGGGATTGGTCATGGTAATTCCCCTGGCCCAAGGCTCTAGAAGTAGTTGGCACAACTAGATCATGGACAAAAATATATGTATCTATTGCTCATGTTTCAAGATTCTAGTTTTATGGGATTTATGACATGGAAAAAACATAAAATGTTGGTTTCAAACTATAATATTCCATTTGTATAGTGATGGAATTTCGTCCAACCTCATCCACCCATAGCCCAGGGATTGGTCATGGTAATTATCTTGGCCCAAGGCTCTAGAAGTAGTTGGCACAACTAGATCATGGCCAACAATATATGTATCTATTGCTTATGTTTCATTATTCTAGTTTTATGGGATTTATGACATGGCAAAAAACATAAAATGTTGGTTTCAAACTGTTATGAAACCAGCTCAAGAAAAGATAGAAAAGATATATCAATGCCTTAGAATTCAGCCTCTTCAGAGCTTTGGATTCTAGGGTTTCGCTGCTCCAAACAGGTCATCGTGGCATTTTCGCTATAACTTTTTTTCTGCGACGTTTCAGAGGCTAAAAAAAAACCATTTGAGAAGACATCGCGCTGAATCTTGGGTCCGAATTTTAGAGCTTTTCGCTCTATATTTGCGGAGATATGATCTGAGGAAGTTGATCTTTTTGTAGACTCCTGAATTACATTCCAAACAGGTGACCTGGGGAAAATCGTCATAACTTTCTCTCTGAGCATCGGATTGAAATTTCGTAAGAAGGTACAGAAAGAGGATGGACTGTAGTTTTCTTGTATATATTTTTTAGAGCCAAAGGTAAAAATAGTGACTTGTGGCACGTCATACAAGTTTGCTCTATTGAACTAGTCTATAATCAGGTCACTATGGGAGATTTGGCATAACTCTTCCGTGGAGAATCCAATTTGGATCAGACTGGTGGAATTGGAAAGAGGACACAGAGGGCTATCGTAGGTTGCAATTTTAGAACTAGATGATTCAAAATTACAGAGATACATCAGATTCAATATCAAGCTCCTACAAAGTGAAAAAAGGTGTGTAGTTTTTTTAAATTTTTGCATAAGCTTGGTTTGAAAAATTAGTTTGAAGGAATTCAAAGGGCATAGTAAAGCATTATTATCGGTAATTGATGACCCGATGAAAGAAAATGAAAACACCTAGTAGTCAACCTGAAAGCTCTAGCATGAATCATGAAGAAGAGGAAGAAATGAAACATGATATATCAAAATTACGAGACCAAGTGCAACAAGTGTCACTTGCACAAAAAGCAACAGAATCTAAGATGGATGGTTTAAAGAAAGATGTAGAAGCTAATATGGATGGTTTAAAGAAAGGTGTAGAAGCTAAGATGGATTGTTTAAAGACAAGCATGGAAGATTTGAAGACAGGCATGGAAGATTTGAAGACAGATTTGACAAAGTTTCTACAAGAAATGCTTACTGGTGAAAGGGTAGTAGAGGAAACTCATGCTGAGAACAAAAGAAATTTTAATCATGATTTCATAGACTCTAATGTTGGATTGAAGACCCACCATATTCCAAAAATCGATATGAGGAAGTTTGATGGCAAGGATCCCGCAACATGGATATTACAGATGGAGCAATTTTTCGATCTCAATAATGTGCAAAACACACAAAAGGTACGTATTGCAACTTTATATTTGGAACCAAATCAGTTTGTATGGTATCAATGGCTTTGCTCTCGTAATCAAATTATCACTTGGGCAATTTTTACGGAAGAATTGATAGCACATTATGAGGATACAAAAAGCAACACTTTTTTTAGCCAATTGATAAGTCTCAAACAAAAGGGTTCAATAATGGAACACATTGAGGAGTTCCAAAAATTGAACATAAGGGTAAAAAATATTCCAGAGGAGAATAGGATTGATGTGTTCATAGGGACTTTAAAGGATAATATCCAACATGATGTTCGCCTTTGGGAACCTGATTCATTAGAGAAGGCATTCAGGTTAGCAAGAAAAATGGAAAGCAAAATTATGGCAACCAGGAAGCATACCACTCACAACTATAAAGATGGAAGTGTTGTTGCCCCTAGTCTTCCACAACCTATAAGGTTGACACCACAACAATTGGAAGAAAAAAGAGCAAAAGGACTTTGTTATAGCTGTGATAGCAAATACACTAAAGGTCATAAGTGTGCTGAGAAGAAATTATTCTACATAGATTGTGAAGAGGAAGAAGAAAAGGAGCAAGAAAGGTCAAAACAGGATGATATACTCCAGGAACAAAGCCTAGATAAAGAAGAAATGAATCCGACCATATCTTGTAATGCATTGGCGGGAATTACCACTCCTCAAACCATCAAGATAGAAGGACAAATCAAGAAGAAAAAGGTAATAGTGTTGATTGATTCAGGAAGTACCCACAATTTTATTCATTGTAAGGTAGCAAAAGAATTGAATTGCTTCTTATATCCAGCACTAGAGTGTCAAGTGATGGTTGCAAATGGAGGAACAATAAATTGCTTTGGAAAGTGCCATAATATCAAGCTATCCATGGGAGAATATGTATTGACTAACCCAATGCTTTCCATTCCAATGGGAGGTGCTGATGTTGTACTAGGAGTCCAATGGCTATAATCCTTGGGTATAATATCTTTTAATTTTCAAGAACTTTTCATGAAATTTTGTGCGGAAGGAAAGGAAGTTGAATTAAGGGGTATTGCAGGGAAACTTGGAAAGATAATTAGCTCTAACGGTATGACAAAGCTTCTAAAAAAGGAAAAAAGAGGTGTAATTGCACAATTATGTTCGCTAGATGTTTCCACATCGGAATCATATATTTCTCCAGATCTCCAAAAAGTCTTGGAAAATCATTCCAAGGTATTTGAGACTCCCAAGGGTATCCCACCTATTCGTGATCATGATCATGATATTCATCTGATTCCAGGAAGTGTCCCTCCAAACATCAGGCTGTGCAGATATCCCTATGCCCAAAAGAGCAAAATTGAATGTATGGTTGCAGAAATGTTAGAGGTTGGTATAATTCAACCTAGTCAAAGTTCTTTCTCTGCTCCAGTAGTATTGGTGCACAAGAAGGATGGATCATGGTGCATGTGTCTGGATTATAGGGAGCTCAACAAGCTCAATATTAAAGATAAGTTTCCCATTCCTGTCATTGATGAATTACTGGATGAATTGCATGGATCAATTTACTTCACCAAGTTGGATCTTCATTCAGGATATCATCAAATCAGAATGAAAACTAAAGACATTCCGAAAACAACATTTAGAACTCATGAGGGTCATTATGAATTTTTGGTCATGCCTTTTGGCCTTACCAATGCACCTTCTACATTTCAAGGTTTGATGAATTCCATTTTCAAACCCTTCCTTAGAAAATTTGTGTTAGTATTTTTTGATGATATACTAATCTACAGCAAGTCTTGGAAGGATCATGTTGAACATGTTGACAGGGTGCTACAACTATTGGAGGAGAAACAATTATATGCAAAAAGATCCAAATGTTTCTTTGGAGTACAAGAGGTGGAATATCTGGGTCGTATTATATCTCATGAAGGAGTTAAGGTAGACCCTAGCAAAATTAAAGCCATTAAGGAATGGAAAATCCCCACATCCATAAGCATCTGCGAGGATTTCTCGGGTTGACAGGGTATTATCGCAAGTTTGTTAAGAATTATGGGAGAATAGAAGCACCTCTAACAACATTATTGAAGAAAGATGCATTTTCATGGACTCCAGAAGCAACAAAGGCCTTCGAACATCTTAAAGAGGCAATGTACCAAGCACCGGTCTTAGCTACACCGGACTTCACAAAAACCTTTATTGTGGAATGTGATGCTTCAAGAAATGGAATTGGTGTTGTTTTAATGCAAGATGAAAGACCCATTGCTTTTGAAAGTCGTCCAATCAAGGGAAAGTTTTTACACAAAGCTATTTATGAGAAGGAAATGTTGGCAATACTACATGCACTTAAGAAATGGCGACCCTACCGAATGGGAAGACACTTCAAGGTAAAAACGGATCATGATAGCCTTAAATACTTTTTAGAACAAAGATTATCCTTTGAAGAGCAACAAAAGTGGGTCACAAAGATGTTGGGTTATGACTTTGAAATCATCTACAAAAAAGGGAAGCAAAATGTGGTGGCAAATGCACTCTCAAGAAAGGATGAGGATGTGGAAGCATTGTTGTGCGCCATTTCTATTACCCGATTAGATAAATGAAGCAAGGGAGGAATGGAAGAATGATGAAGAAGTGTGGGCACTTATTCGAAAGTTACAACAAGATTCCAGTACATCTGATACATTTAGCTGGCAAAATGATTCGTTATGGTACAAAGATCGCTTATACCTCTGTAAGAATTCCCAACTCAAACAAAAGATTCTTATGGAATTGCACACTTCTCCCTTAGGAGGGCACTCAGGATTTTTAAAAACTTACCACAGGGTTAAGAAGGAATTTTTTGGGGATGGCCTTAAATCGGATATTCAAAAGTTTGTGGCGGAATGTTTGGTTTGCCAACAAAATAAATTTGAAACAATTAAGACCCCGGGTCTATTACAACCTTTATCCATTCCAAGCCAACGTTGGGAGGAGGTTTCAATGGATTTTATCACAAGTTTACCCAAGTCTGAGGGAAAGAATGTCATCATGGTGGTAGTTGACAGACTTACCAAGTATGCACACTTTTGTGCATTATCACATCCATTTAAAGCTAGTACAGTTTCTACTGCATTTATCGAAATAATTCAAAAGCTACATGTAAATCCAAAGATTATTGTAAGTGACGGAGATCCCATCTTTACTGGAAATTTTTGGACAGAATTATTTTCTTGTCTTGGTACTCAGTTAGCTCATAGCTCATCTTATCATCCTCAATCTGATGGGCAAACTGAGATAGTAAACAAATGTCTGGAAGGATATCTTCGTTGCTTTGTCTCTGATAAACAGACACAATGGGTCAAATGGTTGCCTCTAGCTGAATGGTGGTATAACACATCCTTCCATACATCAACAAAAATGACCCCATTTATGGCACTTTATGGATATCAGCCACCATCCATCACATCATATTTAAGAGAAAATTCTAAGGTTCAAGCAGTGGAACATCACATCGAACATCAACAACAAGTCCTCCAACTCTTAAAGGATAACCTCGTGTTTGCACAGAATAGAATGAAACAACAGGGAGATCAACATCGTAGCGAAAGAAGTTTTGATGTAGGTGATTGGTTATTCCTACGGCTACAACCATATAAACAAATGTCCCTGAAGCAAGCTAAGAAGGATAATAAATTATCACCAAAGTATTATGGTCCATACAAGGTGTTGCAAAAGATTGGTACTATGGCATACAAATTGGAGCTTCCTGCAGCTTCTCGAGTGCACCTAGTTTTCCATGTTTCATGTTTAAAGAAGGTTATAGGTGACAAGCTCCCACTTCAAACAATATTGCCAAAACTTGACGAGGAAGGAAAAGTTATATTAGAGCCAGAAGCAATCACAGAGACAAGAACTAGACAGCTACGAAATCGATCAATTTCAGAGTATCTCATCAAGTGGAAGAACTTATCTGCTGAAGATTCCACATGGGAGGATGAGAATTTTATACAGAAGCATCCAGAACTACTCAAGCATTGAGGACAACACTTTTTTGAAGGAGAGGGGCATGTTAGATCCCTATAATACTAGTGATTACCCTATTACTATTGTAGTTATATCCCTTATTAACATTGTTGTGCCCCTATTGCCCCCATATTGTTATTATTCTGCCCCATAGAAACCCTCTATTGTTATTTTTGTGGCTTTATAGTATTATTGTTAGGTCGGCTGGGTTATATTGTGACTCCTTAGACTCCTATATATAGAAAGGAGGTTTTGTCATTTGTATCATCCAAGAATTGTTCATTTATGTAATGTAAAGGAGGTTGCCCCCTCGAAGAGGCTGAATTCTAAGGCGTTGATCTATCTTTTCTATATTTTCTTGAGCTGGTTTCATAACACAAAATGTAATAGTCCATTCGTACAGTGATGGAATTTCATCCAACCTCATCCACCCATAGCCTAAGGATTGGTCATGGTCATTACCCTGGCCCAGGGCTCTAGAAGTAGTTGGCACAACTAGATCATGGCCAACAATATATGTATCTATTTATTATGTTTCAATATTCTAGTTTTATGGGATTTATGACATGGACAAAACATAAAATGTTGGTTTCAAACTCTAATAGTCCATTTGTACAGTTTTATTTTCAAATTGTAATAGGTCATCTGCAATTGTCAAGATCTACAACTACAAATGTATTTGTGAAGCATCTACACAAATGCTATATCCTTATGTAGAGTATTTATTAACTTGTTTAAGTTAATTATTAGAATGAAATTGTGTTGATATATTTTATGCTAGTTTGGAGGATACATTTTATGCAAATAATAATCACGAGATGGCACAATTAGAATGTCACAACTAAAAATAGAGGATTGGCAAGATTTTGAGCCTAGGCATCTCCTTCATATGCCGAATTTCAAAGCTTTTTCATTAGTCTCTAAAAATAGTAGATTAATATGATTTTATGCCTAGACATTTTCTTAATGTGTAGAATTTGAATTTTTTGTTTTTATAGTACTTATTTTTATTTATTTAACATATTTGTGAAAAAATGAATATATTCATAGCATTTTTAGGCTTTTATATAAATGAGAGGGCTTAATTTTAATTTTTTCCTAATATTAATGGACAAATTGCTCAAAATCAACATTCTCACATGGATGGATTTAATGTTTAAATAATTCAATAAAAATATATTTTTATAAAAAAAAAAATTGCTACCAAGATAGTTGATGACCCTTTTTCAAGTTTGAATTAAAGAAATAGTTTATTAATTTTGCTAATAAGATAGTTAATGAGTTTTTGAAGTCTTCGTTAATGACAAAACTCCTCAATATAAAATATACATTGATTTAAATTTTGTAGATATCTTTCTAAAAGTTTTAACTTTATAATTTCTAATAAATGAAAATTCATTTCTTTTAAATATAATTTTGTCAAATTTAAATACAAAATATAAATTTACAATATATTTAAATTTACAATAATAAAATTTTATAAATCTGTATTGTTATAAATTATATGACATTTTATTATTAAAAATAAATAAAATTCTTTAATACACTATATTTATATAGATATTTTTTTAATATAAAAAATATTCATTACATATTTGATAACATGTAATGTGAAAACCTAGGATTAAGAGATTTTTATTCCAAAATTGAAATTTTGGAAAATATATAAGAATAAACCTAAACACCATTATTATAAAAAGACCATTATTATAAAAAGGGAAAGATCAAAACACAGTCTTGAAAGAGATTAAAAAAAACAGCCTTAAAAAAGATTGCCATAAATTTAATATTAATTTTTCTAATATTAAATTTATACACGTAGTAATTATTAATATGCTTTATATATATTAACCGTATATAATTATTAATGTGGTTCTCTGTCCTCTGTATCATTGTTATATATGTATGTTATCTGTATTGTTAGTATATGTTTTTGGAGTTGTTTTTCGTGTATTTTTTTGGAAGTTTCTATGGTGGGTTTTACGATTAAATTTCTTTAAAATTTGGCAAGAAATTATTGAAATCACTCCTGTGCAATAGAAGTGTTCTCTAAAATTTGGCAGGAAATTATTGAAATCACAAGCTTGACAGGTACTCCTGTGCAATAGAAGTGCTCTAAGAAATTATTGAAATCACTCCTTTGCAATAGAAGTGTTCTCTAAAATTTGGCAAGAAATTATTGAAATCACAAGCTTGACAGGTACCCCTATGCAATAGAAGTGCTCTAAGGGACCTCCAATTTCTCTAAAATTTGGCAAGAAATTATTGAAATCACTCTTGTGCAATAGAAGTGTTCTCTAAAATTTGGCAGGAAATTATTGAAATCACAAGCTTGACAGGTACTCCTGTGCAATAGAAGTACTCTAAGAAATTATTGAAATCACTCCTGTGCAATAGAAGTGTTCTCTAAAATTTGGCAAGAAATTATTGAAATCACAAGCTTGACAGGTACTCTTGTGCAATAGAAGTGCTCTAAAGGGACCTCCACGCAGTGGTGCTCGAGCATCGATTTGACTACTAATTTGGCAAGAAATTATTGAAATCACAAGCTTGACAGGTACTCTTGTGCAATAGAAGTGCTCTAAAGGGACCTCCACGCAGTGGTGCCCGAGCATCGATTTGACTACTAAGTCTAAGGGACCTCCGAGCAGCGATTTGACTACTAAGTCTACGAACTCATACATACTCCCCCTCTGGTTTTGAACCTGTGACCTCTTAGAAAAAAACACATACTCTTAACCATTAAGCCCACTCAAACTGTATATTACTAACCCAATTATATTAATAAATATGATTCATATATTTAGTTTTAATTTAATATATAAATTTAATTAATTAATTTATTTTTAATTTACTATAGCCACATATCTTAAACTTTTACATAATTTAGATATTATTCACAAATATTTTCAACATTATATATAATATTAAATTGAAATATATATATAATATGGAATAAACAATAATATTAATACTAATGTTAATATACACTTATATGATATGATATGTGACGTGGTTTCAATAGTAAGATTTGACAAGTCCTTTGCATGTCTGTTTGCTAACGAATCCGAGGACAAATCAAATCTCTATCCCCCACTGCCTCGATGGTTTATTATCTACTTTTTGTTTATTTTTTAACCTCGCTGATCACTATTTATTAGCTTATCTTTTTAATTTATGTGATCACTGTTATTAGCTATCTTTTTAATTTATGTTTTTTCTTTTGAATTTAAGGTTTCTATTTATGTGATCACTGTTATTAGCTATCTTTTTAATTTATGTTTTTTCTTTTGAATTTAAGGTTTCTATTTTAGTTTAATCCACGGGAACCACATATATTTTAGTTTAATCCATGGGAACCACATATCTTGAATTTTTGCATTAGATATTGTTCACAAACATATATTGTTCACAAATATTTTCAACATTGTATGTAATAATTAATAAATAAATAATATATACATATGTATAAATAAATAAATAAATAAAGTTAATATCCAATAATATAAATATTTTCAACATTGTATGTAATAATAAATTCTAATAAATATTATTTATTTATTTATTAATAGAGTTTATTACATAAAATGTTGAAAATATTTATATAATTGTATATTAACTTTAAAATATATATATATATATATATATATATATATATTTTAAAGTTAATATACAATTATATATTATGTGGGTACTTTATATTATGTGGGTAAGTTAATATTATATTATATACTATAACTTAATACACATAAATTTATTTATTATTAATCTAGGGTACTTTTCAATAGCTACACCAAATAGCAAATGAGTGTCAACATTATATTTCATAAATATTTTTTTAATAAATTACAATTATAGTTATTTTTACAAATTATTTTATAATAAATTATTAAAGAGAGGAAAAGACAAAAAAAATAAAAAATTATTGGTCATCTTGTCATATTGTGCTTTGGATCATATATTAAAGGAAGAATATTAACTTGGCTTCAAATCTTGTCATATTGTGCTTTGGATCATATATTAAAGGAAAAATATTAACTTGGCTTCAAATCTCAACTAATCATTTTATTGAACATATAAATTCTTGGAACCCAATTTCAATATAGACCAAGCCTATGGCTTAAATATTAATATAAATATAAATATCTTTATTTCCACATTCTTATTTACATTATTAAAAAATGAAATTATAACATAAAATCATTATACAAATAATAAATCTGAGAAATAAGAAAAAATCTCATGGATGATATTTATGACCGTACACAAACAATTAATTTTTTATTTTTCAAAGAGATGAAGGAATTTGAAGTTAAAGTCCCAAAAAAAGGTCACATTGCTTATTAATCCGGATATAGAAAGTCCAGATTGCTAATTAATCTGGATATATACTATGCTGTTTCACGAGGCATTTCAATGGTCCTTCTAAGGGGATCTTCCTCTTTGTAGCATAGGTGCTGTAATATTCTAAGCAAAACTTATTGGATGAATAGTAAGACAAATTTTGGTTCTTTGGTTATTAGTGAAGGTAAGAATAAAAGATCTTAGGCAAGTACACATTTTTGGTGACTCTCATTCAGTGACTAATTTCGCTAATAATCAAATTATTATTGATATTATTGGATTCAGCGTTCTTTGACAAATCATTTAGCAATCTAAGCAGTGTTTCGATTAGCCGTCCATGAATCAAATCATTATTGATATTATTGGATTTAGCGTTTTTGTTAAATTTATTGAGAGCATATATATGAAAACATAAACAATGCTAAAGAACAAAAAATAAGAGAAGTCTAATTCTCAATCCATGATTTGAACTCTCATTGAAATCTCATATTTACATAGGAGAAATGAATACATTATTATACAACGGACATATTTCTAATTTGATTATCCATTATCGACTAATCTACTGCCGCTAATAATTTGCTAAATGATAACTGACTACATCTATTAATTTGCTGTCCTAATTCTGATAACTCAGAACACAAAATTAGTTGGCTAATTTGTCGGCAATTACATAACTGAGTTTAAGCATTATCCTCAACATCTTTGACAAATCATTCAACAATCTAAGTAGTGTTTGATTCACTGTCCATGCTCTAGTTAAGATTATGGTAATTTTTTATTTGTTCTATTGTTATTTTTATAGGATTTGAAACATAGTTATTAAATTCAAATTCAAATACGAATTCTATTTGATATAGAAAAAATTTGATTGTTTAAAATTCAATATAGAAAAAATTCCAGAATATGCCTCTTACAAATATTTATATTATTTCTTTCAATATTTTAAAATATATTATTTTTTTCAATATTTCAAAAAAAAAATTATAATATTGAAAATATCAAAAACTTTTAAAGATTGTTGCCAATCATAGAGGTTGCAAATAAAATTATATCCTAAAACAAAGGCATAGTTTTACATTATAATAACATATTGAATATATATATATATATATATATATTATACCCATTATAAACTGAACTTTTTACAAATTCCATATTATAATGAACAATAGATTCCAAATTTAAATTTGAAATGTACCCATATATAAAATATATACAAATATTTTTCAAAATATACTTTTATATTCTCAATTATTATTATTGATTTATCATATTATTTTATAATAATTAACCATAACATCTATTATTGTTAGATACTAATTATTTATTAATATAATGAAACCATTTTTTTAATACAAAATGTTAATAATAAAGTATACCATTACCATTCGTTAATGCCTAACCTATGCCATGTCATGATGGTAAACGCCGTTTGAAAAGTGGGTAGCCCATCAAAAATTAATAAAGATACTTCCTTTTATTCTCTTTCCCATCAGGGGTTAAATTTGACTGGTCCCCCTGCTCATCAGTGAAATTTTGTACGATAGTTTTATTTTTAAATGGCCCGTTATTTGACTTTTAATAATTATTTTTACCAGTGTTATCTAAGTAAATACGAGGTTTCATTAAGAGAGTACGCAGTGAGAGACTAGGATTATTGCCCTTTTTGCATGATAGGTGGATTATTGAATCAAATGTAATGAAGGTATGTTCAGGCGTGCCTTTGCTTTGCTCGCCTATGAAATCTAATAGTATGTCAAATCATTCTACCTTGATTTCCCTCTAAGACATAAGTTTTTGTGTCCTCAAGAGTCAAGCCTATTGTCTTATGGTTCAAAATTCAAATCTTGTAATTATCAGTTTAAAATTCAAATCTAATAATCATTGTTCAAACCTATGCTCAATGATTCCCTTTTTATCATCTTGAAATGTTATCAGGATTCCTCTTTTATCATTTTGAAATGTTACAAGGATCTATGGTTCAAATTTAAGATCATGAATCTCTTCTCAGTGACTCCGCTTATATCATCTTGTGCTGGTACATGGATCTACAGGTGAAGAAGCTAAGCATGCACATGCGGGTTGCCAAATTTCTCCTTTTCCACTATATTCCCCCACATCTCCCAAGGTTCGAAAGCCACCATTTAAGTGCCATTAGAGTAATTGGTTGCATATCCACTATTTCAATATCCAATAGCAGGGGTACCCACCTCTGAGCAAGCAGTAGTAACAAAGTGAGCGACACCACCTGAACGAGGGTGGAGAAAGTGTTGGTTGACTGAAGAGTAGCCCATGTGCAAATTTAAGATTCTGCCTCAATTGTAAATCGATATCGAAATGTATCCAATGTGTTTGTAGTAAATAGGTTGGTTCTGGTAATGATGAGTGAGAACAAATCAACAACAATGGGAAAACAAATCAGGAGTAGTTAAGTTATTCAACAGTCATAGACTCTTGTTCGACATTATAGTCAAGCTAACACTCCTATCCATAATCTTAGTTGTTTGTGTTCAAGTCAAAGTCAAAAACTTGTGTCTCAGAGGGAAACCAAGGTAGAATGATTTGACATACTATTAGATTTCATAGGCAAGCAAAACAAAGGCACGCCTGAGCATACCTTCATTACATTTGATTCAATAAGCCACCTATCATGCGAAAAGGGCAATAATCCTAGTCTCTCACTGCGTACTCTCTTAATGAAACCTCGTATTCACTTAGATAAAACTGGTAAAAATAATTATTAAAAGTCAAATGACAGGCCATTTAAAAATAAAACTGTCATACAAAATTTCACTAATGGGTAGGGGGACCCATCAAATTTAACCCTTGCATCCCTGCTTTTGTGAAGAAGTCGAATGAGATGACATACTTGCTTTTGTGAAGAAGTTGAATGAATACCATAGCCGATGTCTGTTACCAACTTTAAATTTTGAACAAACTTGTTTAAATCTTGTGATTTTCTTCACTATTAAAGAAAAAATTTCATCGCAGGTTTCACCTGCATGTGCTGAAACAAATGATTTTGAACTTTCCTTTAAATTTTTGTAAAACGAGCGGCATTCACCCAATCTTTTTTAGCATTACACAGTGAAGGAGATCTAAGCCATTCCTCTCTGAGAAATACATTTCATTAGAGCCCGACTATGCTCGTACATCAAAATCCATACATAGTACAAATATGCGAAGGCCATTTCTCTTAACCACTATGTATTCACATCATTTTGATTTGATTGACTCGCAACACTTAGAGCACCGGGTCAGTAATCTTGAATACGATGGTTACAAATCTTCAATAGGATCGTTACAAATATATAAAATATATATGTATTATATATATAATTGGAACTGGTCATTTTATGATATGCCAGTCATTACGATATTTTTAAAAATTATTAGCAAGTTGATAATAACGTGTTTATTTTAAATTAAACTGTATTTTATGGGTAAAAACCGTGAAAACGTGCATACAGCGTCAATTTTAAAGCCTGGTTACCATCCTTCATTGTGACAAAAGCAAATTTGAAATCCCATTCTTCATTGTGACAAAAGCTATTTTGAGAACGGAAGAGACAGTTGTGACGTAACGTTATTAGTAATTGGCGTACGCAACAGTATTCGATAATGATTTTTGAGCTTTTTTGGTATATAAATATATATATATTATTTGATAATGATTTTTGAGTTTTTTTTTGGTATATATATATATTATTTTTTTATAAAAAGTAAATAAATTGTAATAATTTTTTTAAAATTTATGATAATTTTAATAATAAATTTTTTTATAAAAATATTTATTTATATATATATTGAGGAAGAAAAAAAAAAAATAAAAAAAATATATATATATATATATATATATATAAAATATTTACAGCTTTAAAATAATTATTTTAAATTAATTATAATTTTTTTTGTAATTTTAGAATAAGTTAAATAGTTATTTTTTTTAATAATTTAATATTTTTATTATTAACAAATTTTCATCGTGAAAAGAGTATTTTAAAAGTAAATAAATATTCTTTTAAAACTAAATAAATGGTTATGACTGAAAAGTATATATATATATATATATATATATATATATATAATTTTTTTAATTAAAAAAAAAAAATTTAAACTTTACTTTATAGAATTTGAATACAAAAATTGATGAGAATAAACTTCACAAATTTAGAAATGCACTTTTAGAGATGTAGCTAAGTTTAGGTTTCATAGGACTTCCTAAATATAAAAATTAATGAAAACCTAACACAAAATGACACAAAACAATGGGGCTTCATTTAGAACTTTGGGCATTCTGTAATTTATCGTTTTCTTACCTTATGTCTATAATGAAAATTTATATATAACCCTAAACATTAAATTCTCGAAGTAAATTTTCCTTGCTTCTTAATAAGTAGTGATTACTATCAACCCTGGTGAACTGTGATTCCTAAGGTGATTTTATAATTTATTCAGTGATGGAAAAAAAAGAAGCAATTTTCATCTCTTTTCACCATAATTAAAATGGAAAGCAATATAAATTATGAAAATATTATTATAATTAATAATTTGATAGAGAAATTTTAATTTTGGGTTCTTTGTCAGTATTTTACTTAGTGGATATTTTTGGGGTTTTTGTGGGTGCATCCACATACTAAACATGTATGTCCCTTGTCGAGATAGAACTCTATTTTGGGATAAAAACGACAGATCAAATGTTTTGAAGATTAATGGCCTCATTCTGGCCGGGGACCTCAATTCCACATTAATGGTGCATGAATCATGGGGTTTGCACAGTAGGATTGATCAATTGGCGGACATGTTATATAAAATATTTGCGGACTGTCATCTGGTAGATATTTGCCCTTGTCCCCACATGGACCAACAGGTGAGCGGGGGATAGTTACATTGGAAAAAGACTTGACCACTTCCTAGTTCACAAGGAGTTGTTTGAATGGTTGGGATATCTCTAATCCTGTATCCACAAAACATATAAGTCTGGTCACACTCGTATATTATTGAATTGGCAGATGGAGAACATTCGGAAAGGGATCCCTTTCAAATTCAATAAAATTTGGTTGGAGGACTCCGATTTCATCGAGCTCATACACACGATCTGGTCTGATTTGTTTGAACACTACGAAGGCTCCAAGATGCATACTATGGTATACAAGCTAAACATCATCAAATCGAGGACTAGAATTTGGGAGAGGCACAAGAAGAAACAAATGATTGCCGAGTTGAAAATCAGTTCATAGTTGATATCAGATTTTGGATCGTCCTTGGAACATATCAACCCAACACAAAAGGACCTAGATAAGCTAAGAGGATTGGAAGAAAGGAAAAAAGAGATATTGCACATTCAGGATGTCACTTGGCATCTAAAAAGCAAAGCAATGTGGCTTCGGGATGGTGATATGAATACCAAGTTCTTCCATAAATACGCCTCCCACCGGAAAAATTACAACACAATTTGGCAGATAGAATCCTCTGATGGTAAAAGATTTAATATAACCAGGGACATCCAAAGAGAAACTGTCAGATTTTTGGAACACTTCTATCAAGCCAGGGGATAGGTTGATTTTGAAGACCAGATTTGGGAAATTAACCAATATTCCACTATGTTTGATGATGAAGCGAATGAAGAATTATATAAGCCGATCACTTTGCAGGAAATTGAACAAACACTAAGCTCTTTTACAAAATACAAAATCCTCGGCCCAGATGGATGGACCATGTAATTCTACATACACTTCTTTGATCTGTTTGGAAAATGCCTCTTGAATATTGTTGAGGAGGCCAGATTGTGCGGGCGGATTTCTGGTGCAATCAATTCCACATTTCTTGCTTTAATCCTGAAGAACTCTTCTCCTAAAATATTATGGGATTTCAGGCCAATCTCTCTGTGCAATATCCTCTACAAAGTTATCTCAAAGGTGATTTCCAGGCTCATAAAAGGGGTATTGTCCAACCATATCTCCAGAGAATAGTTTGGGTTCTTAACAACCAGCAGATACATGATGCGGTAGTTGTGGCGCAGGAAGCCATTCATATAATCCATTTGAGAAAAAAGGAAGCGATGGTCATGAAAATTGATTTACACATAGCATTTGATAGTGTGGATTGATCTTACATTAGGCTTATTTTGTATAAGGTGGGACTCATAAATCATAACATCGAATGGATTATGGCTTGCATCTCTTCGACATGCTTCCCAGTGATCACTAATGGTTTCCCAACACATTTCTTCAAGGCTGGTCGCCGGCTCAAATAGGGATGTTCCCTCTCTCCCTTAATCTTTCTTCTTGTTATGGATGGACTCAGTCTTAAAATAAAAGGAGCTTAGTCATGTAGTATCTTTCAAGGAACCCAAATAATGAGTATTGTTAACATGGATTAAAATAAATTTGAATCATCAAAATTCAGAATGACACTTTGTAATCATTTTTAAATAAAATTAACATATGTTTAAAGCGGTGGAATGAGATTGTAGAAAGAAATTTGGGGGACTATTTTTCTCAATGACACAAATGTATCTCTTTTTAATGACTACTCAATGTTATAAAAAGTGATGGAATAATGACGACTCAATGTTATATGAAGTGATGGAACGAGAAGGAAATTCCAAATTCATGGGACTATTTTGCTCAAATACATAAAGGTTTTTTAATCACTAATAGAAGTTACGAAGATAAGAAAGAGCATTTAAAGAACATTTAAAATTACATAATGAAGAATTCCAATTCAATTTTTAAAAATATTGATAATTATAGTTATAGTTATTAGAGATAGAAATAGTTGTTAGTTTGAATGATTGTAATGTTGATGTAGATGGAAGGGTGTGGGTATAATCATAATTAATTATAATTATTATTGTTAATTATAATTAATTATTTTTATTTTTTAATGTTTATGGTTAGTTTTTATTAACCATGGTTAATCTTCCTCTAGGATGTCAATCGTCAACTATTACAACCACATTAATATGTTTCTTTATGTCATTTTCTGCCTTTTGTACGTCAATCGATACCATTAGTTTTTAAAGGTGGAAAATAGCATTCATCAATATATATCACCCACTTTATTAAAGTGAATTTGACAGTAGTGGACGAAATGGTGCTAGCCCAAAAACATGCTAAACACAAATGGGATACTATACTAACTCATAAATAGTCAATCATTTGTTCCAAATTCAAATACACAAATACACAGATTTAACATATACACATGTAATTCTCAACATCATAAATACATAGGACATAACTAGCTAGCTAATTAGAGCGAGTTATCCTCTGGCTTTATCTTGATTAGGTCATAGGACACAACTAGCTAGCTAATTAGAGCGAGTTATCCTCTGGATTTATCTTGATTAGGTAAAAGTTGATTAGGAGCTAGTGAGACCAAATCAAGGTCAAAGTTGTTCACATCCACGTATCGATAACCCATGGTATTAGGCCCATGCTATTGTAATGAAATATATTTTTAAAAGGGTGTGAGTAAAAAGAAGCGGGTGAAAAAAGTGAGTGAAATGTAATATTTTTATTGTTATTGTAATAAAAAACTACTAATACCTTTCGCCATGGTTTTTCCTTGAATGATTTTTTACACATAACTCTTGTGTCCAATGAAAGAATAAAAAAAAAATCAATTTACAAGTTGTTCACATCCATTTATCGGTAACCCATGGTATTAGGCCCATGCTATTGTAATGAAATATATTTGTACAAGGGTGTGAGTAAAAAGAAGCGGGTGAAAGAAGTGAGTGAAATACAATATTTTCATTGTTATTGTAATAAAAAACTACTAATACCTTTCCCCATGGTTTTTCCTCGAATGAGGTTTTACACATAACTCTTGTGTATAGTGAAAGAGTTAAGAAAAAATCAGTTTACTTTTCTACTATCTTTTATTAACAATTGATATCAGAGCTTCACGTGGTGTAAGCTAAGCACTACGGAGAGTAATATAGTAAACGACATGGAGAAGTAGAATGGGGCCAATTTCACCCTATGGAAATTAGAAATGGAGGATATTCTGATTCTAAAGGATCAACATTTACCAATTGAAGAAGTGGCAAAGAAACCCTCAACAATGACAAATCAACCTTGGATGTTGTTGGATAGGAAGGTCATTACTACAATTCATCAATACCTAGCAAATAATGTCTACTTTAATGTAGCAGGTGAGAAGACAACACATGGGCTATGGAAGAAGTTGCATAATTTATATGATAGGAATACAACATCAAATAATTTATTCTTGATGAAGAAGCTATATAACCTCAAGATGGAGGGTGCTTTAGTTTTTTCTTCCCGAGGAAAAATCAACAACTTTCTATTAATAAATAAAAAGTTACATAGAGTAGATGCACAAGTGTATTCAGGAATTGTCCCAAGGGACCAGTGTATGTACTTAAAGCACTCATAGTAGCTAAGCTACAAAAAACTAAAAGATCTAAATTACATTTAGCCAGATAAAGTGGTTTTTTCTTTTTTGCTTTTTTTCTTTTGGACTTTTTGTCAAACCCCAAGTGATGGAGTAGTAGTAACAATTGCCAACTCATTATTTCTTGAAATGTTTGAGGCTGCTTTATCTGAATCTGAGCTCTCAGAGACATGAGATCCCTTATTTCCACCTGTGCCTTGATTGTGGTTATTTTCCTCGTGTTGGTTCTCAAGAATCAAAACCACTATTGAGTTATTTGGATCCTCTGCTTGTTTGTTCTGAACCTTCTCCTTGTCTTCTCCCTCCTCTTGAGAACCTTGTTGATTTTGCGTCTACTATTGTTGTTGGGTATCATCCATTTCTTCATCCTTATCATCTGATGAAGGAGGGTTTGGGAATTGCCATCATTTTTTTATTTGTGGTCTCTTTTGTGTTCTTTTCTTTGCTTGTTTGCATGTGTTGTGCGAGTGCCCTGTTTGATGGTAAATCCATCATCTAAAGGCAATGTTTTCAAAATCTAACCACTGTGTCCACTTGAAGTCTTGATGTGTTAGGTGAATACAATCAGGAGGGCCTCTACTTAAATCCATCTCCACACGAAAACGGGCAAAAGTGAAGATACCTTTGTCCATTCTTTCTCGATCCATCTTTAGGAACCTTCCCAAATAGTTTCCAATGCCTTTTAGGTCTTGGTGGTGCCAAAATGGGAGCGGAAGGTTCTGTAGCCTTACTCAAACCGACATTTTTGCAACCACCATTGAGTTTGCATCAAAACTAGGAAACCATGGGGTTATGAAGACACCCGCCCTTCCCCAAAACCATGGTCCTTCATTTATGACATAATTAAAGTCTTTTTGAGTATCAAATTGAACCACAAAAAAACCTTTTGCACATAGATAAATGTCACAATCTCTGGTCTAGTTGAGGTAGATCCACTTATTTAGATCTTCAGATTTGGGTCAGAAACCATTAAATCGACATATGATAGCTTTTGCTTGCAAAGTAGTGAAGAGACCACTTACTTCTGGTAATTATATAGATAGATCTAGGGCTTTCTCAATGTTCTCTACAATGTACGGACCTGGGATTGTCAGATTTGGGTTTTTTTTGTCTTGTGTGGCAAGTTTCCCTCTTAATGCATCCTTGAACGAAGTCAGACCCTTGCCAGTCGAAGATGATTCGAACGATATTCTTTCTCTTAGGGCACAAGCTTGTAGTCTTAAATTCAGGATAATGGTAGAGTTCCTTTGAATACCATAGTCTTTCAAATGGACCACATCCTCCAACAAGTCTACTATAAATCGGCACTTCTTCTCCTTTTCAACTTTGTGCCTCTTCTGTTGCTACTCATCAACTTTCTTATGCAGAATACTTCACTTCAAAATGTTACGTTTCCATTCCACACTGTATATTTTATAAGCAAGCCATATTGGTTGTTTATATTCTTTGCAAGAATTTCACTGGTGTAGTCAGATTTGGATTTTGACCAACACATGTTAGGGCTTATGGCAGAAGACAAGATGTGCCATTAATGTTTTGGGACAAACTTCGAGGTAGCCTTGCACATGTCAGAAGGTGGTCATGTTTATACTCTAAAGTCATAGAATTCCAAGATGAAGCTGCTTCTATGGAGTATGCTACAGTTTGAGTAGCCCATTTTCAGGTCATCCTCACGATTGGAGGTATAATGATGCATTTTTCCTTGTACTCATTTTCATTTTTGCTAAGATGAACGAAGTGACCTCCCCACCATTGAAGCAGGGTCCAAAGATGTAGTACACATTCGACGAACTCGGTTATCAAACATTGTACGCATTGTCATTTATGGTCTCTTTTAAATTACTTCTTCTTTAAGTATTTTGCATATGTGGTTTCTACATGCTCTTTTCATGCAATTCTGCTAACATCAACCAAAGAAAAGATCATGGATCATGTTGATATCATAGGCATAGCGAACCAATCTCAAATTAAAAAATTTATTATAGTTCTCACTAATTATTACATTGATGTGGGTGATTCCTATTGTAATCATTGTTTCCAATTGGCAGTCAAGCTTGTTGTTGGATGGGATGAGTTTTGATGCTACCGCTATCAGCAAAAGCATGAGACTAATAGGGTTTGTTACATCAACATATCTTATTCTAAGTTAATTATTTTAAATTTGCTAAAATGAAATTGAACTTTGGACTTTGGGAAAGATGTAATGAAGCCAATTTCTTGTCAACATGGGTCACTCTCATGCTATTATGTGCCTTATCGTACTCCATTGTCAAAGATTGGCATATAGGCTTCAATGATCATGTTATTCATTCTTTAAAGCAACCTGACATTCATCACAACAACGAAGGGCGAAGTTTATTTCAAGATGCATAAATGAGAAGGATCTCAGCAATGAACAACCAAGAGTGAAGTTTCCTTCAAGATGCATACATGAGAAGGAGCTCGAAAATAAAGAAGGGGTAGTTATTGTTTAGAAATCTAGGGCATCATATGTATTAAGTTCATTAGGTAGATTTCTCTAAGACTATGAAATTTTCTTGTGATTTCTCTTTTTCTTCTTATTTGTTCTTCTTTCAATTTGTTTTGTTCCTTTCATCAATACAAATGCTAAACAATGAATACCACAACAAGGGACACAAGATGTAGGTTCTCAATTAGGACAAAACCCCTATCTAGGGGAAAAAACTAGTCCAACTCTTCCATTAGTATATTCAAATCAAATTGAGACAAACCAAGGACTTAGACCAAACCGAAAGGCCTTCCTCCTCCACCAAGTCATCCCTCAAACTGTTCTTTCAAGCTTCAATGATCAACTACAACAATATTGCATCAAAGAAAGAATTTCAACCTTATTGCTTCAAAATTTCATCCCAACTTCAAGTCTACAACTTTGGCCCTCCTACAGCTTTAGATTCTTTGCATGTGTGAGGGAAAGTGAGAGAAAAATGAAGTTTTCTTCTTTGTTGGAGTTTCTCCTTTCTTCACTAGGATTTCTCTTATTTTTCAAGCCTTTTACACCCTTCCTTCTTGCCTTCGCTTCTCCTTATGATTGCAAATTGAAATTCTTGAAATGGATGCTCAAATAAGTCAAGTAGCACTTCAATTTATAGTGGTTGTAGCTCCCATAATGAGGTTGACTTGATGTCCTTGAGGCCGACTTAATGGAGGAGGCCTAGATGAATCATTTTACATCAAAATAAATTTATTTCTTTATAGATAGAGCCCAAGAAGGGTCTTTTACATGATGACATGAGCAAGGACACTTGACATAACCATTAGAAGCCTGCAATGGAGGCTTTGACCTATTAATCATTGACCCAAGCATGAAACCCATGCTTTAATAAGTCAATTTATTTTAATAATAATAATTAAAACTATCTTCTTTCTGTTGACCAATACAATTATGAAGACCGACACTAGTTACATTCTTCAACAACTATCAATCACACCATCAGAGAACAAACTCGCTGCCACCCAGTTCAAAGTGTCAGTACAGGATAGCCTACTCATAACCATGTCCACATAATCAAAGAGGCTAAAACGTTGGCAAGCAAAGATGGTTGATCTCAAAATCTTTTCAAGGCATCACAATAAGTCAATGAATGAAAATGCACCAGCAAAGAGGAAGGACATTGCAATGATGGAATTTCGTCCAACCTCATCCACCCATAGCCCAGGGATTGGTCATGGTAATTAAACTGGCCCAAGGCTCCAGAAGCAGTTGGCACAACTAGATCATGGCCAACAATATATGTATCTATTGCTTATGTTTCAATATTCTAGTTTTATGGGATTTATCACATGGACAAAACATAAAATGTTGGTTTCAAACTATAATAGACCATTTGTATAGTGTTAGTTTCAAATTGTAATAGGCCATCTACAATTGTCAAGATCCACAACTACAAATGTATTGGTGAAGCATCTACACAAATGCTATATCCTTATGTAGAGTATTTATTAACTTGTTTAAGTTAATTATTAGATTGAAGTTGTTATGCTAGTTTGGAGGATACATTTTATGCAAATAATAATCATGGGATGGCACACTTAGAATGCCACAACTAAAAATAGAGGATTGGCAAGATTTTGAGCCTAGGCATCTCCTTCATGTGCGAAATTTCAAAGCTTTGTCATTAGTCTGCACAGTTAGAATGCCACAACTAAAAATAGAGGATTGGCAAGATTTTGAGCCTAGGCGTCCCCTTCATGTGCAGAATTTCAAAGCTTTGTCATTAGTCTCTAAAAATAGTAAATTAGTATGATTTTGTGGTCATTAATCTCTAAAAATACTAAATTAGTATGATTTTGTGCCGAGGCTTTTTTTTCATGTGCCGAATTTCAAGGTATTGTTGTTATAGTACTTATTTTTATTTATTTTAACATATTTGTGAAGGAATGAATATATCATAGCGTTTTAGGCTTTTATATAAATGAGAGAGCTTAATTTTAAATTTTTCATACCTCCATCGCTTCCCGCAACAGGCGACCTCAAAAACTAGTTTAAAACATGATGATTCCCCTATCGATTTCACGTCATCCGCGTCCCGCCACGTTTCCTGTGGAATCCGACGTGGCTATAGATTTTTTTGGATTTGAATTTCGACAGAATTTGCAAGTCATATCAGTTTAATAATAAATACTAAATTAATTTTCATATATAGTTTATTTTATTTGACTTTAAATTAATTTTCATAAATAATTTATTTTATTTGGTTTTCTGTCCATTTCTGTGCTCTTTTGTGCTGGAGAGGCGCTGAGTAAACGTCTTGCATGATCGACAGATCGAATGGTCAATATTATTATTTGGATTCATGTGAGATAATAAGGGTTTGATGTATTGGAATGACTGGGTTAATTCGCTTGGTGTCTCTCCCCTCGGTTTAACACCATCATCCTTTCTTTGCATGTTAATGTCTAAATACTAATATAATATGCCTTTGACAGGGTTGATCACCATGTTGACCCACTTATTTCAGGAAGCAAGTCCTAACAGGCTGTCCCCTTTGACAATACTAGCAGTAATGTCTTCTCTGCCGGTGTTATAATTTATATGGATGCCTTTTACAGGGTTGATCACCATGTTGACCCACTTATTTCAGGAAGCAAGTCCTAAGAGGCTGTCCCCTTTGACAATACTAGCAGTAATGTCTTCTCTGCCGGTGTTATAATTTATATGGGTGTTATAAATAGTGCAAAGAGGAGGTGACACTAAAAAAGTTCAAATTGACATGCACGACATGGATTTCATTTTTGGGATTCATTGCCAATCTTTTGATTGTAATGGGATATGAAACCTAAATCTTAGCTGTGATATCCCCCAGACTATGTAAATATTTTAATTACTGCAGTTTGGACAATTATTTATTTTCCTAATTTAAAAATATCATTTTGGAAGTTAATATTTTTTGAATGAAGACAACAATTATCAGTAAATATTATTTTACTTAATAAACAGTTAGGGAAAATAGTTTCTTATTTCTAACTAAGTTCTTGAAACAAATTTCTTAAGGTTTAAGCAAGAGATCAAGAGGATAGAGGTATCTGAGATCAAGAGAAGAGAGGATTACTAAGGAGGATACTGTGTTGAAGAGTCAGGCAGTTCTGGAAGGCCATGTCTGGTTGGGACCAGAGGGCACGGAGACTGTAAGTCTCAAGAAACTAAAGAGTTCCTGTGAACAGGAAAGCTTGGGGGGAGACTACTGAAGTAGATCTCAAGGTTGGGAGGCAAATATATAGCAAGATTCAGGTCTGGTGGCAAGACTGAATCAGGGATATTCAACTAGATAGTGGTACAGATAAGTATTATTAACAATGCTTATTAAATAGATTTCGTTTTAATCCTGGTATAGAAGTAATGATCATCTTAGTAGTTCAAGAATGAAATAGTTTGAATGAATGTTAATTAACTGTCATTCTAAATTATTAACAATGTATGATTCAAGAAAAGAACAGAAAAGATTATCATAGTGAAGTTCATGGATTTCGGAAATCTTTAACAAATAGCGTTATAAGGTTCCATACAGAAATAAAATCTAAATATACACGATGTAGATGGAGACAGACCTCATTTTTCCTTAGAAATGTTGTTCCACAGGAATTACAGTACACAAAAGAATTTAATAAATATTATGTTAGCAAAAACAAGGAAAAACAGTAGGAAAACTTTCTTTCTACATAAAAGAAGAAACTAGTATATGAATACTGTTTATAAACAATTAGCGGCACATACAATATGGAGAATTCAGAACAAGTAGGGAGATTTGTTCGAGTTATAGACATGCTCAGAACAAAAAACGAGGTATGTAGCCTCACCACTAAATTGTTAGGAACCTCAAAGGGTTTCATTTGATAAATAACTACACATATATCAATTGTTCCTTCGAATTAACATAAACATTACCGAAGATAGAGTCTTCGTAGATACTACAAGAAGTAAAACTTTCGAAATAGAAAGAATTAGCAGTCAAATCTGAACTATAAAACCTCACAGGGCATTCGAGGAAAACCCTAAGTTAACTAAATAAATTTTATCAACCAAACCATGTATTACCGGCCGAGCGCTAACATTAAAAACAAGAATAATACCAGAAGGAAGTAAACTGAACGAAACAGAGTATATTCCAGGAGACGTTTAAAAGTGTAAAGATTGAAACAAATATGCATACATTTTTCAATCAACAATCCCAGTACCATGTTGTAACCATACTAGCCAGGGTTCGAAACTCTTCACCCTTGGTATAACTAAAGATGATACAAAAAGTTAAGCCGGTCGACGCCAGATAGATCTTAGCAACTTCTTCATGGCCGATATGCCTCAGAAAACTCAAAAATAGAATCCAAAAACTACAGAGGGTAACCAAAATATCACAGTCATGGCAAGGAGTAATGACTAAACTCTCCACGAAATCGTAAATCCTAAGAACTTAAATTTCATTGCAAAACTCTTGCATACCCGGGATTTTAATAACCCTGTCCCCAAATCAAACCAAGGACCTCGTAGTAGGTAGGAGTCGTGTCTTGTCCATTTCATGCCCTCTGCAAAACCCTCCACCCTGAATGGGTGGAGATAAACAGTATGTGGTTTAGCAAAAATAACAGTAAAAGAATAAATAGATGAAAAACCCAAATAGAGTCTCCATAAAAAAAAGATACCTGGGAGGTCTGAAGGTGTGAGTTAGCTATAGGTAAATCCACACCTTGTAAGCCATTAGTCTTCGAAGTTGCAAACAACCCTAGCAACAAACAAACACGTAGAGCTCAACAAATGACAATATCAGGGGACTATCAAGCAAAGAATACAAATCAACTTGGAGTTACCAGAAGCATGAACCAGAGCGGATAAATGATGAAAAACTCATACCCATTCGAGGGTTAGGCAAAACAAGAAGGCACTCCACCGTCTGATCAAAAGGTGATACCGAAGCCGTTGATCTAGAGAAAATCCAAAGGTTACCATGTACAAGGACTTGCAATATTAACTCCAACGAGTCACCACCTTCGCCTAGGCCAATACAGCGATCAGCTAGAATTAATGCTAGGTAGTGCGAACCATAAGGTAAGTGTAAATATTGTGTAGAACCGGACCATCAATTACGGTGAACAAATCTTACAGTACAGGTTCTTTAATGAAGGATATCTCGAAGGTAAGATATGTGCTCATTTAACTCTGAGCTAGCACGAGGGCTGGACAGATGTCCCCCTCTGACTTTATATCACATTGTATTCATAGATTAAAGTCTAAACGATAATTGCAATGTATAATTGAATCACCGTATCTAGCCTTATTAAGTGTTTTTTTATTTTATTTTTAAATTCAATAATTATGGTGATAAAAGTTGTAAATGATTGTGTTCATATATCAATGGTATTATCCGGTAGTTTTAGAAAATAGATAAGTAATTTTTTATTTTTTTATATGCTTAGTAGATGTGTGACATATGGTATCACAACACCGAGGTTACTAAACTAAGGCCTCTGGAATAAATAAATAACAAAATTTGATGTGCACGTATCAAAATAGTGTTAGCATGAGGAGAATTGGAAACCCTCCCTATCGGACAGCAATGGGAACAGGACCAACATCATTTCAAGAAACTAATCCCAAAATATGGATACAGCTAGGGGATGAGCCATGAAATGATAATACAACCATCCTGGAGACTGTACAAGAATTAAAAGATGAGATGGCCTGGTTGCGGGTGGACAATGAACGACTAATGCAAGAGAAAGAGAAAATTATGAAAAGTCTATCTGATAGATAGAACCATCGGCCAATAGCCCTTAACCCTGAACACGAAAATATGTTAGGGGAACAAGAATATCGAACTGAGAATATGGAGATAGAAGGGGGAGAAGAAAATCACAAAGAAGAATCAGATAATGTGTCAAATCACAAGATACATAAAAGACAGAAATCAGAACTTCAAGGAGAATTTCGAAAAATTAAACCTCCTCTCTACGATGGTGAACAGGAAGAGGCAGCAGAGGCATGACTCATTAACATAAATAATATTTCTAGCTGTACAAGTATGACCATACTCTAAAAGACCAACTAGCCATCTTTCAGTTACAAGGAAAGGCCACATTATGGTGGGAGGAAGTAAAAACAATCCAAGGAGTTGATGAAAAAAATATAACCTAGGAAAATTTTCAGAGATATTTTAAGGAGAAATATCTAACAGAAAGATTTTATGATGAAAAAGTGAAAGAGTTCCATGATCTCTGATTGGGTCAGATGACCATGGATGAGTTCATAACCAAGTTTACGTCACTACTTCGGTATGTCCCTTACATACGCGAAGAAAAGGCAAAAGTACAGTAGTTCATTAGCAACCTTCCACTCTTCATGAAGGAATGACTGGAGTTTGACAACCCAAAAACCATGGACGAAGTCATTCATAAGGCGCGGATCTGTTACTAGCAAAACAAACCCAAAGGTGATTTAGGCAAGAAGTGGGCTGACAAAAAAGGAAGAAAATTTGTTTCCAGCCACAAAGGGAACAAAGGTACAGGCAATAGGGGATCATTTAAAGGTCCAATCAACTGTAAAACAAGTGGAAATCAGCCCAGATTTAAGGTACCAGGTGAAAACAGGGTGAATGAACAAGCTGGTAGATCTGAAATGGAATTAAATAACAGACCACCTGTACAGTGTTGGGGATGCGGAGGGCCGCATTATGTCAAAAACTACCCACAACGCAGAGGAGCTGATCAGATTTCACATATACAAGAAACATCTACAATGGGAGAGGTGGCTAGGAGCATCCCTAAAATTAATGCCGCCCTTGAAGACCATCAGGCAGAGTTTCAACCAACAATGGTTGAATTTCAAGTTAAACAGTGTCAGCATGAGGAGAATGGGAAACCCTCCCTATCAGACAGCAATGGGAACAAGACCAACATCATTTCAAGAAGGTAATCCCGAAGTATGGGTATAGCTAGGGGATGAGCCACGAAATGATAATACAACCATCCTGGAGACTATACAAGAATTAAAATATGAGATGGCCTGGTTGCAGGCGGACAATGAATGACTAATGCAAGAGCAAGAGAAAATTATGAAAAGTCTATCTGATAGACAGAACCATCGGCCAATAGCCCCTAGCCCTGAACACGGAAATATGATAGGGGAACAAGAATATCAAACTGAGAATATGGAGACAGAAGGGGGAGAAGAAAATCACGAAGAAGAATCAGATAACGTGTCAAATCACAAGATACATAAAAGATAGAAATTAGAACTTCAAGGAGAATTTCAAAAAATTAAACCTCCTCTCTACGATGGTGAACAGGAAGAGGTAGCAGAGGCATGGCTCATTAACATAAATAAGTATTTCTAGCTATACGAGTATGACCATAATCTGAAGGCCTGACTAGCCATCTTTCAGTTACAAGGAAAGGCTACATTATGTTGGGAGGAAGTAAAAATAGTTGAAGGATTTGATGAAAAAAACATAACCTCGGAAAATTTTCAAAGATATTTTAAGGAAAAATATCTAACAAAAAGATTCTATGATGAAAAAGCGAAATATTTCCATGATCTCCGATTGGGTCAGATGACCATGGATGAGTTCATAACCAAGTTTATGTCACTACTTTGGTATGTCCTTTACATACGCAAAGAAAAGGAAAAAATACAGTAGTTCATCAGTAGCCTTCCACTCTTCATGAAGGAACGACTGGAGTTTGACAACCCAAAAACCATGGACGAAGTCATTTGTAAGGCACAGATCTGTTACCAGCAAAACAAACCCAAAGGCGATTTAGGCAAGAAGTGGGCTGACAGAAAAGAAAGCAAATTTGTTTCTAGCCACAAAGCGAACAAAGGTACAGGCAACAGGGGATAATTTAAAGGTCCAATCAACCATAAAACAAGTGGAAATCAACCCATATTTAAGATACCAGGGGAAAACAGGGTGAATGAATAAGTTGGTAGATCTGAAATGGAATTAAATAATAGACCACCTGTATAGTGTTGGGGATGTGGAGGGCCGCATTATGTCAAAAACTGCCCACAACAAAGAGGAGTTGATTGGATTTCACAGATATAGGAAGAATCTACCATGGGAGAGGTGGCTAGGAGCATCCCTAAAATTAATGTCGTCCTTGAAGACCATTAGGCAAACTTTCAGCCAACAATGGTTGAATTTGAAGGTAAATTTTTCGACATAACTATATCTATTTTAATCGATCGAGGGGCTATCCTAAGCTGTGTTAGTCCTAAGATTGTAGAACAGTGTAAACTGCAATCTACCAAGTTTAAAAATACATGGCTAGTTCAACTAGCCACAGGAGCAAAAAGAAGTCCTATGATGTTGTTATAGGTATGGACTAGTTAGAGAAGCATTGGCCCCTTATTAACTGCAAGACCAAAACCATTAATTACCAGGATGAGGAAGGAGTAAGGCAGGAGATTCAAGGTATTCAAAAGCCTTTGCATCTAAGACCGGTAACAGCCTCCCAAATGGAAAAATGCATCAGAAAAGGCTGCCAAGTCTATGCAATACAAGTGGGATACATTGATTCTAAAGATAAATCTGTTTCTATAGAAAATATTCCAGTAATACAAAACTTTCCAGATGTATTTCCTAAGGAAATCCTAGGCTTACCCCCAAAAAGAGACATAGATTTCACCATTGAGCTAATTCCGGGAGCTACCCCAGTCTCTCGAGCCCCTTACCACATGAGCATACCGGAGCTAACTGCATTAAAAATGCAGCTACAAGAGCTGCTTGATAAAGGGTATATTTAACCCATTGTGTCCCCTTGGGGAGACCCAGTGCTCTTTGTCAAGAAAAAGGATGGGACTTTGAGAATGTGTATGGATTACCGTCAGTTAAACAAATTGACCATTAAAAATAAGTATCCTTTCACTACAAGAAAAAAGGTCATTGGTGAGGGTCATGCTTGTGACGAACCTTTAAGGTTCGTCACCAATGTCACATATGGTGATGGTCTTTAAAAAAGAGTTGTTGTAAGTGTATATAGTGATGGTCCTTTAAGGTTTGTCACCAAAGCCATTTTCAATGACACTTTTGGTGAGGGTTGTTAAAGGCCCGTCACTAATTCTCTCTTTGGTGACACTTTTGATGAGGGTCGTTAAAGTCCCATCACTAATTCTCTCTTTGGTGACACTTCTAGTGATGATCTTTTATTGACCGTCACCAATGATCTTTTTGGTTACTTCTGGTGACGGATAATAAATGTTCGTCATCATTGATCATTCCAATGAGTTTTTGATGACACTTCATGCATGTGACAGACCTTTAAGGTCTGTCACCAATGTCGCATATGGTGACAATCTTTAAAAAAATGTTGTTGTAAGTGTATATAGTGATGGTCCTTTAAGTTTTATCACCAAAGCCATTTTCAATGACACTTTTGGTGAGGGTCGTTAAAGGCCCATCACTAATTCTCTCTTTGGTGACGCTTTTGGTGAGGGTCGTTAAAGGCCCATCACTAATTCTCTTTTTGGTGACACTTCTAGTGACGATCTTTTATTGACCCTCACCAATGCTATTTTTGGTTACTTTTGGTGATGGTAAAAAAATATTCGTCATCATTTGATCAGTTCAATGAGTTTTTGATGACGATATGTACCTATTACTATATTTTTTGTCAAAAGATAACGATTTAAGACCATTGCTCTGGAGTCCTTTTCATTATGTTTCCAAGGCCACAATGGTTAGAGTCAGTCAATTTTTTAAGAAGTAATTAGTGTGTATCATTTCCCTCAAGTCATAAGAATATAGCTTTCCTATTATTCAACAAATGATTCATCTCTATTAGGTTTATTATATAGCAAATTCCCTTTAAATAAAGTTCCACTAATGTGTGTAGGAACTATATTATTTAATACATAATCAAGCTTTTCCAATTATGTTAATGAGAGAGACCTAGCACTCCTCAACACTCATGGCATACCTTAACCTACTTTGGAACACACTAACATTCCTTGGCACCTCACATGTCTTGGAACATATTTGTACTTGGAACATCTTTGTACCTAGAACATCTTGCCATGAGTAGGACACCCAAGCACATGTTGGCATGCCCTATCATAACATAGCACTCCCCTAGCATGTGTTGGCACGCCCTATAGTCCCTAGCATGCCCTTAAACACCTTGGCATAATATTGTATTGACATACATTAACACTTGGCACACATTGGCACTTGGAATGTATTGGAACATATTATTAGCATTCCTAATTTTCCCCTTTTGAAAAAGATAAAGTCCCAACTTATTAACCTTCTTATGTGTTCATTTCCTTGCATTTTAGCTTGGTTATTCCTTTTGTTTCCTTGAAAATCCTTGACACATATTGGCATACTCTGGCACCCTACACATCCTAGCATGTCTTAGCACCTAACATGTCTTGGCATGCCTTGGCACTATTTGGCACATGTTATCACACCTCAGAACTACCTAGCATACTCTAGCACTTCTTGACATGCCCTGATATTCCATGGCATGCCTTACCCATTCTTAACATACCTTGTCATTCCCTCCTTGGCATGACAACTAGCACTCAATGACACTCCCTGACACACCCTCATATTCATTCACTTCCATGCATTTTGACCTAGTGCTCCCTTGTTTTGTCCTAGTACTCCCTAACACTCCTCAACGTGCATTGACACTCTCTAACATAACTTATAACTCTTTGACATGCTTTGTCACTTCATAGCATACATCACACTCTGTGACACACATTGGCACTTGGCAAGTCTTAGCATGTTTGGCATGCGTTGAGATGAGTTGGTATGCTTTGGCATGTTTTAGTATTAAATTTATTTGAGATCAATTACTAGAAAGTAGATGAGAAGCAACGGAGGAATATTTGGAACTTAGAATGCACTAAAACTTGGCACCTATTGGCACCTAGTGTTGGTGTGCCTAGCATTCCCCTCATGGAAAAGGTAATTGATGACTTATTAACCCTATTATGTGTCCATTTCCTTGTAGTTTAACTTGTTCCTCCCTTTCATTTCCTTGACAGTCCTCGACATGCATTGTCACGCCCTTACACATATTGGCATGCCTTAACACTTGGCACATCTTAGCTTGTTTGACATGCCTTCATACTATCTGACACATGTTAGCATGCCCTAGCATTCCCTAACTCACCTTGGCAGTCATGCCCTCACAGCTAGCATTACATTTTTCCACGACTTGGGAACCTTAAATTCCCTAGAACACCTTGGCACTCCCTAGTTGTCATGCCCTCATATATAGCCTTACTATTTTTGCGACTTGGGAACCCAACCAATTCATTAGAAAAACAATATTGTGCCCAACCCAAAGTCTCCCTTTCTCTGAAATCGCTTTGTCCATGCCTTATCACAACCATAAGCTTGCCTCCTGCAAGTCCTATTCTGAACTTCTCCTAAAACACTTCATCCTTGGGACACCTGGAATTCACTAACACTCCTTGGCACACACTCTTATTCGTTCATTTCCAAGAATTTTGACCTAATTCTCGCTTTTGTTCCCCTAACACTCCCTAACACTCCTCAACATCCATTGACATTGTTTGCCAGGTGTTAGCAAGCCTTTTCATTCCTTGGCATGCCCTGGCACTCCTTAGCTATCATGCCCTCACAACTACCCTTGCTTTTTTTGAGACTTGGGAACCCAACCAAGTCCTACCTCGACTATAACAACTTAACTAAGTTATAGTTACTACAAGTAGACTATGTCTTGTTCACCTAAGAACTGCCTATAACACATATTATACTACTCATGTCTAATCTCAACTCACTCCACTTAATAAGTTACCAAGTCAATGCTCACGTCCAACCATGGGCATAAAACAACTAAGCAACATAGTTTACATATTGACATGACATAGCACATGGCATGTCTAACAATCCCTTTGCCCTTTGTGGCACGTGTTAGCATCCCTTGCATTTCTTGGAATTCTTTGCACTCCCTAGCACACCCTAGCACTCCCTGACACGCCTTGACACTCTAGTGTGCCTTGGCACTACCTAGCATATAACCTTGTCACTCCCTCCTTAGAACACTTGGAACTCATTGACACTCCATATCACACACTCTTATCTCTTACCTAGCACTATAGCATGCCTTGGCACTGCATAGCATACCTTGTCACTCCCTCCTTAGCATACTTGGAACTCGCTGATACTTCATTTCCATGCATTTAAAAATAGTGTTCCCTTGTGTTTCCTTGGCACTTGGCCCTAATATTCCCTAGCATGCATTCACACCACACCGTGGCACCTAGCACATCATGGCATGCCTTAGCTGTTGGCTTGTCTTAGCATGCCTAACATGCCTTGTATTTTTCTAGCATATGTTAGTACTTCCTGGCATTCCATGGCACACCTTAGCACTCCCTAACTGTCATGCCATCATAGATAGCATTACTATTTTTCCGACTTGGGAACCCAACCAAGTCATTGGCAAGACAATGTTGTGCCCAACCCAAATTTTCCCTTTGTCTAAAATTGCTTTGACCAACCCCTTATAATTGTAACCATAGGCTTGACTCCTAAAATTCCTATTCTAACCTTCTCCTAACACACTTTGTCCTTGAGACACCTGGAATTCATTGACACTCCTTGGCACACAAACTTATTTGCTCATTTCAATGTATTTTGACCTAGTTCTCCCTTGTGATGCCCTAACACTCTGTAACTTTCCTCAACATGCATTGGAAATGTTCGACATGTGTTAGCATGCCTTTTCATTCCTTGGCACGCCCTGACACTCAGCTATAATGCCCTCACAACTACCGGCCCTTACTTTTTTTGGGACTTGGGAACCCAACCAAGTCTTGCCTCGACTACAACAACTTGACCAAGTTACAGTTACTACAAGTAGACTATGCCTTGTTCACCTAAGAATTGACTATAACTCATCTTAGGCTACTCATATATAATTTCAACTTATCTAACTTATACTAACAATTTACAAGTTACCATGTCAAGGCTCATGTCCAACTATGGCCATAAAACAACTAAGAAACATAGTTTACATCTTGACATGCCATAACACTTGGCACATCTAACAATCCATTGGCACTATGTGGCATGTGTTATCACCCCCTACATTCCTCACTCCCTATCACTCCCTAACATGCCCTATTTATATAGCATGCCTTGGCACTGCCTAGCATATAACCTTATCACTTCCTCCCTAACACACCTGAAACTCACTGACACACCCTATCACACACTATTATTCGTTCATTTCCATGCATTTTGAGCTAGTTCTCCCTTGTGTTTCCATGACACTCCCTAACACTTCCTAACACTTCCTAACACCTGGAACATCTTGGCATGTCACCCTGGCACTCTAGCATTCCTTGGCACTATCTATCATACCTTGTCACTCACTCCTTAACACACCTATAACTCACTGACACTCCCTGTCACATACACCTATTCATTCATTTCCATGCATTTGAAACTAGTGCTCCCATTTGTTTCCGTAGCACTCCCTAACACTCCCTGGCATGCATTCACACACCCTAACACTTGGCACATCTTGGCATATCATTGTCCTGGCCTCTAGCATGCATTAACACTGCAAATAATATCTTATCACTCCCTCAACACTCCTGGAACTCACTAACACTTCCTTTCACAAAATCTCATTCATTCATTTCCATGCATTATTTTGACCTAGTGGTCCCTTGTGTTTCCATGGAACTTTGTAACACTTCCTAGCACACGTTGGCACACCTTGGCACTTTGGCACCTGGCACATCTTGGTCAGATGCTATCTTCACACTCTAGCATTCCTTAGCACTGCCTAGCATACCATCATACTCCCTCCTTAACACACTTGGAACTTGTTTCACTCCCTGTCACACACTCTTATTCATTCATTTCCATGCATTTTGACCTAGTGCTCCCTTGTGTCTCCCTAGCACTCGCTAACACTCCTAGCACACATTGGCACACCTTGCAACTTGGTACATCTTGGAATGCTTCCCCAACACTGTAGCATGCCTTGGTGCTGCCTAACATACCTTGTCACTCCCTCCTTAGCACACTTGGAACTCGCTAACACTCCGTATCACACAATCTTATTCATTCATTTCCATGCAATTGAAACTAGTGCTCCCTTGTGTTTCTTGACAATCCCTAGCACTCCCTAGCATGTGTTGGTGCCACATCCTAACACTTGGCACATCTTGGCATGCCTTATCACTTGGCATGAATTGGCATGTGTTGGCATGAAAATGGGAATGGGGAAGAGACCCTGGGTTCATGCTCAAGGGGCCAACAAGGCTCCATTGTAGTCTAGAACACCATCGTCATTTTCACCTTACCAAGAGAGGGTAAGGAGTCTCACCTAAGGCGTGTCGTGACTGAAGTGTGAGGAGGTAGAATGAGGCACCAAGGGAACCGCAACCCGCAATCGATCTTAACTCATAACAATTAAGTACCTATTGTAATCCAACCATACTATTCTACTCACATTACCTTAGGAAATCATACAACATATAGATAGATATTTAAATTTTTTAAAGAACCAATATAGAACTCAACTGTCTCTTTCATTACGCTTCATAGAAATAAATACATAAATAAGTACAGAAGGCTCGAAGCCTGATCATCAACAACAAGAATGACCCAACCCATAGATCAGAGACCAACAGAGCAAGGGTGTACCCACCTTCCACAACTCAGGAAGGCTACATTGGTTCCTAGCTCACTTGGTTCATCAACAACTAGTATTCACCAACCCTTTCCCATCCTTTCATTTGCCTTTTATCCTATGCTCTGCACCTAGACTGCCAGTTCCACTTATTTCCTACTCAGCTGACTCTGCCTTTAGCTTCCTTTGCTCTCTACTTTCTCGACTGCTCTTTCTCTCCCCCACCACCTTTCCACAACTGTCAGACCACTCATGGTTCCAGTTCCCCCCTTCAGTTGTTAGCTTTGCAACTCGACCAACATCCCCGCCACTTGTTCTTGTCTTGTCTTCTCGCAAAAACCCAAAACGAAGGCCCCAACAACATGCCTAACATGCATTCGAACTGTCTAGCATGTGTTAGCACTTCTTGGCATTTCCTGGCACATGTTGGCACTCCCTAGTTGTCATGCCCTTATAGATAGCCTTACCTTTTTTGCGACTTGGGAAACCAACCAAGTCATTGAAAAAATAATGTTGTGCCTAGCCCTGACACTCCCCAACACTCCTTTGCATGCATTTGCATTGTCTGGCATGTGTTAGCACGCCTTTTCATTCCTTAGCATGCCCTGGCACTCCTTAGCTATGATGCCCTCACAACTACCCTTAAATTTTTTGCAACATGGGAACCGAACCAAATCCTGCCTCAACTATAACAACAACTTGACCAAGTTACAAATTACTACAACTAGACTATGCCTTGTTCACCTAAGAACTTCCTATAACTTATCTTAGTCTACTCGTGTTGAATATCAACTCATACAACTTAACAAGTTACAAAGACAAGACTCACATACAACCATGGTCGTAAAACAACTAAGAAACAAAGTTTACATCTTGACATGCCATAACACCTGGCACACCTAACAATCCCTTGGCACTATGTAGCACATTTTTGCATCCCCTGCATTTCTTGGCATTCTTTGACACTCCCTAGTACTCCCTGACACTTAGCACACCTCATACTCGCTAACACTCTATATCACACTCTTATTCATTCATTTCCGTACATTTGAAACTAGTGCTCCCTTGCTTTTCCCTCGAACTTGGCCCTAACACTCCGTAGCATGTGTTGGCGGCACACCCTGGCACCTAGAACTTCTTGGCATGCCTTAGCACTTGGCATGTCTTGGCATGCCTAAAATGCCTTGGAACTATCTAGCACATGTTAGTACTTCTTAGCAGTCCCTGGAACACCTTGGCACTCCCTAGCTATCATGGCCTCATACATAGCTTTACTTTTTTTGCGACTTGGGAACCCAACCAAGTCATCGACAAAACAATGTTATGCTCAACCCAAATTCTCCCTTTGTCTGAAACTACTTTGTACATGCCTTATCACAACCATAGGCTTGCCTCCTGCAAGTCATATTCTGAACTTCTCCTAACACACTTCGTCCTTGGGATATATAGAATTCACTGACACTCCTTGGCACACACTCATTCATTCATTTCCAAACATTTTGACCTAGTTCTCCCTGGTGATTCCTTGACACTGGATAACATACCTTTTCACTCCCTCCTTAGCATACCTGAAACTCATTAACACTTCATTTCCATGCATTTGAAATGAGTGCTCCCTTGTGTTTCCCTAGAACTTGCCCCTCACACTCCCTAACATGCATTCACACCACACCTTGGCACCTAACACATCCGGGCATGCCTATCACGCCTTGGAACTATCTAGCATGTGTTAGTACTTCACTTGTAAATAAAGAAAAACATCATTTCATTGACATAAACAACTGATTATTTAAGTTGTTCTTTCACTTGTAAATAAAGAAAAACATCATTTCACTAACATAGACAACTGATTATTTAAGTTGTGCAAGCTATGTCAATTAAGAAATCAACAAGTTTTTTTGTTTTGGTCTTTGGAAATGATAGCTCTGTTATGCTAGACAGTTACATTAGATTGAAGATATGTTGTAGACTATGCTGCATAGCATGAATTTGTATGGGTAGGAGTAAGAGAATTTTGCTCCAATTTACACTGCTCCACAAGCCCATCCAATCATAGCATAATTTCAGTAATTTGTTTCTCCAAAATATGGTTATGAATTAGCTCAAGCATCCAAGGTTTCTGATTTTCCAAGGCTTGAGTTTGCCTTTCTTAAGAGTTAATCCAAACAACTATAGATATATTATCTCAATTGTTATCTTTCTAGCATGTACTCCTACAACATGTAGCCAAATCACATCTCAAAAAAACCATCAATATTAGAGTTACCAAATCATAAAAACCTTTAGTCATGATATCAAATACTACTACTTGCTTCCTCTAAGATCAACATCCCTTTACTTGGTTTATTTTCACATAATACTTAGAGTTCCCTTTTCCACGCTCTTCAGCTTGCAAACATCAATCAATATGTTCCTGAAAGAAATCAATCAGCAAGCTTCAACATCATATCCATCAAGGTATTTTCACGTCCCTCTAAAGTTATCATGGCTCATTTTCATTTTTCAAAAGACCATATGGATGTTGATCCATATCACAAGGTTTTATGAAAAATCGTCATGCTTCTATACATCGAGTACCCATATGGAAGAGTCCTTATTTCATCTAGTATTTAACCAAGACATACCAAGCACATGAGTCCTTATGCACATCTAGTATTTAACCAAGATATACCATGCCAAGATATAGGCCCTAACTCCCATATATGATGTGGAAAACCTCATAATGGAACCCTTATCCTAGATGGAGGCCTAAAATCCCTCAAAGAAGGTTTATATTGTTCTTTATGGTCTTTTTCATGCAGTGTAAGCCAAATAAGTTTCATTTTGAGCTTGAGGCCATTGCTTTCATCCCTTTGCCATGGTACAAGCCGAAGACCCATTCTTACTATGTGAAACATATTAATGTCACTAAAGATCCCCCATAGAGGCCTAAGATCCCCTATAGAGGTCATGTGTGGTTCTTTGAGAACTACTTCACAAAGCTTAATCATCAAATATTCAAATAAGGCATAAGCCCCTTATGTTCCTATTTTGACAAAGCCTACACTTGTAAGCATCATATGTGATTTGAAAGCCTCCTAATTTAATTAAGGTGCAATGATGAGGCTCCAAGACCCAATCGTGGTGTGTAAAATCTTTGAATGGTAGACACATCCCTCCTAGAGACCAATGAATGAATTTCCCTTAGAGAATATAATTAATGTGGTGATTTGAAACCCTTTTAACACCACTGATTATTTAGGACTTAAGTCACTTTTCTTAATTTCATTCATTGACCATAGTAAAGGTCATGAGACCCATTCTTATTATGCGAAACACATTGAATGCCTATATTCCCAGCTAGAGGTCTTGTTCATGGCAATTGAGCATGAGAAATATTAATTTAAGGATTAAGGCCCTCGTTTTCCTCTCCTAACCATAACATAGACACTAACTCCCATATGTAGTGAGAAATACCTCATATAATGCCCATATCCTGACTTAAGACCAAATATCCATTAAAGAAGATCTATGTGGTTTTTAAGTCTAACTCATAGCCCTTGATACTAAAAAGATTCTTATAAGACCTAATGCCCTTGTTTACCTCCCCTACTCATAGTACATTCCTTGACTCCTATACATGGTGTGAAAAAATTCCTAATAAAATTGATATCCTATATACCCCTAAGATTATTTAGAAAAGATCTATGTAATTTTTCAATGCCAAATTCATAACCCTTGAACATGAAAAACATAATGCCAAATTCATAACCCTTAAACATAAAAAAACATAATACCAAATTCATAATTTTAAACATAAGATACTTCATTTTAGAAATAAAAACCTTTTTTCCTTTCCCTCACATTAATTTTTATCACACTAATTCTTATTATGCCCTTCACTCATACTAATTCTTATTATATATTTCTAATATGTACTAATTCTTATTATACAAAGAATATTAATGGTTACATATTCCTAGTCTACCACCCTTTTCCATGTCCACTGGTAAAGGCCTTGAGGACTATTAGTGTGCAAAATCCTGTTGATCAGCGAAGGAGGGAAAGGAGTGCAACAACGGTGCCAATGAGGTTCAACGTTTCACAAAAATCTTGTTGACTGGCAAAGGAGCGAAAGGAAGGAAATGAGGGCAGCAATGGTGCCAGTGAGGTTCAGATTTTCACAAAAATCCCATTGATCGGCAAAGGAGGGAAATGAGGGCAGCAACGGTACCAATGAGGTTCAATGTTTCACAGGAGGAGTGTGGGCGCGTGCAGGAATGGGAGGCGGAGGCGGAGGCGCCAGTGCAGGAGTGTGAAGATACCACCACTACCACAGATATTGAATATGAGCGTGAGACAGTCCATCATTAGAATGAAAAGTCTCCAAAACCTCAGACGGACGACAACTCCTCCATGGTCAGTAGCTGGTATACCAAAGACTCAGATTTGGCCATGATTATTTCAAGGACTCGGAAGGATTTGGAGTAGTGGTCCAAGAGCTATATGAATACTTTTTGAAGTCGTCAGAGCTCATAATGAGGTGCCTAGGCTTTTAGAGACCCACTTCCATTCCACCATTGGGCAACCCATGGGTACGTTATTTAACTCTCTCTCAATCCATCACAAGTTGTAGTTTTAGTGTAATTTTATTGTAGTTATGATGGTTTGTTGAATCTCATTTGGGTTTCATTCTGATGAGAAGTTGAAAAAGAAAAAACCATTTTCTGGGCAATCTTGGCCCAAATTTGGTAAAACAAAAATCTATGATTTCATCTATCTATGGAAGACAATCTATCTGTGTTGTTTTGTTTTTTTATTTGCATTTCTGGGTCCACTCACAAAACAGAAAACCACTTTGACCATGTCTGGTCTCTTTGAAAGGCAAAGATAGTGACTGAGGTCAGTGGTGCACTTTCATTAGATATCGATGTGAATTTTACTAGAAACAATGTAGGTAGGTAGGTATAGTTTGATGCCATAAGCCTTTACGTGTTTTATTGTTCTCGGCAGAATCCATTTGAAACATAAATTCTTGTATCTTTGCACACAAATGGCTTCTGTCATGAGGTATGTCTCGCCAAGAAGGATTTAGTATGACATATACTCATTTTCAGCTTCAGATATTTGTTCTACAGAACCAAGTAGTCCTTGTATCCTTTCAATTCTCTCATCTTGTTGTGGTTAGGAATGAGAGACAATCAACATCTTCAAGTCAATTCTTGTCACCACCAAGGTTGTGGGTTTTCCATGGCATTTGAATTCCAAACATCAACATTGAGCAATATTTGGAGATAATTTTTAAGTATATGCATTTTAGTCTCTTTGTTTTTGTAGATGTATATACGTCTATCGATCGCTTGTTTCAACTCAATTCAGGGTTTTGGATTACTTCTCAGAGTGTACATATACTTCCAATAAGTAGTGTGATGGTTGTTGCCAAGTTTCTTGATGATATTTGACTATCTTAGACTTGGTTATCCATTAATATTCTATTGGTGGTAATACTTCCAATTTTTTATCCCTGTTTCCTTATTTTCAGGAAAACAAAGAAATCAAAAGTATACAAATCTGTTCCATATTTTTAGGAAATCAAAGAAATCAAAAGTATAAAAATTGTGACTATTTTTAAGGATATTTTTAAAGATCTAAAAAATGATAACAATGAAAAATGATTAGGGATAGTGTTTGAAATCCTCCATAGATTTTAACTTCCTTGAAATGTATTGAAGGTGCCTTGTTCCATATTTATGTTTACAGTCATTTCCTGTTTCTCTTTGGCTCAATGTTGTACTTGTGTTAGTGGTGAATATGAGTTAGGGTTTCTCTGATGAATTGTGATTGAATCTCTGGTTAATATCCGACATTAACTTCAAAATAATGTCATTCTGTAGTGGAGGTAGAGTGGGATGTTATCTTGAAGAATATTTGTACCAATACTTTCTTTCAACATCTGTTAGGAAAATGAAAATTGTTTCATAATGGAAACCCATGTTAAAGTTCAATATTGTAATTCATTAGAGATCCCTAGCCAAAGAAAATGACCTGTAAATGAGACCTTAAATATCAATGTTACTAGAGACCTTGAAATGAATAAAAAATAACTTAAATGAACCGTTTAGTATATTACTTTTGTTTTCCTCATATTTTTTCCCTCTATCTTTCGCACAAGCATTTTTCTTTAATATTGGTATCTTAGTAAGGTTGTTTTATATTTTAGTCAAATCTAAACTTTATCATTTTGTTGAACCCATGAAGCTATGGGTTGAACACCTTTCATGGAGGAAAAAAATTAAGGGTTTCTAATCCTCTACAATCTCGTAGCTTTGGCCATGTTTTGCAATTTTATTACTTTATAAATTATGCAAGTGATATGCTTAATTCTTCTAAGATCTGGCACAAAAACCTTTGTTGTCAATTTTTAACATATGTCTAGAATTGTCATCTTCTTTTTAGCACAAGCTTTAAATTTCAAATTTTTAATGTTTTCTATTAGCCTATTTATTTAAGAGGACTTCGTTTTGTTTATGGACAGGAACTACAACAATTTGTATTATGCAAAAGTAGATGGCAACAGATTCATGAGACACAATGGTTAATTAAAAGCAAAAGACCTATTAGAAAAAAAAAACATGAATTTGATGGGCGAATAACTCCTTATGAAGCTACAACTGTTGATGAGCTAGAGGTTGAAACTCAAGCGAGAAGCAAGGATGACTATTTGACAAGTGATTCATCAGAAGCAGATATTTTGTGGCAATTCAAGGTACCAAATGTGGTTGTTGTGACCCTAGTGGAACATGTCTCACTAATCAAAAAGCCATCGCGGAGTATGTCAGAGAATCCTGAGAAAAGGTAACTTGCCTTTGTGCCTATTGTTCTGATTATTTTTCTCATTATTTTTGAACATTGGAGGATGACATCCATAGTTAACTTGATGGTATTTAAACTAGAAAATACTGGCATATTATCGAAAGGATAGAGCTAAGAAAACTATTACAATTTTTTTACGGCATAATGATTTAAAGTTCCTCTTCTCTAGCAATTTTGTCTCAAAGGTGCAACACAAGCTAAGACTCTTGTTGCCTGCAAAATGCATCAATTTAAAATTGAAAATGTACATTAAACAATTTAAATATTTTTCTGTAGAATTTCAGGCCAAGCTCAAGGCCCTCTTGGAGTTGTTAAGATTGAACGGAAGTCACATCTAATAAGTTTGATCGTAAGGTGCCTTCTGGAGGATTGGAAGGGAAGTAATCTTCATCTAGGGGAAATTCAAGGATGATTAATCCAGAGCTCTTCTCAGTAAGTAGCTCCCTCCAATAAATTTTAATCAGGAAATTCTTAAGGAAATGTAAGAGCATGAACCCATAACATCAACTTCACCCTCTTCAATAAAACTTGAAACAAGCTTGGAAGTTTCTCATGCTATACAATTTATTTTGATTTTCATTCTTCCCCAGTTACGTCTGAAGGATCAACTATCGAATATTATGCACAAAATACTTTGTCCTGTCTTCTTTGGAAAGAGGACATAAACAAGCTTTTAGATGTTTCCAAATGGAGTACTCTTCACCTATGTACTTCAAATTCCATATTAGCCCATTTGTTAGTCCATTTCACTTTCATTAGCACTGAATCATTATCACATTGATATCAACTTAAGAAAGAACATATGATCAAATCAGAAGGCAAGCCAAGACAAGAGAACACAATAATTGGCATAAGCCAGGGAAAAACCCCAAAATGGGGAAAACCCTTGATCAAATATTCTTATTATCAATATCAAATGTTTAGAAAAGAAAGAGAGAAAGAGAGTACAATCAATGTCAAGGTTGAATTGCCAATATGATGACTATAACCACTGACCATGTGCCAAATATACAGCCTAGACAAGTTTGCAATTATGTCTTCAAATAATAGAAGACAAGTTCTGCCCTAACTAGTAGACAATAGTATTCAAAGTTGCAACTCAATAGGTTCCAAAATGAGCTCAGACCTGGTTTACTTCAAGCAGCTTCCTTTGCTGATTACGAATAGGCCAAGATAGTCCCAAATTGAGCAGTGAAGCTTGGTCAAAGGTTTGACGAGTTTTGAGGTCGAAGATCTGCAGTTAGGGTCGTTGGCCCTCGTTTTTTTATCAAATTTTGCTTATTAAAATCCACCTAATTTCCATCATTTTCCACCATATACCATCCATATACACCTTATTTTGACCTTATTATGCATATTCAAGCAAATAAATTATGTTTTTCAATTTTTAGATATTTTTGCAAAAATTGGGTTTTAAGAGTATTTTTGGACAGAATCATAAATTCCCGTAATGGCTATGTGGATGACATATTTGCAGGACATTTGGGATCGAGCTAGATACATGAATGGAAATCTTGGGAACTAGGACTGAACTAATTCCAATTGGTTCGGTCAAAACAAGCTAAATCAAGCCTGGTCAAGGTTGGTCAAACATGACTAGTCATCCAGAAAATCCCTAGGAAATAGGGTAGTTTTATGATTTCATGGGATTGTCCATATTTTTAGTGATGGATTGAATGGATTAAACTTGGATAGATGGATATGAATAGGTATAGTTGTTAGAGAGACTTTAGATCAGTTTGTTTCATGATCTTTTATTTAAGCCAAAACTTTGAAGGCTTATGGATGTAATTTTTATATAACTTTATGCTGAGACATTGAACATTGGATATTAATTAGAAGAACTTGTTCTACTTTCATTTTGCTGTTCATTAGTGTGGATGAGTGCTTGAAGTTTCAACATTTTATAGCAGCCTCAAGTGTGCAAGGTAAGGGTGGAGGGCCCCCACTCCAAGCTAAGTACACTTCATTGTTAAACTAGCTTAATTTTCATGAACTAGTTGCTTTAGATTTGTTTACTTGTTTTGTTTCAGATCTGCTTATTTGAATTAATGGGTGATGATTGTTGAATGGATATTGGTCTAATTCTACTCTACATATGAAGGGACACACATGAATTTAAGTTAAATTCCTCTTCTATTTGATCTTGAACTGAAACTGAATTTCATTCTCCTTTTCTTATTTGAAGTTATTTATGCATTTCCGGTTTGAAGAAATGGTGATTATGATAGAGTAGAATTGTGAATAAGGACAATCCGGTCCTCCTTAGTTAGGAGCCTTTTCTTTTACATATTCTGCATCACAAACCATTGTTAATTAGTTCTCTTATATTTCTCTTCATGAAAGTAGTATTGCAGGGAAGGACAACCTAGTTCTCCTAAGTTAGGAGCCTCATCCCTTACATATTACATAAGTGAATTTGAAATTGTTAAAATAGGTTTATATTTGTAATATGTACTTCATTAACTCTTCAAATTTTATCTTCTAAGCTTGGCTACATTTGATATCCATACACTGTGGACTTGCCTCCAAGTTTTACAAACCCAGATTGATAATGAATACTTGTGTTAATTTTTGTTAATAAATTAGCCCAAAATTTTGGCGCCGTTGTCGGGAAGGCACTTATCAACATAGTCAAATAGAAGATAAACAAAAACACTAAAAATTTGATAAAAAAAATTAGTTAAGATACATTTCTCTTAGTTATGTTTATTTATGCCTAGAAATAGAGATCCTAAAAGTAGATTCCCAAAACAAAACCCCCAACAAAAAAATAAAATAAAAAAATAACTACAAAATCCATTTGCAAGACAAGATCTAAAAAAATGATGTTAAAAAAATCATTTAGAGAAGAAGGGTATGCCACCACAAAACTACTCTGAAGTCCTTGTCCTCAATTTAGAATGCTCACTAGGGATGAATCTTTATGTCAAAGGATAGAAGAGCAACAAAACATCCATGAAGATGATACACAGGAAGATAATCTAGAACTTTCTTCTAGTTATCTTTGTGAGGAGGTGAATGAGTCATGTATCATATGTAATGAAGATCAAACATTAGAGCCAAAAATTGAATAATTTCTAGCATGTGTATCACAAGATCCCTTGTGCATACAAGATTTTGAGCAAGTACCACAAGAAGAGTTTTGTGCTATGACAATTAGTGAGAGCCAAGCAAACAAAGACTATCTTAAAACTTGGTTTCAACTAGTCATTAGGTCACAACACTACTCCATTTTTCAACATTCTTTCTCATCAAATATTTATGATCAAATAAATTTTTATGTCCAAACATTTATTAACATATATTTTTCAAATTTGGATATGAGTTTACTTATGATCTTGTTACGAAAATGGACGCATTGGAAGTTCTCTTATACTTGAGAGAATGAATTATTTTTCTAAAATAGAATAGGATAGAATAGAATAAATAAACAAGTAGAATTAATTCACAATAAGACTTCCATAATAATTTTGTTTCAAACTGTCATGAATATTTCTTCAAGACATTGTTCAATATTCATTTGAAAGGAGTACATGGCAAAATGCAGTAAGAACAATCCTATTTTGAGTAACCATAAAGGATCATTTTTAAATCATGTTTTTTTTACATATCTCTTGAAATCTAGTTTTTGAATCCATTTTGAAAATTTCAATTTACATCACAAATAAAAATGTGACCAAAATCAAAACTAGGTCTCAAGTGAAATGTTGAGGACAGAGTTAGTACAACCTATATTTGAGGTGTCTAATGAAAACATTTTTACCTGAAATTCATAGGGAAGATATCCCTTGGAATATAGTTTCCAAATCAATTTGAATCACCTCAATCAGGTATCATATGAAAATATTATTCTTGAAATACTAACTGCTTCTCGAAAAATCTGCATGGTGACAATTCTAGGTCTTGACTTGAAATTGGCATATTTAACATACACAATCATCTTATTTTAAAAATATGTTTATATGGGAGATATTTATTCAAGTCTAGTTTAAGAAACAATTTTAATAATCCCATTTGGAGATGAAATGAAAAAGTTATGCCACATTTAGTGACTGCATGTCTTCAAAACAGAATAGTAAAATGCTGCCTCCTAGGTCTATTCATCACCAATTTTGTGCCTAAGAATTTTTAAAACCTGTTTGTACTGGAAAGATAAAAATTAATCTACTTTAATCTCTAATTTGAATCACATTGATCCGATCTTTATCGAAGAAGTTACACTTCAAATAGTGATTGATGGTCTAGTTAAAAATTAATAAGCAGCTCTATCAAACATGACACTCCTTATAATTCTTACCATATCATTTTAAACCACTTTGGAAACCTGTTTATATTGGAGGTAGTCATATGAATTCACTTCAACTTGGCTTTGGAATCACTCTAATTGGATATAAAATGAATATTTTGTAAACAAAATACCGCTAGGAGGTCTAGGCTGACCACCATTACTCAAGGGGTAAATAAATGCATTTTGTTTGTATATCATCTTTGGACTTGTTTTATAAGCAATGCTTGTAATGATTTACATATTTATTGGAAGAAGAGAGATTGTACACCTCTCTTCCTCCATCATCTAATATTGTATTGCAGGCAAGTGCTATGTTTTTGCAAGTCATAGGAAGAATGAAGGAGTGAACTCTATGGATGAAGTATTTTTCAAATTCATATTTAAGAATATGAATATAAATGTTGAAGTCAAAACGAAGCGAAAATTCACCTGATGTTGAGTTCATCCAATGAAACTCAAACTCTTGAAGCTTGTCTTTAGTTATTGACCAACAACACCAACAAACCCTACAACATGATCGAGATCAAGGCAAAAAGACATGAAGCTAATCATCAAAAGAAGAAGTCAAGTTTTTTTTAACCATGAAAAGTCACATCCATTGCCAAAGAAGTCTTTCATAAGCCATATTGTTCATGATTTCATCCATCATCCATATTGTATGTTAAGCTCCGCAATCATGCATGTTGAAGTCCAAACTTATTATCTATCCATTTACTACTAAATCATGACTTCAATATAACCTATTATCATAAGCTTTTCATACTTCCCTACTCCATTACACCCCACCTCCATCCAGGAAAAAAAAGAAGAAGAAGAAGAAGAAGAAGAAGATCAAAAATAATAAAGGAGTTTGGCTGTGAAAATCCAGGAAACTGGCACAACACAAATTCGAATTCATATCGGAAAATGGCCAATATGAATTCTCTATTTGTTTTACCATTTCTTCAGTCTGATTTTGCAGGAATCATCCTCTAGAATAAGAAACACTTTGGGACAAGTCTCAGAATAAGCAAGGGGGAATATTCATAATAAATCTATGCAAACAGTGTGAGCAGTTGTATTGAAGGGACCTGATTTACATTACAGAAAAAACATGTATATATTGCATAAAAATGTACATGACAGAAGGGACCTGAGTTATTATGAATCAATTGCAGAGGGACCTAAACAAAGACAATATAAAAGGGACCTGAATATCAGATGCAGAAACTAGTGTCTACATTCCATCAAATAATATCCTTGAAGAACCATCATCATGAGTAAAAAATGAACCAGCAAAGGACATCATCAGTTAGCATTAACATCAAGCTATTATGAAAGTATAAGTATAGTAAGTGTAAAATTGCTCTTAGAACCTTTGATTTTTCAAAATTTTACTAGAAGTTGTTAAAACTAATTTAACTTGATATGCATTCTATTACACTATCATTTTACATTCCATATTTATCCTACTCCATTATCTACATTTCACTACCTTCATTATTCTACCACTATATTCCTATTCATTTCCATATCCATTATCCTACCCATTTAACTATCATTCCATATACCATATTTCATTTTATATTCCATGTACCATATCACATCAACCCTAATTTTCTTAAATATAAAGATAAAAAATGAAAGGCTCAAATATCAAATTCTTGTTGGACCTACAAAAGAAACAAAGGTTAGTGTCAAAAGGTTAGTATCATAAAAAATTAATTTTAAATATGACCATGTTAGGGTCATTTTAAAATTAAATTAAGAACAATTAAAAGCGCATATTATGAAATGATACAAGTCATAAAAAATTGAAATAATGAATTTAGATGCGACATAACCAAAGCACATAAAAAAACAATGATGCAACGCAATGCCAAATCAAATGATGCAATGAAATGCAAATAATTCAATGAAATGCAAAGGTATGAAAGGCATGCAGTGGTGGGCATAATGCATTTTGAATGGATATGAAGGTAAGTTATAAAGCATTTCGTTGGGCACGAGGCTATGCAATCAGATCGTGATGCATTTCAATGGGCACAAGATGGAGCATAATATGTTTCAGTGGGCATGCAAAGGTATGGAAGTATGGTTATATGGCGACATAAGTAGAACATCATATATGGTTACGGTGATGAGACAAGCCTGAACACCGTGGAGGAAAATGAAAATGAAAGAGGAGAAAGGACTGCGTAAACAAGAACCTAAACTGAGGAAGCAACACAGAATACATAAGCAAGCCATGAGAAGAAGAAGGCACTGGTTCAGAGAGATAGGAGAGCGTAATTCTCTCAATGTTAACAGTGTTCCACCAGACTCCAGAAATCTTGTGAAAGAAGGTAAGAGATCGCCTCCAACTGTTAACAGATTTCAAGGAAAAAAACTCGTGTTAAGCATTGAATCGTGTCATGTTAAAAATGAGCTAAAAATTCAGTTAAACAACCTGAGCAATTGCCACCATTAAACACGTATTTTCCATTAATTTAATGAACGAATCCTTGCAAATATCGAAGGCATTTTTTTATTAAATTGGCACTATCTAAATACACGAACTCAAAGATATCTCAGAGATATTACAAAATCACTTCAGGATAAGGAAATCTCGCAAATTCCTCATGAGTAGTTATGGTCCCATGGTTGTGATTTTCAATTCTAATTTTAAGAACATAATTCTTCCTATCTTTTTTCTTATACATTGGGCATAATTCATATCATCCACGTATGGTCTGTATGAACAAATTCATTCCATTCATATGCGCAGTGGGAATTTTCAAAACAGAGTAGGGATTTTTTTTACGAGTTTTGACAAAAACAAAGATTGATTTGTGAATCGAGCAATAAAAACATGGTCAAATGTTTTTATACAGAGATATTTTTTTTTATCAAAGTAGCAGACTCCTTTTTGCAGCAGAAGAGAGAAGACACAGAAATTGAAGGCAGAGAAGGATTATTTTTATTTTCTAGATTTCGATTTTTGAGGAAGATTATGTAGCTGAGCATAATTATGATCGCCTTGTAGGTTGATTTTCATTTTCCAAAAATCGATTTCTCAAAAGGTAGTGAATGAATGAGTGGTTATGTTGCATGCAGTGGTTACCTTGAGCATTCTCCAACATTCAATGTCTCCCAATAATATCACCTTCAACATTTTGATTCTCCAACATAAAGTAAATCTCCAGCATTCAATTTCTGAGAAGGTGAAGAAGGTGAATTTGAAAACAATCGTTCAGATTTGTGAAAATTGTTCATTTCAATAATTTGATTTCAATTTAAGAAAGAGTTAATCATTCCCAGAATTGATTTTTGAGTTTTGAAAAGACAAAGTATAAATCAATTTCGATTTCTGAAAGAGCAGAGAGTTTTTTCCAGATTTCAGATTCTGAGCATTTCATTGCTGGAGGCAGAGACAAAGGAGTTTTTTTTTTTTAATTTTGATGAAACAAAGGATAGTATATAAGAAATAAATTAATAAAAACATGTTTATTGTGTTTTTATAATCTTTCTATATCAAAATTTTGTGTTTGTGGAAGTAGTAAGTTCATATTTTTGAGGATTGGTTTCATCTCTTTGTCAAGGGCATCAGAAAAGAGGTAAGCAAGATACTGGAGAAGCATTTGAAGAGAGAAATTGATTTCAAATTTAATGATCATGAAATTTTATTCAGTCCCAGAAATGCATTTCGATTTTTAAAGGCCACTATTTTTCGTTGCTTTTTCTGAGAAAAATAAAATGAAATTTAAAAAACGAAAACATGGGTTTTCTTTAGAATGAGCCTAGTTATGCTCTGCGTGAGTAGTTTTCTCAAATTCATTACTATTTGGGATATTTTTATGGTTCTTTCGACCCCTATTTTGTAGATTGTGTGGGTAAAACCGTTGCTAAATTGAAAGTGAATGCCTAGTCATAAAAAGGATTGGCACAAGTTATTTTGCGGTGGAATTATAAAAGAAGAAAACCCCCTGTTGTAGTGGAATTATACAAGAACAAAACCCGCTACACAAGTGAAAGAAAATTTTTTTTTCGATTGGTGTTTTCTCTATGACTGTGTGACATTGCAAGGTTGGCTTCTTTCAGTGAAGATGTGAGGGCAAAAGGATATTGGTTCCTTTAAGTGAAATTTTTGATATTTCTAATTTGAGAGGGACATGAATCCCGTGTTAGAATGTATTACAAAATTCACGTTTTATTTGTTGTCTTCCCTGAAGCTGCTCATCCAGAATGATTTATTGGTGTTTTATCATCAGAGGAGGAATAGTGTAAAGTTTTTGTATTTGTATGTTGATGGTGAAACCTCATCACACATCAAAGAAATTCTTGTTCCCATCACTCCAGAATACATAGCCCAAGCCACAAGTTTTCCACTGATAGGTGAAGAATACTACAAAGGACAACATTTCAAAGAGAAAGGATGAATTTTTATTTTTATTTTAGAAAAACAGAGAAAAGGAAAGGAGAAAAGGTACATGAAGGCATATATATCCTTTTACAAGTAGCTCAATAGAACGCTTCATCTTCAAGGGTTAGAGCCATAGGTACATCAGCAGGCCAGTCAGCATATAGAAGTAAAAGGTCAAGGAGATAGAGGCAAGCATGAGGACATGCTTGAGAGTAAGCAAGGGGGAGATGTTGGCCCTCGTTTTTTTATCAAATTTTGCTTATTAAAATCCACCTAATTTCCATCATTTTACACCATATACACCTTATTTTGACCTTATTATGCATATTCAAGCAAATAAATTATGTTTTTCAATTTCTAGATGTTTTTGCAAAAATTGGGTTTTACGAGTATTTTTGGACAGAATTAGAAATTCCCGTAATGGTTATGTGGATGACATATTTGCAAGACACTTGGGCTCGAGCTAGATACATGAATGGAAAGCTTTGGAACTAGGACTGAACTAATTCCAATTGGTTCGGTCAAAACAAGCTAAATCAGGCATAGTCAAGGCTGGTCAAACATGACTAGTCATCCAGAAAATCCCTAGGAAATAGGGCAGTTTTATGATTTCATGGGATTTGCCATATTTTTAGTGATGGATTGAATGGATTCGACTTGGATAGATGGATATGAATAGATATAGTTGTTAGAGAGACTTTAGATCGGTTTGTTTCATGATCTTTTATTTAAGCCAAAACTTTGAAGGCTTATGGATGTAATTTTTATATAACTTTATGATGAGACATTTGAACATTGGAGATTAATTAGAAGAACTTGTTCTACTTTCAGTTTGATGTTCATTAGTTTGGATGAGTGCTTGAAGTTTCAGCATTTAATAGCAGCCTCAAGTGTGCAAGGCAAGGGTGGAGGGCCTCCACTCCAAGCTAAGTACACTTCATTGTTAAATTAGCTTAATTTTCATGAACTAGTTGCTTTAGATTTGTTTACTTGTTTTGTTTCAGATTTGCTTATTTGAATTAATGTGTGATGATTGTTGAATGGATATTGGTTTAATTCTAATCTACATATGAATGGACACACAGGAATTTAAGTTAAATTCCCCTTCTATTTGAACTTGAACTAAAATTGAATTTCATTCTCCTTTTCTTATTTGAAGTTATTTATGAATTTCTTGTTTGAAGCAATGGTGATTATGATAGAGTAGGATTGTGAAGAAGGACAATCTGGTCCTCCTTAGTTAGGAGCCTCTTCTTTTACATCTTCTGCATCAGAAACCATTGTTAATTAGTGCTTTTAGATTTCTCTTCATGAAAGTAGTATTGTAAGGAAGGACAACCTGGTTCTCCTAAGTTAGGAGCCTCATCCCTCACATATTACATAAGTGAATTAGAAATTTTTAAAATAGGTTTATATTTGTAATATGTACTTACTTAATTCTTCAAATTTTATCTTCTAATCTTGGCTACATCTGATATCCATACACTGTGGACTTGCCTCCAAGTTTTACAAAGCCAGATTGATAATGAATACTTGTGTTAATTTGTGTTAATAAATTAGCCCAACAAGGGCTTGTAGATTAGCCCAAATCTTGAGATGCTTTTTGCGGTCCTTCCTTTAGGCAAACCTCATCTAAGTTTTTGTGCTACAAATAACCTCCATGGAGGTTTCATGTCTACTTGTACTGCGCCTTGTTCTGCTCCTTAGAACAGCCTTTCAGTCCCCTGTCCAAGACTCACAAATATTGCGGCCCTCCTGAAATGATTACAAGAAGATGCATCCTTCAATAGAGATGAAAGCTCACCAAAATTCTCTGCCCTGACCTATGGATACCATGTTGCTTCAAGATCGAACCTATGGAAGGAAGAACACACCAACCACATACCCAATACTTGTCCTCCTAGCTCCTTCAAGCTGTGGCCACATCAGAGATATATTAGAGCCCTTGAGTTGTGTCAAATGAGGTTGAAAGGCACCTCTTTATATACAATTCAATGGGGTTGAATGTTAGAGAATCTAGGGTAAAGTAGCATTGTGATGATTCTCCGTCACTTGATAATAATTTTTGAAGTCCTTTTACTTTTTCTAGTTTAGCTTATGCTTCTTGTTCTTCTTATTAGTGCATATGTGTGTACTTCATCAAACTGCCACGAAAACAAAATAGCAAGAACACAAAGTTTGGCTCTCTGTTAGGGACAAACCCTATCCACTCTTGAGAGGGAAACCATTTGTAAGATTTCTCTTATTGAAGCTTATTATTTGAACAACTGCCAAATCCTAGACTGTTGACTACAAAATCCTCCAAGCACAAGTCATATCCATCCTCTTTATTCACTATAGCTTCCGGCACATGGACCTATGTCTTCTGACACTTCTGCTCCTTAGTACTTTGTCCATTTATACTGTTCTAAGTTAGGAAACCCTAGAATATTAGGGCTTCTCTTCTTCACCATAAGGAGAACATTCTTCGCTTTCCTTAGAGACCTTGTAGACTTGTTATACATTCAAGTGAGGTCTCTCAATATGCTGCCTTTGTCTGTTGTCAAGTCTGCAACAGTCTACTTCTAAAGTCTTCTCAGATGTGGATAGAAACCCTAGAACAATCCTCCTTTCTTCGCTAGATGGGGAGGCCTAATAGACCTTGTGTATTAGAGCAAAAACAAATATATTTCTATTATGATTTCCTATTGTACTTGACCATAGATAGGTCCTTTCTTCCTCGCATGTGTGGCTGTTGATGCCCTAGAAGACAACCTTGTACCTTCGCAATTTTGTCTTCTTGTCTTACTGCTCTTGTAGACTTCCTATTTCGACTTTCTTGTTTCTCTTTGCTTGTGGATTTCAAAGCCAAGTTCCACGTTGAATGAGGAGTGGACAACCTCTATAAATAGAGGTTTGTCCCTCCTCTTTAGGCCAACTTGACTGTCTTTTAAGGCTGACTTATAATTCAATTTTTACCCATCGTTTTGCTGCTTGGAGACCACGTTGATGCTAGGAGAGGATTTGACCATGCTTGGAGGTGTTCTCTTGACCTTGTATGATGTCATACATGATGTAACATGCCCTCAAAGGGTCTTTATAATAATTACATTTGACTTTGACTCTCTAGAAGCACTTCAAAATGTGCTTGACCTATTTTCAATGAGCAAGAAACTCATTGACAAATAATACAAAAATAATTTCTCTTTTCTTGAATAAGTACAAATATCACATGCGTCCATCGGTAGTTCTATGGTCCCAAACCATTTTTCCCAACTCATTGGCCAGATGAGAGGTACTTCCCATGTGTCCCGGACTACATGGGTAGGATGACACAATAACATCAATAGGGAAAAGAATATATCACATCCTGCTCACAACCACTTGTAGGGAAAGGGGAAACAACATCCTACAAACACATGTCATAATCACACGTACGAAAATGATGAATCGCATCCTTCAAACACATATCAAAATCATCGTAGGAAAAGGATAAACCACATCCTACATGCATGAAAAACAACAATAGTAGGAAGGATCCTACATGTGGGGAAAGGATGAACCACATCCCATCGACATGTCAACCACAAATCGTAGGGAACAAGCATCCTACATGTGGGGAAAGGATGAACCATGTCCCACTAACATGTCAACAGATGCCTATATGCATCTCTCACTGGGGTATCTGTAGGAGAAGGTGAACCACTCATCCTGCTCATATGCCATAGGAGAAGGTGAACCACTCATCCTATGCATATGTCATCAATAGTAGGGGAAGATGAACCACTCACCCTACACACATGTCAACCACCATGGGATATCACAGGGGAAGGTGAACGACTCACCCTGTACACAATGCACCAATAGGGGAAGGTGAACCACTCACTCTATGGTCGCTCATAGCTCAATAAGCACCCCAGGCCCCTAGAAGCTCCCAAAGCTCAATGTTCAACCAGGACCCTCATAGTAGGGTCTATCCACGACTCCCAGTCTCTCCCCGAAGAAAGATAATCTTGACCTTACCAAGAGGATGATAGTAATATGCTCATCCAACCAACAATGATGGAGCTTGGTAGCTCTCCAATGTACCATATCAAAATAAGGTGGTACCCAATACTTGGAGCTGTCGTGGAACATGGATTCCCTGAAAAATGAACTTGACTCAAAAATATCACAATATACAATGGTGGTTACTAGTACGTGCTCAAATGACTCCATGAAGAGCTTCCTCAAACAACTGGCTTCATAATAGGCCATCCTTTCTCCTATATACATCCAACCTCAATAGTGCTTCCAAAGCAACCAAATCAAGAGATACAACACTGAATGTGCTTTTCCATCCATCACACTGCCAACTGAGCCAATATCAGAATATCCAATATATGAGGCTTTATCCATAGATCAACTCAGAGTCTTCATAGCGAGGCATATGACTGATCCAAAAATGGATCCTGGATAAACCTCTAAGTCTAAAAGACTTCATGCGAGAGGTAAAAGGTGACAAATAACACAAATCCTTTGTAAACGAGAGGAAAATGAAAATTGCAGGCTACTCCTGGAAATAGTCTCATTGCAGATATCTCCCCATTCTAAATCTAACGCAACTTGAATGGGTGAAAACGGACCCCGGATGAAGGAGTTATTGTAAAATGAAAATTGCCTAATGTCCTTAGAAAATGAGGCAATTGCATTAAATTTTGAACTATATCAAAAATTTTGATTTTAGTATAGGCTCACAGGCCAATCCACAGTTGACATGTGGTAGGCCGAGATTGGGTCACGTGGCCTTGTTTGATTGATCAAAGAGGAAATATCACATTGGCGGATTACACTATTGGGCCTTAAAAACTTGAAGAAAGCCCTGAAAATCAAGCTATTGGAGGCTTAAATGATGGGTGAACAGGGGCCGTCGTATTCGGTTGATCAACGGTCCAGATCTGATTGGCATATCGAATTGGCAGTGATCGGTGGGTCTGATCGGAGGCATAGCGCGATGGACCGGGGCGATGCGATGGAGTGATTTCCGAAATCGCCGGATCGCCATCGGCGAACACTATGGAAGCGACCATGTTATATATATATATATATATAGATATATAGATGCGATGGTCCAACCACGATCGCTGATATCGGCGGATCGGCATCGGTAATACCAAAGGGGAAGCCAAAGGGCCATTGCGATATGCGATGTGATAGCTAGACTCGACAAGGCTCTAGGCGATAATGGATATGTTTTGAAATCCATAAAATTCCATTTTTATGTGTATTTAGTGTATTTCGCTTACTAAGCGAAATACAAAGGGGAAGCGATATGCGATATAAACTGGACCCGAAATGGAAATGGATAACATTTGAAATCTGCCAATGCCATTTTATATGCATTTTCGCATGTTTTAATGCATTGCAAAATACAAAGGGACAGAGCCTTGCGAGATGCGATAGCGACCTACGGGCAGACGTGATAGGAAAATAAAGTGTGATTTTGAATATTTAAAGTCCGGGAAGAATAGTGCTTTGCAGATTTTTTTTCCATGTATTGCAGCGTTGTCTGCGTAAAACACAGAACGAATTCTTTTAATGGATTTAAAGCACCAATTGCCCAAGTCATTTCTATTCAAAACATCATTGTTCCCCGCCTAGGCAAATGATGAAAATGCAAACAGGGAGGTGAACAAACGGACAGAGGGATAGAGAGCCCGATTGCCTGAGAACCATAGGGCCAGAGAGGAATAGCGAGAGGCACAACCAGAGGAAGGCGTTTTGGGGAACCAAAGAGGCTTTGGTAACCATCCACGAAAGGGGAAGCGTTATTCTTGGTGGACTCAAGGAGTTCGAGCCATCTTGGGGGATAAATCCCATTGTTGAAGAGTCAGTGAGGGGGAGCTCAAAAACAATAATGATTCAAAAGAACCTGAGAGTGAAAGAGCCGAGGGACATAGAGATGAGAGCCAAAGAGCCTTAATCCCAAGAGGGACAGAGAGCCACAATCCCACAGCGAAGCAGGAGGTGGAGCGAAAGAGGCCAAGAGACCCACAGAGAGCCCGAGAGCTAGGGAGTCAGGGCCGTTCTGAATTTGAGCATGCTGTTAGCTTCAATAGTTGATGAAAATGATTCTGAGGGAGTCAGAGAAGCCAGAAGTTCAAAGGAACTCAGAGCACTGACTGAAAGAATTATTCTAGAGAAGCCGAGATCTGTTTTGCAGCTAAAGGACAGCTAGGGGTAAGATGGTATTCTGAGCCCATTGGTTCATTTGTAAACCATATGGAGTTGAGTCACAGACTTGTAAAATAATTCAACCATAATCCCAAAGAGTCTAATCGAGTTGATTAGAGCTCAAGGAGACATAGCCCAAGATATTAGGGTGAACTCCATATTAATTTGTTGTCTTATGTGTATTGTTTTACTGTTGCCTTATTCACTGTTATATGCATTTGTGTATATATTCAAGCACATTTAATTATCAGCATACACAGTAGATTTTAAAGCACATCACAACCAACTGTAAAAAAAAGCATATGCCTATACTTTAAAGCATTTCTTAATTCCGCATTGGTTAATCATTAATGACTTGGGAATATTCAAGTTTTGGAAGTGGAAGTGGTTCTTGTAAGCTAGACAAGAAGCCTAAGAGCCCCATTTTCAGATTAGGTGGTATCAGAGCTTAAGATTGTTTAACCACACCTTTAGGAAGGTTATATCATAATGCTTGATTGACAGAGCAAAGACTGCTTGTCTGGAAGGTGTTTGAACAACAAGAGGCTAATTGTATGCTTGTTTGCAGACTGATTATTTGCTGAGTTTGCAGAGGTAAAGGGGAAGTTATTGATAGCTCAGTCCAAGAAGGACAAGAAGGAGAAGGGTTGAAGGCATTCTTCTATCTCAAAGGACCTCAAGGCAATCTTTGGAGCACAAGAGGTTTGTTGCAAAAGGTTGCTGAATAAGCTCTTTATTTATCTTGTTGAAGTTTTTTTGTTCATTGGCATAATGACAACTTCTACAAGTGTATCCTCAAATTCCTTCTCCATCACAAGACTCTTTGATGGAGACATGAAGTAAGAATTGTCCACCATGATGGATATGGAAAGAGAAATGTATGAGGATGGAAGGAAGAGTAGCATGCTTAGAAAGCAGCTGAATTCCATGAAGGAAGAGAAGCAGTTTCTTGCTGACAAATTGCAGGAAATAGGGAGGAAACTTTATATTGCTAATATGAACTTGAAAAGGATGCATGAGTTGGAGTCACAGCTCTTTTTTGCCAAAGAAGCCTTAGTCAAGTACCAACTTGAAGAAGAGGTAGGCCATTCTAGTTTGTCTTCAAATTCTTCTGAGAATGCTTATATTGGTTCTTTTGAAAAGCATACTAAAGGCATCGGTTCCAAGCTAATGTCCAAGATGCGCTATGAAGGAAAGGGCTTGGGAAAGCATGCACAAGGTATTATTGAACCAATAATGGTTGAGGAAAGGCCTAAGTATTTGAGTCTTGGATATGGACAGTCTTATGGAGAGAGTTCCAAAACTGCCATGGAGGCCATTGAAACCTGTCCAAGAAGGAGTTTCATTGTAGGTCCTCTATCTCAAGAGCGTGAAGATTGTATTAAGGAGGAATGCAATGGCTTGAAACATCATTTGCAGGGTGTAGGTGTTCACAAGCACACCCTTGAACCAAAGAGTTGTGGAAACTCTAATAGCCTTGAAGAGATTGATGGGATTCCAAAGGGAGCCACTTCTTAATTTCCTTCACCTCCTCACGAAGTCAATAAAGGTGAAAGAGGCAGGTATAAATTTTCCTTTTGATTGTGCAAAGCATGATAAATTTCCATTTTCCTTTTGATTGTGCAAAGCATGATAAATTTCCACATAGATATGGGAAAAGAATTGCATGTTCCTTTTGTGGTTTGGATAACCATCATGTTTCTAGATGTTGGAAGAGAATGGCCACATACAAGAAAATTTTGAAGGAAAGAAAGCAAGCAGCCAAAGGTCCATTGGACAAGGCAAATCATGCTATCAAGAGGATGCACATACAGTGCACTTACTGCCATAAGCAAGGGCATCTTGCTGAAAGGTGTTGGACTTTGAATCCAGCAATGCTTCCACAAAAGCTGAGGGAGAAGGTGGAAAGAGAAGATGGCAGAAATGGAAAGAAGATTCCATGATTGATGTGTCCCAGAAAGATTCACATATTGATGCTGATGTGCAGACAAAGGAATGACCTTTGAAATGGATTGGTAAGAAATGGTTAGAGTTTTTATCCAATTAAAGATTGCATGTCTATTGATGCATATGTTTTCATTTCTTTGTTAATGGAATGCAAATTGTAGGATTTTACCAAGAAGGTGAATGGAAAAAGTTGAGTAGGCAGCTCACATTGTTGTTGCAACATTGTGTTCTTTTCAGCTTCGAAAGTACAATGTACTTGAGCGAAAGTTGAAGGATGAAATGCATGCATGAGCATGAGATGCATGAACACAGGGATTTTGAGGCTTTCCTTGTATTTGGACATGTATGTGTGATTAACTTGCAGGGTTGATTGCTTTGACATGAATATGATGTTGACTTGAGAGAAGTTAACTTGGTCTCCAAATGGAGATAGTGATGAAGTATTTCATCTTTTGGAAAAGAATCCAAATAGTTTTTTTCTACATGCTTGACTTGAAGGGTCATTATCTCTAAAAGCATGTTTTGTGGGCTTGCTATCTAGTCCATCGTTTGTATGTAGATGTAAGACATGGAGGTGTTCAAAAGATGTGAAATCTGTTTCTTTTGTTGAAGCAGGAGTTTAGTCCATCCAGTTGCTGTTTGTATGCTTGTTGTTGTTAACAGTTGTTGGCAGCTTGTCAAACAGGTACAAATAAAAGTTTTGTGGAGCAGATGTACTTCATATTTGTTGAGCCACCTTGGATCAATGATCAAGGCAAAGAAGCTCAAATTACCTTCTATGACCATTTCAGTAGAAGTTCTGTAGGGAGGCAAGGAGGAAGACAGTTCTTCCTATGAAGACTAGCCCATCCAGAGAAGGGAAGTGGTCAGAAACTTTGGTTCAAAGGCACTACGCAAAGGCAAGTGTAGGGAGGTTGAAAGAAGAGGGCGAGTCACTCTCATTTGCTGTTCAGATCAGTATATCAGTCTTTTTGAGGCCAAAAGTTCTTTTAGTGGGAAGGCGTGATCCAAAAACTGATCCTGGATAAACCTCTAAATCTAAAAGAATTCATGAGAGAGGTAAAAGGTGCCAATAGCACAAATCCTTTGTAAACCAGAGGAAAAGTGAAAATTGTAGACTGCTCCAGGAAATAGTCTCATTGCAGAGATCTCCCCATTCTGAATCTAACGCAACTTGAATGGGTGAAAACGGACCCCGGATGAAGGAGTTAGTGTAAAATGAAAATTGCCCAATGTCCTTAGAAAAGGAGGCAATTTCATTAAATTTTTGTACAATATCGAAAATTTTGATTTTAGTATAGGCTCACAAGCCAATCCACAGCTGACACGTGGCAGGCCGAGATTGGGCCATGTGGCCTCCTTTGATTGATCAAAGAGGAAATATCGCATCAACGGATTACACTATCAGGCCTTAAAAACTTGAAGAAAACCCTGAAAATAAAGCTATCGGAGGCTTAAACGATGGGTGAACAAGGGTCGTCGGATCCAGCCGATCAACGGTCTAGATTCGATTAGCATATCGCATCAGCGGTGGTCGATGGGTCTAATCGGAGGCATAGTGCGATGGACCGGGGCGATGCGATGGAGCGATCGCCGAAATCGACGGATCGCCATCGTCGAACACCCTGGAAGTGGCCATGTTATATATATATATATATATATATATATATCTGTGTGTGTGTGTGTGTGTGTATGTATGTATGTATGCGATGGTCTGACTGCGATCGCCGATATCGGTGGATCAATGCCAGCAATACCAAAGGGGAAGCCAAAGGGCCATTGCGATATGCGATGCGGTAGCCGGACCCGACAAGGCTCTAGGCGATAATGGATATGTTTTGAAATTCGTAAAATGCCATTTTTCTATGTATTTAGTGTATTTCGCTTATTAAGTGAAATACAAAGGGGAAGCGCTATGCGATATAAACCGGACTCGAAAGGGTTCCGAAATGGAAATGGATAACATTTGAAATCCGCCAATGCCATTTTATATGCATTTTCGCATGTTTTAATGCATTGAAAAATACAAAGGGACAGAGCCTTGCGACATGCGATAGTGACCTATGGGCAGACCCGATAGGAAAATAAAGTGCGATTTTGAATAGTTAAAGTCCAGGAAGAACAGTGCTTTGCGGACTGTTTTCCATGTATTGCAGTGTTCTCTATGTAAAATACAAAACGACTGATTTTAATGGATTTAAAGTGCCAATTTCCCAAGCCGTTTTTATTCAAAACATCATTATTCCCCGCCTAGGTAAATGATGAAAACACAGACAGGGAGGTGAACGAACGGACAAAGGGACAAAGAGCCCGATTTCCTGAGAACCACAGGGCCAGAGAGGAATAGTGAGAGGCATGGCCAGAGGAAGGCGTTTTGGGGAACCAAAGAGGCTTTGGTAACCATCCACGAAAGGGGAAGCGTTATTCTTGGTGGACTCGAGGAGTTCGAGCCATCTCAGGGGATAAATCCCCTTGTTGAAGAGTCAACGAGGGGGGAGCTCAAAAACAATAATGATTCGAAAGAACCCGAGGAAGAAAGAGCCCGAGAGAAAAAGAGCAGAGGGACAGAGAGCTGAGAGCCAAAGATCCTTAATCCCAAGAGGGACAGAGAGCCACAATCCCACAGAGAAGCGGGAGGTGGAGCGAAAGAGGCCTAGAGACCAACAGAGAGCCTGAGAGCTAGGGAGTCAGGGCCGGTCTGAATTTGAGCATACTGTTAGCTTCAACAGTTGAGGAAAACAATTCTGAGGGAGTCATAGAAGCTAGAAGTTCAAAGGAGCTTAGAGCACTGATTGAAAGAATTAGTCTAGAGAAGCCGAGATTTGTTTTGCAGCTAAAGGACAGCCAGGGGCAAGATGGTGTTATGAGCCCATTGGTTCATTTGTAAACCATATGGAGTTGAGTCACAGACTTGTAAAAGAATTCAGCCATAATCCCAAAGAGTCTAATCGAGTTGATTAGAGCTCAAGGAGACGTAGCCCAAGATATCAGGGTGAACTCCATATTAATTTGTTGTCTTATGTGTATTGTTTTACTGCTGCCTTATTCATTGTTATATGCATTTGTGTATATGTTCAAGCACATTTAATTATCAGCATACATAGCAGACTTTAAAGCACATCACAACCAACAATAAAAACAAGCATATGCCTATACTTTAAATCATTTCTTAATTATGCATTGGTTAATCATTAAAGACTTGGGAATATTCAAGTTTTGGAAATGGGAGAGGTTCTTGTAAGCTAGACAAGAAGCCTAAGAGCCCCATTTTCAGATCAATGACTGATATGGTGTTTATCAAGAATACCAAGGATCCCACAAGATATACATAAGAAAAATTGCAGCGTTTCCAACTCATCAGACCTTTAAGTGCAGGAAATAGTGCAACATGGCTAGGTCTTTCATCTTGAATTTAAAGGTAAACTCCCTCTTACATTGATAAATGAGAGGGTCATCAATCAAACATCATCAATAGTTGCATCTTTACAATCAGAATGGCTTGTTCATAACTCCCTCTGAATATAGGGAAAGTGATAATGCCAAAGCATAATCACTGAGCCATCTGTAACCTGACCCTTTTCCTTAGCTCCATGTGACAAAGTCATCAACCATAATTTGATGCCATGGCATGTCTTTGTCAACAAACATTGGGAAAGAAGAGTCATCGGGATATACTACCAGGTGTTCTGAAGCCTTTCTTGATGAGCTTCTTATGAGAGAGACTTTCCATAAGGCACCTGCAACAACGAACTTCTAAGAAGCTTACCTCAGAACAAAAAGAAATCTTTGTAGAATCATCGTGGTCCTTCTTCAACCAAAATGAAGAAATAGCTGCACATTATCCTCCTTTGCTAGATGACAATGACCAATGAATTAAATTACCCAGTCCATGATATCCGGGCATCCATATTCATAAGTTTGTCTTTCATAAGATCTTGGGTTAATGCATCAAGGAGCTCAATAACATAATCAAGATGTCAAGATCAGGGTCCTCACAATTCCATATACTTATCATGCTTTTCAAGACATAGGATATGATTTGTTTTCATGTTGATAAGCGCTGTTATAAGGAATATCTCCAAAAGTGCCATGCACTTTTTCTCCTAGCTGCTAGACTTCCAAGATACTCAAAGGTAGCAATATAAAGGTGTTGCATAAACTTCCATTCCTCCAGATACTAGATAAAGATGTAAATGTTTGCATCCATACACCATCATTGCTCCTTCGATTATTGCTACAATTCACTACATCAAATACCACCATCATTTCTTTAAATGATTATTTTCATTTCTCCTCCATTCCTCTTGCACTTCTCTGTTTAAAAATATTTTGTTGATTGCTTCACTCATCAAGTTCTTATAGACATTAAAGTCAAAGATATTGTCTTATTGATTATTGTCATGAACACTCTCAGTGGAGCCTCTAGTGTCTCTAAACTTAAAGGCTCTAGTCTAGAATTATATATTAATCAAAATCATTTGAAACAACTTGCCTACTCTTCTCTGTTATATATGCGTTAATGATAATTACACCTCAAGTGTAATGATCCTTTTTGTACTCGAAGTATATTCCTATCAACAATACAACACAAGGATTAGGCTGGTTGATGCTTTTATGTATCCCTTCAAGTTGATGGCCTTGATCTACAAACCACTTATTCAATACCATGCCAACAAACTCTAGAAGATCTCTGTGCTAGCGAAACAATGTGATCTTCAGAACTTGCATACAGCGTGTATTCTTCAGTTAGACCCACAGGTGGACTATCATGAAAAATTTAGGATTACTGTCATACAAATGGTTACTATCACAATGGTGATGTGTCAAATTGATAGTCTTAAGAAATTTCTGTAGGGCAATGATGAATTTGCTCTTCCCTTACTACTATGAAAGGATGCATGTCCTGTTGTAGTAACACTGCAAATATTGATGAAGTCCTTTCAGCTATAATATTGCAAATATCCTTTAAGTCTCTTTACTATAAAGGCCGTATCAAGGATACATATATAGTCATTGAGATGAGCCTTCAATTTTTCCTTCTACCAAAAGTGCACTATATCTTTCTTTAGGAATTGCTTATTCAAGTTTTGAGAGAATGACTTCAACATGTCTCTTACTTTTCTGTAGGCAGATAATCACTTTCCACGATGATTCTCAATAAAAAATTCTGCAATGAAGGCCGAGCTTGGAGAATGCCTTTCAGTGGCTTGAACCTTCAAGCTCTTTTTTGAATTTGTGCCCTAAACTCTTTGCTACCCAGACAATACAGAAGAATTGTCACAAATCCTTCACAACTGCATAAGAATGATGTCATATATAGTCTTGCGTTGAACCTACAGAAGATGAGACTTAGCTTAAGAGACCTGTAACAATCCTTCAAGACCTGTAGAATATTCTCAGATCCAAACCCATAGAGATTAGACACAAACTTCATTCTTCACCTTGCATAATAGTTTCCCATAAACAAGAGAATTATGTTGTGCCTTAGGTCTTTAGGTCTGCAAAATAAAAAAAACTTCGGTGTTCTGCAATTGATGCCCTAATTGGGGTTTTTCAATGAGACATCTTTCTTATGCCTCAAGGATGACCATATCCCAATTGGATTGCTTGATATTTTTAGTCTGGGATATACAAGATGATGTCCTCAAAATACTTCGGTTCTTTACCAACAAGAGAAAGGAACACACCTCAGAAAAATATAGGTCTGCAAAATATACAACTCCTTGGTCTAGAAGAAAAACAAAAGAAAACTTTTTGTTGTTATGTGTTAGCATCCCAGGACCGCAAATATTTAGAGATAATCGAATTCTCTATTTTGGACCATTCATTTTGATCAAAATGCTCTGAAATAGTGCACTTGGATCTTGACTTGAAATAGGAACTTGGTTCTAGGTATGCTACTATGAAACTAATCTTCTTTTCAGCCCTCTCTGAAACTCTGACAAACCATAGATCTGCAACCTCAACTGTGGCTATTTCCATACATATTCTTCAAGAGAAAGGAGCTCTAAATTAGACTTTGTGGAGGCTTGGTCTGGTACATGGTTTCTTTGATTTCTAATTCAAAACAACGAATTCATCCTTCTTTCCGTTTTTGATCAAGAAACTTCACTTAGTAATGCTTTCTCTTTCACTCTTGTTTGGGCTTGTCCTCACCTGAGCTCTGATACCATGCTGAGTTTAGGATGACATGTTCTTGCTAAAGATAGATACTGCAAATTCTATATTATCCCACTTGTTAGTCCATTTCACTTTCATTAGCACTAAATCATTATTACATTGATAGCAACTTAAGAAAGAACATATGATCGAATCAAAAGACAAGCCAAGACAAGAGAACATAATAATTGGCACAAGCTAGGGAAAAACCCCAAGATGGGGAAAACCCTTGATCAAATATTCTTATTATCAATATCAAATTTTTAGCAGAGAAAGAGAGAAAGAGAGTACAATCAATGTCAAGGTTGATTAGTCAATATGATGACTAGAACCACTGACCATGTGCCAAATATACAGCCCAGACAAGTTTGCAATTCTGTTTTCAAATAATAGTAGACAAGTTCTGCCCTAACCAGTAGATAATAGTATTCAAAGCTGAAACTCAATAGGTTCCAACTTCCAAAATGAGCTCGGTCCTGGTTTGCTTCAAGCGACTTCCTTTGCTGATTATAAAGAGGCCAAGACAGTCCCAAATTGAGCAGTGAAGCCTGGTCAAAGAGTTGACAAGTTCTGAGGTTGAAGATCTGTAGTTAGGGCTTGTATATTAGCCCAGATCTTGAGACACTTGTTGTGGTCCTTCCTTAGGCAAACCTAACCTAAGGTTCTGCGCTACAAACAACCTCCATCAAGGTTTCATGTCTATTTGTACTGTGGCCTGTTCTGCTCCTTAGAATAGCCTTTCGGCCCCCTATCCAAGACTCACAAATCCTGCGGCCCTCCTGAAATGATTACAAGAAGATTCATCCTTCAATAGAGGATAAATCTCACAAAAATTCTCTGCCCTCATCTACGGCTGCCATACTGCTTCAAGGTTGAACCTATGGAAGGAAGAACACACCGAAAACATACCCAATACTTTTCCTCCTAGCTCCTTCAAGCTGCAGCTACCTCAAAGATATATTAGAGCCCTTGAGTTGTGTCAAATGAGGTTGAAAGACACATATTTATATACAATTCAATGGGGTTGAAGAGACATGACTTTTGGGCTTATTGAGCCGACATATAGGTGAGGCCGACCTTGATGATTTTATATGATAGAAACATAAATTCAAAAACACACTTTTCCTTAACCAAATTCGATGAACTTTAGGTTGATTTTGGTCCTCTCGGAAAGATGAATTCAATGCCATAATTATCTTCTTCAAGAGACCTGCCCAAAGTGGAATTTGGCCCTAGTTTCCAATTTTAACAAAATTTCAACAGTTAAAATTGTGAAGAAGATGACCATTACTTTGGCTCCATGCAACATCAGTTGCAAGCAGATAAAGCCCTTCCATGATTCAAATCAATCCCTGAGATTCAATTAGAATACCCTTTATTACATATTCACATCCTACATGTTTAGCAAAACAGGCAAGTCTGTATTTGTCTAGTCTTTCTTTACTAGGCGTATATTTCAGTCAGCATGGCTAACATGCACACCATGTACTCGATTACATCCTGAAATTCAATGGCATTAAATCTACACAAATAAAACAAAATGAAAGACCTTGAACTTCTAACAACCACAATTTTGTTATATGGTGTACCATCAAGGTCCACAACCACTCATTTCATCAGGACTGGCAAGTCCCATACAATGGGAAAGCAAGAAGAAGTTGAAACTTTTATTTAATTAATCCATATAGGTCAACTGATAGAGGGTCACTAACAATGAGAGCCAAGGCATATATGCTCTCTTATATATCTTAGCAAGGGGTCATAACTTTATAGCTTTCTGTGAATATTAATTATTGTAACCAACACTATTACTAATATAACTACCACTACTTTTATCTGAGTTTTTAGTTGGGACTGTGAAGATGTTTTAATATAACTTGTTTCGAGTTAACATTTCATTCATCATCAAAGAAGTGAACTCTTCAAGCAAAATGTGTCAGATTAAATATTTTTACACATTTCATACCAAAACTCAATAGTGTTAACCTGAGAAAGCCTCCACTTGACTTCTACTTGATTATTACCAAGGTGCATCAACTATAACATGGCAGATCAAAACCATTTCTAGAGCATTTCTCATAATATTTTGCATTATTCTAGCATTTAACATCTGCTTGTTGAATGATTTGTTTGTGTGGATGCATGTTAGGATCTTTTGCAGGATGTTATTGTTATCACTATGGAAGTTCTTCAAAAATGAAATGCTTTTAGAAATGAGATTCCTTTGGTGCTTCCAATTCTAGAATGGTGGCATTTGACACATACATATTCTTTAAAATATCTTGGGCATGGAGCTTCAAATAGCTTATTGTCAAATCTCTACTTGACCTCAAGGAAGAAATTTTAGTACCATATAACTTTTTTTTTGCATGATAACAAACATCCTAACAAACTTTGCTTTCTTTAGAACTTATAAACTGTCTAGACACAAGCACCTTTTCAGGTTTGGCAATGAAGCAGGTGTGATGCCCCAAAGTTTCAATTTAAAATTGTTAGAATGATACCCATAGACAATAAAATAATACATTTATATCATAATGAATAACCAATTTTCTACCAATACCCTATCCATTCCCATTGTGAAAGGCAACTTCCACTTCCAAATCAAAGAATAGCATTCCATCCTCAGTCCACACTGGCACTAAAATCAGCGTTTATAACTTACAGGTCCATTGTATTCAATCACCAGATACATTCTCACACTAAAAAATAAAAACTTGAAGAAAAGTGACAATCTGAAATGAAAACTTCAATAAGTTAGATGCTTTATTACATTTTATGAGAAGAAAAGTGACAATCTGAAATCAAAACTTTAGTAAGTTAGATGCTTTATTACATTTTATGAGAAATAGTTCTTTGTAGTTAACCATTTTGTTTGGGATACAAATTCTTTAAATGGTGTTTCATGTAATTTATTTGAATTTTGTTGGATTGTGATCAAAGAAATTTATAATTTGTACCTTGGTTTTATAGTTTTTGGGATTCCTCTATAGAGATTTACATCAAATCTTTGTGGACCTCAATGCTCTTTTCAACATCTTAAGGTAATTTTCTTTGCTAAACCCTAGGATACACATTGATTTTTAGTTTTGCAAGACTTCATAAATGCCATTAGCTTTATGTGTGATCTAATTAGTTATATTTTTTGCATGTGCATGTTAAAGTGTACATCTAAACCAATTTAATCATTTTACTTAAAATTTTGTTCAGAATATTAACAAACCATAGTATGACACTTATAATCAATTATGCAAAAATTCCAAGCAAACGTAAATAATTATATAACATATCACTAAAAAGAGATAACAAGCATTTATGGAAGCCAAATGTACACAATGTTTATTAGCTTTTCATTGGCATTGAGAATGTAAAGTCTATTTCTATGATTATTGAGAAGTAGGGAACTTTTATAAGTGAATATTTATTCACCTAGTGGATGACTAACCCTCATGATCTATAACTTTTACCATTTTTGACCTATTAAGATATTTCAACAAAACACACTTCAAGGGCCCCTACAAGAAAAATGTCCTAGGATTTTTAGGTCAATTTCACATGATTTTCTTGAGGGAAGTAGAGCCAAGTTTATGATATATTTTTGGGATTTTTATGGTTCAAACAGACTGTGATATCGAGTAAAATTTTCTGGTAAATTATAGATTGCAAAATGAAACAAAATGGGGTAAAAGAGAGAAGAATTTTGGAATTTTTTATTTTTTTTTAAAAAAAGGGAAGAAGACTAGTGCCTTGATCTATTATGGGCACATTATATCTTGCCCCTATTCTAGTCAGCATATCAATTTGAAAATTTTAATAGATTTTGCAAGAATTCTTTTGTGGGGGAAATTAGGCATCAAGTCTTCCTATAGGGTTGACTTTATCTACCATAGGATTCACACAGAGGAAATGCCATTGTGAAACATATAGAACCTGAAATAGTATGTTGTATGCAATTCGATTTTGTGCCTTTGAGATGCTTCACATACAGTGGGTTGGCCAATCAATCTGCAACCTGTCAATCATGTGATGCCATTCTTCTGTATGTGTTGAGTCTGTCATGTTGTACCTTTTGTTTATATCATGCCTCTTAATGAATTAGCAAAGCATTTATTGTTAGGTTATAGGTTTTTCCGGAGAATTTACCAGTATTCATCTTCTAGAATGGTTGATGTTTTGAATCCTCAACTGGATTCATCCTTAGGATGAACACTAGTAAATTCTCCAAGAAACCTACAACCATATATTCCATCCCACAGGAATCTTAAACCTATCCTATATTGTTAATTAATCAAAATTATTGTGTTGTTTTGTGGTTCTAGTAATCAAAGAAATTGATGTGTTGTCTTTTGTGTTCCATTATTTGGATACGAGTCAAAAGTATTGAACTCCCAAGAAAAGTTTATCGTTCAATTTCATGAGTGTTAATGCATCAATGATGGTGATCCCATGGGGTTTTATATTCCTAATATACATGTATATTAACTTGGCAACATTGAAGTGCAAAATATTTAGCAAGAGTGCCTTTCAATATTTAGCACATTAAAAAAGTTTGTGTTGTCTTTTGGGTTCCATTGTTGCTGACGGTATACGAGTCAAAAATATTGAACTCCCAAGAGAGAAATAGTATATGAAAATGTTGTTCTTACATAAAATGTCTTTGAGGCAATCCAACCTTGTTGTGAAAGAGACTGCCTTTAAAATGGGCTATGATGAACTCAATGGCAAATGATATGCAAAGTACAAAGTATAGAACACATCTGACCTTATTGGTTTGCTTTCGTTTTATTAACATATAGAGCACACACATCATAATCAAGTAGAAGAAGATGGTATTAATAGCCCGAGATTCAAGAAGAATGGCATTTTGCAATGAAGATAACTTGTTCTGAGCCATGACCATAGTGGCTTTCTTTCACTCAAATTCTTCCTGAGTTGACAAAACCACAAAGGAGCTCTGTGCTAGGCAATTATGAGTTGGCTAAAGCTCCTCTTGGTAAGTAGTGAACTCAAGATAGCGCTGGCAAGAATTATCAACAAGTTGTTGTACTGATACTTGCTTTATTCAAATGCTTCAGCTTGAGTTTGTGTAATAGTATCAAGGCCTTGCAAAGCAAGACTTTGGTCATCCAGTAATAGTTTCTGTTGACCCAATGACAAAGTCACTGTGTTGCCAATGTCATCTGTTTTATTTTGAATATTGTCTAATTGAGATGATATAGTGCTAGCCACTTTATTGATTTGCTTTTATATCTGTGAAGTTAATTTTTGAAGGTACCCTATGTCTTGTCCTAATCCTACATAGAGATTTTGAAGATCAACCATACTAGTATCCACAGTCTTCTGCATATCAAACTATTGTTCTTGAAACTTAAATTGAATGCCAATTATCTGATGAGATTGCTCAAAAAAATGGAATTGCATTGATCTATAACATTTGTCATTTTATCTTGTACAACCTTTGAATTTGATCCAGTAGTTATGCTTGCAAATAAAAAGAGTCTAGGGAATTATGGTTTTCATTAGAGTGCTCCAACTGAGAATTTGGCTGCTGCTCTCTTTATCCAATTTGTTCACTAACTGATGAGCGGATGACTTCAACTCATTCACAAACCTTTATGTATCTTGCTTGAATGCATTGCTCTGCAAATGATGACACATACCTCTTGTACCTTGTATGCAATAATCTAATCTCTAGAACACTGATTTGTAGAATCTGATATTAGCAGAATAACAACAGTAAGTAGGGAGTACTCAACCTGATATGATAACCATAAGTAGAATAGAGATGAAATCTACTTCTTATTGACTTGGTTCTATAATTCTAACATACTTTAACAATAAGGTAAACAATGTAGGCAATTATATCATCGCTTCATCAACATTAGGATATATAAACCCTCAGTTCAAGTAGAGACAAATTCAGTTAATAAAAAAACCCAAGAATTTGTATTAAGTTTTATTTTGTTTCACTGTTGAGAAGATATTAATTTCATTTAATAGTTGCTCTACTCCATGACAACTCCCAAAATGGATCCCTTTAATAGCAACAAGGTGACCATCAGTAAGCCTCCCAGCATATATAGTCCCACAAGCACTATGTCCACACTTTGTTTTTGTAGTAGCAAAGATTTTAGTGGCCTTCTCCAACATCTTATAAGAGAATAGATCAAGTTTGAATTCTTCAAAGTGAATAGGTAGAAGGTTTGCAAGTTGGCTTCCTCCCTGGACTGTCTAATTCAAAAATTATATTATTTATGTTGTTTGCGTAAAGCAAGTGCAATAAGACTTGCTGCCACAAGTGTTGATGAAGCCACAAGCCCAGTCGAAAGGACTATTCTCTTTGTTGCATTGTGATCTCTTCGACAGTCCTTATCATATGACTTCTCACCATGTTTTTTGCATACTCTTACGTATCCAGTGCCTTGATAGAACTCATCTCCTTGATAGCCATCTTTAGAAGCACACTTCACATTGTTAGTTAGATCTACTGCATGTTGATAGACCACATTGGGGTCATAGTGAACATCATCAAAAAGTGCCCATAACACCTAATTCCCACTTAGCCCACACTTTGCATCCAAATGGGTCAATATGGGTGTGAGTATCCAACTAATGAAACTCTGGCACTGTAACTAGGAGAAGCGAGCAAAGTCATCATCTCCATGGTGCCATATTGTCTCATTCAGAAGGGGATAAAAAAATGTCCTAACAAACATGCACTACTCATTGCAACTCTGCATATAAGGAATATTGCACCTCAGCAAACAATTTGGAGTGTTCTTGCAGTCATATAACTGGAGAAAGTTGCTGACAGAAATTGCATAATTCTTCATGCCTTTGACACTGAAGCCCTTGAGGTTTTTAGGATAGGAAGATTGGAGAGGATTGATGATGATCCCATCTGATGAGAAACTTATAGTAAAGGTTGTTCACTTAAATCCTCACAACATTGTTATAGAATTGCAATGTGAATCCATCCAGCTGACAATGCCTTGAATTGATATAGAAAGGACATGGAATTGAGGCATTACCACAACTTTCACTACATTTCCTTGTGCCTTTAGCTATGTTAGAAAACACTATAATCAAGAAGACCTAAGGCAGCCATGAACCCAAAAAGACCAGAATAACAAGATAGGAAAGGCTAATACTCATTTGTCTTTAAAGTTACCACATCATTTTAAGGCATGCTAAGACAATATATGCTTCCCAGAATAACAAAGCAAATGCCCATGTACGTTTTGTATATCCACCTAGTTTTGAAGCCTACTATGGGAAGATTTTTCCCTTGATATGATGGAAGCGTTCATCCTATGCTCATTACTTACTCTAAACTTCCCCTTTCAACTTCACTACTTCATTCGATTGCAAAGTCTACAATGGTCCGTATCAGATCAACCCAAAAGTAGGACAATCATGGCTCAAAATATATATGCATTCAATTTCTTTGTTCATACTTTTTTTTTTCTTGGTTCTCGACAAGACAAGAGGTTGAATAATTGCTTAGACACAGTAGTAGCCTTTCTTTCATATTGTGTTTGATTAGTACTTCATTGTATGTCCACAACCACCAAGTATATGTCATATATATTTACTCAACCTACTACATGTACATACTACATATCTATCAAAATACCAAAAATGACATATACTCATGAAGACATGACTAGTGCTTCATTGTCGAATCCCCACAGCTACTGCGTATACATCCTAGTCTACAATATACACATTGGGTATATCACCAAATCCTTGAAATGAAATATTTTTTCATGCGGGTCAAGAGTCCTATATTTTGGTCACCCATTCACAATATAAAATATCAGGGAACCGCCACTTTGATACGAGTGCCAGAATTCAAGCACCACTCTAATAATATGTTTTTTTGCACCAGAACCAGGAAGTAGTTACCCTGGCGCAGATGGAATTCAAGTCCATATCTATGCAATTAGTGCAATAAAACATTTATTTTTCACAAATTTTTACCAATCTAACAAATATTGCAAGGCTTTGACAATAGCCATGAACCATTCCAATAACAAAATACATTATAGACCTGAAGAGGGGGTCTTCATTTTTGTCGAAATAGAAATATTACCAACTTGGTGAAAGTTTTCTTTGAAAAAGCTGGAAGAGACTACAATGATTTTGGATCTTCGTAAACATTCCTAGCGACTGCTATGTGCCAAATTGTAAATTGATAAGACACGACAATCGTATGACGTCTTAAGTGGATATTTAATAAGAAAAAAGCTATGTTTGAGCTTTGAGCAGCTTGAAATAAAATTGAATGTCTGAATATAGTGGCATTTGGTGCTACTTGTGCAGCTGATCCACCCTTTGTTAAACTTGGGGAGCAAACTTGAGAGTGATACCATTTGTATTGCCTCAACGCATATTCGTAGTGGAATTTTAACAAACACTTCCCTTGCAAACTCTAATCTATCACTAGGAATACCACTTATGTTGCAAACTCATATGTGGGTGTTGTCGTTGGCAGGTTGCAAGTTTGAACCCCACATCAGCTAGCTTTTTCCAGATCGCATGGCTCACCAGTTCGATGTGCATGGTAGTCTTCAAGTCAGGTGGTTTCCTATTTTGACTTGAGTTCACTTCTAATAGTGTGTACATTGACTTGCCTACCCTACTTCAAAGTTGCTAAATGGGCACATGAACTTAAAACACTAACAAAGGTGACCCAATCTGTTTTCATTCTTTCCAAAAACGTTTCTCCAAAAATATGTAGGGTTTTCTCACCATACCCAACTAGGGCATATGTTGCCATCATTGCATTCCAATAAACTGCATTCCTTGTAGGCATTGTATTAAATAATTGGTGTGCACTCTCTAAGGTGCCAAACTCTTAATGATTGATGTACATGAAATGGCATCTCACATAACCATTTTATCAAATAGAAGGTGTGCATCATCTATACTCCAACACATTTGGTATACATGTCTGCAAGGGAACTCCCGAAAAATACATCCAATTCAAGTTCACTTATGATTATCAAGCCATGTAGATGTCTTTCTTGCTCAATGGAGTTTAAGGTAACAAGAATTGAGGGCACTATTGAAGGTCATATAATTCAGCCTCATGCGATACCTATGCATTTCATGAAACTGTTGGAGGGATTCCTCACTATACCCATGTTGGGTGTAGATCCCATTCAATTTACTCCAAGAGACCACATCCCTCTCAGGAATCATATCAAACAATTACCTTGCACGCTCTAACCTACTGCATCGGGCATATCCGACAACCAAAGAATTCCATGTGAAAACATTAGGCACGCAGATGTGATCAAACACTTGGATTGGATCCTCCTTTCTATCACACTTAACATACATTTCAATAAGAGCAAGCTCTGGAAAGGCATTTGATTCGAATACCACTTTGATTACCTTAGCTTGAACTTGCACACCACACTACGGACACATCAAGTTGGCACATGGATTTAGACCACTTGTCAATGTAAATTGGTCTGGCCTTAAACTTTCAAGATTCATCTAACAATAAAGATTCAGAGTCTCCTTATTTTGGCCTTGCTGGGAAAACGCTGAAATGATTGCATTCCAAGACACAAAATCCCAATCAAGCATTTTGTCGATGAGTTCAACTGCATCTTCAACATTTCCCCTTGATAACCCAGGGTGGAGATCTTTTTTTGGATTCCTGATTGTTTTTGTTCTTGAGCAACCTCCTTATGCCCTAGAATATAGCTCAGGGGTGATTGGGCAGCAAGAAAGACAATAGTGCTGCCCAATCTATGGCTAGGTGGAAAAGTTTAGTCCCTAACTCAGTTGCCCATTTTATCTAGGATTAGTACTTATTATGATTGGAATGTGCATTAAACTCTAGGTCAAATTCAAGGTATGAGGCATAATCTTTTATAAGGAAATATATCACTAATGATATTGCTTGATAGTGCATGAATTAACTTTGATGGCTGTAAGAGTTCAATTACAAACCTATGAGTTCAGTCTTGAAGCATACATAAGTACAATTTGTGAATTAGATATGCATTTTTTCTTGTCACCTTACAACCATTATCACTATGCGTTGATAATCATATCAACATTTTGATGCAATTAGTGATGGTAACTTGTAATTTATCATTGTTTCTTTCTATCCTAAGTATGCCATGCAAATAGTTGCAACTACTGTATATCATAAGGTCTACTAGAAAATGCAGATTTGGTAGCAAAATTTTGGGGGTTTTCATCTTCTGTTCTGTAGTTGGTATTTTTATTCGCTTTATCCAACATTGATTTTCGTTATCCAATGGTTTTACCTACGAGCCATTGACCATTGTAAGAATACATGACTTACATGCAACCTATAGGCTTAATTACACACACACACACATATATATATGCATGTGTGTAGTACCCACAGACTTCATGATACCTAAAGGAATAAATACTCACATCCGTAACATCGATCTTTTTTTATGTGTGACTTTCAGTTTTACCCAATGATTGAAATAAGGGAGAAAGATCTCCATCTATAGGAACTTTCACATAATCTTTCTAACTCTAAACCTTGATAGTTATTAAAGTTTCCCCCATTGTAGAGGGTGTCGATGACAAGAAAGTGAATTATTTGGGAAGCTAAAGTCCCAAAAGTGTGGTTAACGCTATGTCCAAATTCTATAATTCTGTGCTTTGGTTTCTAAACTATCTTGCAAGGTAGATATCTCCTTTCATTCATTTCTATCTTCATTTTCATTTTCTGAATGTTGATGAAACTGGTTTGTCACTAATAAACTGACTCAGCTTGTAAAGCTCTATAAACATCCAAGATAATGTGCACAATTGAGATTATAATTTAATGGAATGCATTATCCCAATGATTCACGATTGTCACTGTTATGAATATTTAAAAGGTCTTGAAAGTGTTACAATTGTTGGATTATTGAGCGCTTAATACTTTTTCTGGCTGGTGACATCTTAAATTTAAATTTATCTTTTATGACTCTTTAAATGGAACAAGTGTCCTTAAAGTGAATTTGTAAGTTTTGCACCTTAACCAATTCTGAATGATTAATCATTCAGTTATGGACTTGAAGAAACAATGCCGACTGCTAATTGTCAAATTGTAGTATGTCACCTGTGAGATTTTTTGTTGAAGTTTGTTTAGCTTGAAAGTGTTTCATGCACCTTAATCTAAATGAAACTTATGTTACGTATAAGTGTACCTTCTTATGTGGTTGTTTGCTGGGTCCCCTTGACCTGTAGTTGAATTTATCCTCCTTAATATTCGCTGCCACAAAGATATCTTTTTCTTTTGATTGATGTGTCCCAAATGAGAGGGAATGATCCTCTGTATATACAATTTAGTGGAGTTGAGGGGATGTGAATTTTGATCTTCTTAAGCCGACATATAGTTGAGGCCGACCTAAATAATTTACATGAGAGAAACATAAATTCAAAATTCCACTTCTACTTATCCAAATTTGATGATCTTTAGATCGATTTTGGTCCTCTCAAAAAGAGGAATTCAATGCCACAATTATCTAGCCCCAAAGGAGCCATTCAAAGTGGAATTTGGCCCTAGTTTCCATTTTTAACAAAAATAACCATCAATACTTTTTTATAGCATTTTAGGTTGAATTCACAATAGTATGCTAAAAAGTGTCATTTCAATGTCTAGAAATTAGGATATATAAATGTGAGATATATAGTCTACATTTTTGGGTTATCTCTTTTTCAAATCTGAGCTTTTTTAGGCTACATGTTAATTGTTTGAACTTTGAACCTTGAAGAAATTTTTGAATGGACTTCGTAAATACTCTAACGAATGGACTTTGTAATGCGGTGGTACCATAAATTGTGTTAATTCAAAGATTTGACTTTCATATTTTCACAAAATACAATGATCTCAATAAATTCTTATATGTATAGAAACTTATGTTTAGGATGATATATGTGTTGAGGCAGTTCCTTTATGTTCTACTATAATCCCGATGTTGACAAGTTCTAGTTGAATTTTTTCATCAATTTCTCATAAAATATGCAAAAGGAAATGATTGCCAAAATGTGGCAAAAATTACATTTCTCCTGATTTCTTTTTTTATTGTTCATGACAAGATAATCATGTTGCTGGAATGAGTTATCCTACAATCTGTTTCAATTTGTGGATTTTTTTTCCTCCCATTTTTTATAAGGATGTAGATTTCATTTTCATGTTGATGGTTTTTGCATGAATCTTATCTAGCCCCAAATGATGGTAATGGAGTGGATCTTGAGAAGTAGTTGTGGACACAGAATCTATTAGTGGTTAATGTTACAATACCACTTCCACCTAGTATCAGAAAAAGTTTAATGGTCTGTGACATAAAGAAGAGTCATTTAACGACATGGTTGAAAGGGAAACCTCATGTCTTAATTGGAAGTCATTTATTTGCGTTTCTTAGTTGTAAGTCATCTATTTGATTTTGAGCTTTATCAGATCAATTATTTCACTAATCCAATATGCATGGCCTGTATTTCTCACCCGATGTTAGTTACTTGACATGGTTGATATAACATTCAATTCTAGGCCACTTTTATTTTAAGTCAGAGATTTTATTGATTAAAATGATGTTCATATTTTAATTGGTTTACTTGGAGTTTGATTTAAAAAAGTTTTGTAAATTCCACGTGGATGTTATTTTTTCAGGGTGAGCTCTTTGCACCAGTAAGGTCAAATGAGTCATAGAACATAGGTATACAACAAGCGCATCTTTGGCCTTTGTTGTGTATTTGTTATTCTTTATATCACTGATGGATGGTTATTGATTGATGTAAAATAGAGGATGGGAAGGTCCTGCCAATTCTCTTGACAAAACAAAATCAAATGGAGTGGTAGAATTGTGTTTTAAAGGGTGAGCCAAAAATTAGTACTTGAAAGGTAGAACTTGAGAATAGAAAGCTATCTGATCTGGATCTAGAGACACAAAAAACCCTGGAAAAAAATGATGGTATTGACGAGTCTTCCCTGCAAATAAGCTCTAATTGTTAGACCACTGCCCAAATTTCAGTTATCTGCAATGGAAATAGTGACTCTAGATTTATTTATATGAATAACAACTTTGGCCATTGTCCTGTTCGTTTCCTATGAAATATTTTTGATTTTCAAACTCCAACTAGTTTGTTGCTAAACTAATTAAAGCTTTGATGACAAACATATAGTTTTCAAAGCTCTTTTCTAAATCTATTTTCTTAAGAAAATTTATCTTTTACCTTGAGGTACTGTAGATTTCTACCACGTGACATATGCTACGATATAATTGCTTGGATAAATAGACATAAGTGTTCTACAACGTAGTCTTTTTTAAATCTAAAGAAACATAATTTCCAAATACAAAGTTTATTAATTAAAAAAATCTTTTAGACATCTTAGCTAAGTTATGATTATATTTCGGTAGGGAATTTTGTGTACATTGATATTGTGTTGTCTCTTTGGTTTCTGTCAGGTAACAATGGTTAATAAGGAATGTGTTATTGAGCAATAGGAACACATCTTATTCTACTATTGACATGGATCTCCATGGTTTTCAGGCATGGCAACAAAAATGTAGATGTTAGTGGGATCTCCAAAGTCCGTGTTGGATGAATTTAATACTAGTGATGATTTTGATTCCTTGTTAGATAAATAATGTCACAAGTCAAATTCAAATAAACAAAAGTAGCTTAAGAATGAAGGTGAAGCTATTGCTTTCTGTCCACATCAATTTTTGTTATTTGTTGGCTATTGTTGTGTTTTGAGTGCGGACTTGTGAAATTCCAAATTGCATGTCATTTTATGTGAAGGGGGAATATATATCTATATCTATATATATATATATATATATATATATATATATATATATATATATATATATATATATATATATATATATATATATATATATATATATATATCGTTCATGGTTTCTTGAGATCCATGTTACATTTGCACAAAAGTTTAGATATCATTCAAATATCTAAACACCCAACAACAACAATATTGAGATTTTTATTCCACTCAACATATAACATATTGCATCTATCTTCATCAATGCTCTTCTTCCATATGCTATCCACTTATGACATTTCTTTTGCAATATTTGGTGCATTTGCTAGTTATAGGTCATTTATAGGTTATAAATGTCTTCAAAGTTTCACTTCTAATTGAGTATTCAACTTAACATATTGATTCTCTTATATGTAATTATTTTTTCCTCCACCCACATTTCATAACTTCCATAACCATTAAGTAGGGACTTGCAGCTTCGATGTTGCTTTGCTTGTTTAGTAAAAGATTTCTGAGACTTTAATTTATTGAAAGTTGTAGAATTTACAATTTATGAAGTTTCAAGGTCTAATTTTTAAAAGTCTAATTCTTTAAAGGGTGCTAGCTCAATGGAAGAGCATTTGCTTTACAAGCAGGAGGTTGGTGGTTCGATTCCATCGTGCCCTGATATCCATATGGAATGACGACGATCAGTTTTTGGTGACGAAGGCTCTTTTGCCCATCACCAATGAGCTTATGGTGACATTTTTCGACCCTCACCAAAATATGAAATGGTGACGGTCAACGAACGCCACCATATATACGCATCAATAGTGACGACCATGAAAGGTCCATAACCATAAATCGTTGTTGTTGATATGAAATGGTGACGGTCACTGTCCATCATTATAGTCATTATTTGTGATGGACCTTGAATGTCACCACAACACCTATACTTTTGACAATGCGGCGTTTGGTGACAGTCAATGAATGTCACCATATATATGCACCAATAGTGACGGCCATGAAATATCCATCACAATAAATCGTTGTAGTTCATATGAAATGGTGATGGTCACTATCCGTCATTATAATCAATATTCATGACAGACCTTGAATGTCACCATAACACCTATACTTTTGACGACGCCACCTTTGATGACGTTCAGTTTTGGTGAATGAAGCTATGATCCATCACCATTGCTCATATGAAACGGTGACGGTCACTATCCATCATTATAAATCATTATTGGTGATGGACTTTGAATGTCACCACAACACCTATACTTTTGGTGATGTTCATTTTTTGGTGACTGAGGCTATGGTCCGTCACCATTGCTCATATGAAATGGTGACGGTCGTTATCCGTCATTATAAATCATTATTGGTGACAGACTTTGAATGTCACCAAAACACCTATACTTTTGGTGACGCCACCTTTGGTGACATTCAGTTTTTGGGGACGAACACTCTTTTGACCATCACCAATGAGCTTATGGTGACATTTTTCGCCCCTCACCAATTTCCTTTTTTCTTATAGTGTTTGACCCATATGGATGAGTTATTTGATCACATAAAGGGTGCCATGATCTTCTCAAAGATTGATTTACGCTTAGGATATCATCAGATCTGGATAAGGGACGAGGATATAGGAAAGACAACATTTAGAACTCGTTATGGGCACTATGAGTTCGTAGTGCTACCTTTTGGACTAACTAATGTGCCAACTACCTTCATGTGTCTCGTGAATAGCATATTCCATTAATACTTAGATAATTTTGTATTAATCTTTATTGATGACATACTAATTTATTCTCGAAGCCTGGAAGAACATAGGGAACATCTCTGTATTGTTCTGCAAGTCTTAAGAGAACACCAGTTGTTTGCCAAATACAACAAGTGTGACTTCTTTAAGGATCAAATCCAGTATTTAGGACATGTCATCACCAAGGATGGCATTGCAGTAGATCCAGAGAAAATAAGGACTATCATGGAATGGCCAGTACCAAAAGATGTAGCTGACATAAGATCATTCATGGGTCTAGCTGGATATTATAGATGGTTTGTTGAAGGGTTTTCTAGGGTGGCATATCCTATCACATCCTTGCAAAAGAAAGGGAAGGCCTTTAAATGGACCCCTGACTGCCAAAAGAGCTTTGACCAGCTCAAGCATCTACTCACCACAACACCCATTTTGAGCATCACTGATCCCAACAAGGAATATGTGGTTTGTACAGATGCTAGCAAAGAGGGTGTAGGTGGCGTATTAATGCAAGAAGGTAGGGTTGTAGCTTATGAATCAAGGAAACTTAAGGAGTATGAACAAAAGTATTCTTCATATGATTTGGAACTGACAACGGTGATTCATGCCTTGAAAATGTGGCAGCACTACTTAATGGGTAAGAAATTTCTACTATTGACAGATCATCATAGTCTAACAAGTTACTTTAAGCAACCCACTTTGAATGCTAGACAAGCTCGTTGGGCAGATTTCCTAAGCGAATTCGATTTTGAAATCAAGCATTTGAAGGGGAAAGAAAACTGGGTTGCGGATGCTTTAAGTCAAAAGGTAAATTGTATATATGAAATTTCTTTCAGTGAATCAAAAACCACTTTTTATGAGCAGATTCGTGAAACAACCATGCAAGATTTAGTATACAAACATTTATGGTAGCAAGAAAAAATTCCAAACAACCATGAACAACAATTAGGATATGAGGTAAATTCAAAAGAATTACTAATTTATCAGAAGAGGTTATATGTGCCTAATTAAAAACATCTCAAAAATTTAATTCTAGATGAATTTCATAGGATTCCTTGTGCAGGCCATCCTGGATACCAGAAAATGATCTCTACCTTAAGGAAGGAATTTTTCTGGCCTGGAATGAAAAAGGAGGTAGCAGAATATTTAGCCAAATGTTTGGAATGTTAGCAAATAAAAGCTGAACACCAACACCCAGCAGGTTTAATCCACCCCTCACCTATTCCTGAATGGAAATGGGAAACCATATCCATTGATTTCATCACCGGATTACCTAAGTCAAAAAGACAAAATGACTCGATCCTGGTAGTGGTATATAAATTGAGCAAATCTGCTCATTTCATACTAGTCCAGTCAACTTATAAAGTGGTGCAGGTGGCTAACATTTTCATGCAACACATTTTCAAGCTACATGGTATACCCAAAATGATCATCTCAGACCGCGATGTGAAATTCACATCAACCTTCTGGAAGGCATTTTTCGAAGGATTGGACATGCAACTACACTTCAGTATCGCTTATCATCCTCAAACAGATGGACAAACAGAGAGAGTAAATCAAGTGGTTGAAGACATGTTGCGAACTTATGTTATGCAACAACCTTCGAAATGGGAAGATTACTTACACTTAGTAGAATTTTCTTACAACAATGGATACCATACATCTCTACAGATGAGTCCTTTTGAAGTATTATATGGGCGTAAGTGTAGAACACCATTGAGTTGGAGTGGACCAAAGGACAAGTTGATGTTAGGACCGGACATGTTGGAGGAAATGGAGGAAATGGTAAAGAAAGTACGAAACAACCTAAAGGCTGCTCAAGACCGGCAAAAGAACTTTGCTGATTGAAAATGGAGTTTTCAAGAATTTCAAGTAGGAGACCATGTTTACATTAGAGTTCGAGCTAAGAAAAGTACATTGCAATGGACCGGATGCGCTAAGTTAGCACCCCAGTTTTGCGGGCCATTTCAAATCTTAGCTCGAATCGGGCCAGTGGCTTATCAACTTGCTTTACCCAGCCACATTCGTGTGCACAATGTCTTCCATGTTTCTTTACTTAAGAAATACATTTATGATCCTAAATACATAATCAATTGGCAAACACATTCAGGTCGAATCGGAAGGCGAGTTCTTGGTCAAACCTCTGGGTATACTAAATCGGAGAGAAGTAACGCTGCGGAAATGAGTTATCACCCAGGTTAAAGTGAAATGGAAGCACTTTGGGCCTAAAGAGGCCACCTGGGAAGATGAGCAGGTTATGAAGGAGACCTTTCCAAATTTGTTTCAGAATGAAAACATCGGGACGATGTTACATCTTGGGGGGGAAGATGTGATATCCCCTAGACTATGTAAATATTTTAATTACTGCAGTTTGGACAACTATTTATTTTCCTAATTAAAAAATACCATTTTGGAAGTTAATATTTTTTTAATGAAGACAACAGTTATCAGTAAATATTATTTTACTTAATAAACAGTTAGGGAAAACAATTACATGTTCCTAACTAAGTTCTTGAAACTAATTTCTTGAGGTTTAACCAAGAGATCAAGAGGATAGAGGTATTTGAGATCAAGGGAAGAGAGGGTTACTAAGGAGGAGACTATGCTAAAGAGTCAGGCAGTTCTGGAAGGCCATGTTTGGTTGGGACCAGAGGGCACGGAGACTGTAAGTCTTAAGAAACTAAAGAGTTCCTGTGAACAGGAAAGCTCGGGGGGAGACTACTGAGGTAGATCTCAAGGTTGGGAGGCAAATGTATAGCAATGTTTAGGTCTGGTTGCAAGACTGAAGTAGGGATATTCAACTAGACAGTGGTACAAATAAGTATTAATAACTGTGCTTATTAAATAGATTTCGTTCTAATCCTGGTATAGAAGTAATGATCATCTCAGTAGTTCAAGAATGAAATAGTTTGAATGAATGTTAGTTAACTGTCATTCTAATTATTGACATTGTATGATTCAAGAAAAGAACCGAAAAGATTAGCATATTGAAGTTCATGCATTTCGGAAATATTTAACAAATAGCGTTATAAGGTTCCATACAAAAATAAAATCTAAATATACACGATGTAGCTGGAGACAGACCTCATTTTTCCTTAGAAATGTTGGTCCACATGAATTATAGTACACAAAAGAATTTAATAAATCTTTTGTTAGCAAAAACAAGGAAAAACAATAGGAAAACTTTCTTTCTACATAAAAGAAGAAACTAGTATACGAGTATTGTTTATAAACAGTTAGCGACACATACAATTTAGAGAATTCAGAACAAGTAGGGAGATTTTTTCAAGTTATAGACATGCCCAGAATAAAAAACGAGGTATGTGGCCTCACCACTAAATTGTTAGGAACCACAAAAGGGTTTCACTCGATAAATAACTACATAGATATCAACTGTTCCTTCAAATTAATATAAACATTACCGAAGATAGAGTCTCCGTAGACACTACAAGCAATAAAACTTTCAAAATAGAAAGAATCAGTAGTCAAATCTGAACTATAAAACCTCACAGGGCATTTGAGGAAAACACTCAGTTAATTAAATAAATTTCATCAACTAAACCATGTATTACCGGTCGAGCGCTAACATTACAAACATGAATAATACTGGAAGGAAGTAAACTGAATGAAACCGAGTATATTCCAAGAGACGTTTAAAAGTGTAAAGACCGAAACAAATATGCATACATTTTTCATTCAACAATCCCAGTACCATGTTGTAACCATACCAGCCAGGGTTCAAATCTCTTCACCCTCGGTATAACTAAAGATGATACAAAAGTTAAGTCGGTCGACGCCGGATAGATTTTAACAATCTGTTCATGGCCGATAGGCCTCAAAAAACTCAAAAATAGAATCCGAAAATTACAGAGGGTAACCGAAATATCACAGTCATGTCAAGGAGTAAAGCCTAAACTCTCCACGGAACCATAAATCCTAAAAACTTAAGTTTCATTGCAGAACTCTTGCATACCCAAGATTTTAATAACCATGTCCCCAAAATCGAACTAAGGGCCTCGTAGCAGGTAGGATGATGCAGGAGCATCTAGACCTAGCTAGAAATGTGATGGTGTGTTCAGATGTTATGGCTAACGAGGCTTTGGAGGAAAAATTGGTTACTTAATTTTTATTAATTTCAAATTATGTAAGTAGTTATTTGTTGCCTAATTCTGAACAGAATTGGGAATAAGTGGCAAGTGATCCTCCCTGCATGGAGATCAAGCCAAGTAGTTTAGATTATTCAGGTAGGATAGGATTGATTTCTAAATATATAGTAGATTCCTTCATTTGTGGAAGGAGATTGTTAGATAGGACATATATGTATTTCCCTTTCTGTTCTGAAGAGGAGATGAGAGAGGATTTGAGAGAAGAAGAGAGGGAACAGAGAGCAAGAGGAGGAAAATGTGATGTAAAATCAGGAACTCTATCTTATTCACATATTCTTTTATTAATAGAAACGATTGTGTGCTTGGCAACTGTGTTGAAATTCATGGGCTTTTTTTCACCCAGAATTAGTTAAGATTGTGATACCGAAGGCTTGTGTTAAATGGTTTTATTTCTTTAGTTTCTTGTTTGTATAGTGGGTGTTTCACTTAATTACAGTTCTTAAAGAATAATCGAATGGGTAATATCGGAACAGTCATATTCTTGGAAGAAACTTCATAAATGAATTTGCAGATCGGGGCCCAGAACCCTGGGATTAACAAGAATCAGAGTGGCACAGCAGAGGCACAAAGTTTTAGGGACGCACTATGTTTTCTCAAAGGAAGGGGCTTTTCCTCTCGGTGCTGTGATTTTGCGTAGGATATTGTATTTTACATGGAAGATGGGCTCTATACATAAATGGAGTTATCAATTAAAAGTGTTGTGCATTTCCTTTAAAGTTCATGTTTCGCATTGAGCCTAAGACCTCATTGCAGATCGCAAGTTTAGTTGAATTGTTATCGCATATCGCTAAAGAGAGCAGGATTGTGATCAGTGAAATTGCAATCTGAGATCGCGATCGGTCAAACTGCGATGACCCATTTATCGGCGATATTGCAATGACCCCATGGTCGGCGATATAGTGATGCGATATGGATTGTGATGCAATATGGATGCGATTGGTGAATTGCAATGTGATGTGAATTGCGATGCGATAAGCGATCATGTAGATAGTGGCTGATTATTATATTGATGAAGGATTGCGAAAGGCACATGCGAAGGAGCATCAAACTTGTAAAGCAGTTATACGATAAAGGAAGCACAGAGGTGTTAGCTGAAGGCATTAAGCTCGAAAGGTCAGTAAGATTTTCTTTTAAATTTAGTTCCAGAGTGGGTTTTAAATAAAAGTCGGAACGAAGTCTGATCGCAACAGAAAAAATGAAATGAAGACTAGGTTTGGGAGAGGTTTCCCAAGTGCGTGTCGCTAGAGATAAGGCAATTTGGGTGTGGCGGCCATATGGTTGTGTCATTTGGTATCAGAGCAAGGATGTTCTTGCTTATGGAGATTTATGATCACAAAAATATGAAAGTTCATAGGAGTGAATGAATGGCAAAGTTTGGCACAAGACTATAGCAGTGAGATTGTAGGAAGAAATTTTGGAAGTTCTTAGAGATTGTAGCAGAACCTCATTCTAGCTAAGGCTTGGAATAGGCAGGGATAGAGGAGTTATTAAGAGAAGTGAGTGTAGAAATTAGAGAAAGAGCAAGATTGCTAAGTGCAAGTTCTAAGGAAAAGAAGACTTGGAAACCAGGCAGAGGAGAAGCTTGGTGAGAAAATCAATTCAGAGGGAAGTTGATTGGTTGCAGGTGTAGAAGATCACACACAAGAGAAGATGGTTATGGAAAGTCATAGGGAAGGTTCAGAAGAAGGCTACAAGATGAAGGAAAAGGGTGTGAAAATAATCCATAAGAAACAGATGAGTCAAGTGAAGATTGACAAGGAGATGGCTGAGATAAGAGAAGAACTCGATGCGTTAACAATGCTGCTAGAGAAAAACCAAAGACAAGGTTGGGTCTTGAAGAAAAGAATAGTGAAGTGGCCTAATTTACAGAGAAGGCTACGACAGAGACAAGTGAAGCGGTTGATGGAAAACCTCAGAGAAGTAGAGTCAGAAATGGAAGTTTCCATTTGTGAACCGGAATAGGGTGAAATGTTGGGTGAAGAGGATAATGGGAGATCAGTTGAAGATCTCATGGACTATTGGCATAGTTCAAAACAATTTGAAGATATGATGACAAGGGAAGCAGATGAGGCTATGAAGCCTTGTGTTTTTAAATCTTATAGTTTGTGTATGTTTGTAGGATGTGCAGAAGATGATGGACAGTCTGGTGAAACTGTCACAAAGATGAATAAAGCTCTTGAGGTGAAGTATGATGGAGAATGCCTTTTAGAGGAGGAAGGTGCTGATTTATTGCAGTAGAAAGAATTCATAGATGAATTTCTGTTTGGTGTAAGATAATCAGTTGAAGTTGTTATGGACTAGAAGCATAATGAAAATGCCATAGTGGTATTCCAAGGAGGTAAACAAATGAATTTGTTTAATGAAATTGATGAAAGAATTTTGCAATGTGATGGTACAAAAAATAGGATAACTCAGGAGGATTTCCAGAAAAAGAATGAAGCTGAGAATGAAGGTTGTGACGAAATGCTAGGAAGATTTCACATGGAAATAGAGTTCTTGGAAAGATTTCTCAAGGAACCTGAAGGAGAAATGAAGCTTTCAAGTCCTAATAAAGAAGAGATTGCGGTAACCATTCATGATAAGGATGAAATGTCTCAAACATTTGTAGAGTTAAGTAAATGTTTAGACTCTTCAATTAATAATGTGGTTGTAGGTACGGAAGACAACATTAATAAATATGATGTTGAAATGAGAAAAATTGGGCAGAGATTATTTGAAGATGAGATGAAAGATCAAGAGCAGCAAGAAATTTATATCCTTAGATACATGAAGGAAACATAAGTATTAATCTAGCAGGATGGAGATGGAAGAAACCAGCAATTTAAAAGAGATGATCAGCAACATGAGAGTAAATTTGAGGAATGCATTAGATTGCGGGAATATAGCAATTGGCAGCAGAATGAAGAGCACAAGATTAGTCTAGCAATAATGAGAGTAGAAGTAGATATATTAATGGAGTGGCTACAAAAAAAGACAAATGAAGACCGAAGATATAGATGGAGAACGAAGAAATGGGTCAAGTGGAAGCTATTGCAACAGAAGTGGAATGGCAAGCTAATAAATGAGTTCGGAGAACTTGAACAAATTCATATTGATTTGTTAGAGAAGGAGAGACTCAAAGGAATGGAGTCAAAACAAAGAGGATCTGTTGAAATCCAGAAGATCTATGATGGGAGATTGGTGCTTGAAGCATCAAAAGATGATGAAGGGTCTTGTATTTTTAAAACTAATAATTGTTGTGTGCTTGTAGGTCATGTAAACTTGGGGGAAAACAAGCAGTTATTAGAAACAATCATATCAACAGGTGAAAAGATAACTGGTTGTGCTCATGTAGGTAGTTTAGATAAGAGAGATGGAAGACATTCTGGTGACATTATCATGGAATCGAGAAGGAAGATGACTACCCATCATCATATGAAGAATAGAGAGAAAAGTTACAGTCAAGTGAAGGAAGATGTCTAGTCGGATGACATCCAAAGGATAAGTCAAAAGGAGGATGACAAAGGAATTATTGAGATCAAAGAAATGTTTGGAAAGGAAGAGATCCATTCATATGAATATGGAACAAAGAGTTTTCTTAGGAAAACTGATGAAGCTAATACAAAACTAATGGAGAATCTTATGGTGTGTTTAGGAAGTGAAAGTCAACTGGAAGAATTGATGATGAAATTATTTGAGGAGACCTTGGTGTCTCATAGTTTTGAAACTAATATTTTGTGTGTAAATGCAGGATACACTGAAGAAGGGCAACTGCTTAATGTTTTCATAGGGGAAAAGAAAAGCAAAGATACAGTTTTTCAAAAGATAGGAGAAGAAAATTCACATAGTCTTATGATGCAGGGAAAAGAGCAGTTGTTAAACATGGCTGTAGTGAATTATGCAGATATTGGACAACTATTGAGGACTAAAGCCAAAGGAGACCAGCTACTGAAGGTTGTTGATCTTGAAGACAACCAGAGTAAAGAAGGGCTGCTGACAGTTGTTGCAGACAATGAAGTTAGTGAAGTTAGTGCATAGCTTTTGGGAGAATTTCCAAGTGAGATGGCGGATTTGTGGCATGAGTTAAGTCTTTTGGAAAAGAGGATAGAAAACCAAAGAATAAGTGATCAGATTGTAAAACCAGAACTGAATGAGAATGAAGAAGTTGTCGAAAATGTAGGCATACAGAGAAAACAAGGTAAAGCATTTGTGCTTAATGAATTGATTGATTCTGGTGAAGATTTATATGCAGGAACAAGGCAATGTGAAGTGAATTTGAAACAAGGAATTGATTCTGAAGATCAGATCAAAGTAAGGAGGGATGAGATCAAAATGTCTCATAAAGATGGAATGATGTTGAATTTACAGTATGGAGTTGTTGAACTAGAGATGGGTTCAAGGGATGATAGTAACAGGAATACTATTGTACAACAGGGAGTTATTGATGAAGAAGAAGTTGGAAGTGACATTTCAGAAGTAGACGAATATGATGCCATAATCATTAAGGGTACATAAATTAAGTTACTAGAAGAAGAGGTATTCCAAGTACCTAAGCAAGCAGGGAGAATTCTTAGTTTGCAAGAAATTTGTGGAATTACAGGTATACCAGGAATTGTAGTAAGAAGTGATGAAGCCATGAATTCAGAAGCGAGGAGTATGCCCGCGTGTTCCGACGAGAACACCAAAAAAACCTAATTTAGCTCCACGTAAGATAGCCAAAGTACGGTTAAGCAATCGACACGATATATTTGCTTACATTCCAGGTGAAGGTCATAATCCGCAGGAACATCCTATGGTGTTGATCAGAGGAGGTAGAGTGAAAGATCTGCCAGGTGCGAAATTCCATCGTATTCGAGGAGTCAAGGATTTGCTGGGAACTCCGGGTCGAAAAAGGGGCAGATCTAAATATGGTGCGAAAAGACCCAAATCGATATGAATGAAAGAACGAATGAAAGAGGGATGAAACCAGAAGAAGGAACTGGAAGTATTACAGGGCATCAATGGAGAAGGTACTTGTACGTCTTAGAAATGTATATGGAAAAATATTGGCACATGGATTATGATGTTCTTATGCAAGAACACATCCAGTTGCAGAAGAAAAGTATGCATCATCTGGGAAGTGAATTGGACAAAGAAATTGATAAGTTGTGGAGACTCATACAACAACATTCCAATATAATATATAGAGGATAAAATAAAAAAGTAAGATTGTCTGGAAAGAATGGTACAGGTGAATGTAATGGTAAACTTCAAAATAAGGTGTGGAAGTGTGGTAAGCTTAAATCAACAATGAATTGTGATGATAAGCGAAGAGCAGTAAACTACATGAAAAAGATAGGAAATAAATTGAGATATTTGATCAAGTGGGTGAAGCATCTTGGAAGGGAAGCATCGAGTATTTACATGGATGAATACTGTAGAGCTGAAAGTTACATGTTTTACAGTGGCAGAATCAATGAACCGGGTTTTAAGACTTTTTATCCCTGGGAGTCTGATGCAGGAGCATCTAGACCTAGCCAGCAATGTGATGGTGTGTTCACATGTTGTGGCTAACGAGGGTTTGGAGGAAAATTTGGTTACTTAATTTTTATTAATTTCAAATTATGTTAGTTATTTGTTGCCTAATTCTGAACAGAATTGGGAATATGTGGCAAGTGATTCTCCCTACGTGGAGATCAAGCCAAGTAGTTTAGATTATTCAGGTAAAATAGGATTGATTCCTAAATATAAGTAGATTCCTTCATTTGTGGAAGGAGATTGTTAGATAGGACATATATGTATTTCCCTTTCTGTTCTGGAGAGGAGATTAGAGAGGATTCGAGAGAGGAAGAGAGGGAACAAAAAGCAAGAGGAGGAAAATGTGATTTAAAATCAGGCCATCGAGGGCCAATGGAAAAACTCTATCTTATTCACATATTCTTTTATTAATAGAAATGATTGTGTGCTTAGCAACTGTGTTGAAATTCATGCGTTTTTGTTCACCCAGAATTAGTTAAAACTGTGATGTTGAAGGCCTGTGTTAAATAGTTTTATTTCTTTAGTTTCTTGTTTGTATAGTGGGTGTTTCACTTAATTACTGTTCTTAAAGAATAATCGAATGGTTAATATCAGAGCAGTCATATTCCTGGAAGAAAATTCATAAATGAATTTGCAGATCAGGGCCCAGAGCCCCGGGATTGACAAGAATCAGAGTGGCACAGCGGAGGCATGAAGTTTTAGGGACGCACTGTGTTTTCTCAAAGGAAGGCGATTTTCCTCTAGGCGCTGTGATTTTGCGTAGGATATTATATTTTACATGGAAGATGGGCTCTATACATAAATGAAGTTATCAGTTAAAAGTGTTGTGCATTTCCTTTAAAGTTCATGTTTTGCATTAAGACTAAGACCTCATTGCAGATCGCAAGCTTAGTTGAACTGTTATCGCATATCAGCAAAGAGAGTGGGATTTCGATCAGCGAAATTGTGATTCGAGATTGCGATTAACCGAACTGTGATGATCCATTTATCGGCAATATTGCAATGGCCCTGTGGTTTGCGATATAGCGATGTGATATGGATTGTGATGCGATATGGATGCGATGGGTGAATTGCAATGAGATGTGAATTGTGATGCGATAAGCGATCGCATAGATAGTGGCTGATTATTATATTGATGAAGGATTGAGAAAGGCACATGCGGAGGAGCATTGAACTTGTAAAGCGGTTATATGATAAAGGAAGGGCAGAGGTGTTAGTTGAAGGCGTTAAGCTCGAAAGGTCAGTGAGATTTTCTTTTAAATTCAGTTCCAGAGTGGGTTTTAAATAAAAGTAGGAACAAAGTCTGATTGCAGCAGAAAAAATGAAATGAATACTAGGTTTGGGAGAGGTTTCCCAAGCGCGTGTCGCTAGAGATAAGGAAATTTGGGTGTGGCGGTTCATATGGTTGCGTCACAGGAGCTACGTCTTGCCCATTTCACGCCCTCTGTAAAACCCTCCACCCCAAATGGGTGGAGATAAACATGTATTAGTATGTGGTTTAGCAAAAATAACAGTAAAATAATAAATAGATGAAAAACTCAAACAGAGTCTACATAAAAAAATAAAAATAAAAATAAAAATGAAAAATGAAAAAAAGAAGAAAAAGATACGTGGTCTGAAGGCGTGAGTCAACTGTAGGTAAATCCACACCTTGTAAGCGATTGATCTCTGGAGTTGCAGACAACCCTAGCAACAAATCAACACTCAGAGCTCGACAAATGACAATATCACGAGACTATCAAGAAACGAATACAAATCGACTCGAAGTTACGAGAAGCATGAACCAAAGCAGAGAAATGACGAAAATCTCATATCCATTCGAGGGTTAGGAAAAACAAAAAGGCACTCCACTATCCGATCAAAAGGGGATACCGAAGCCGTTGATCCAGAGCAAATCCAAAGGTTACCATGTGTGAGGGCCTGTAGCATTAACTCCAGCGAGTAGCCACTTCCACCTAGGCCAATACAACGATCAACCAGAATTAATGCCGTGTAGTGCAAACCGTAAGGTAAGTGTAAATATTTTGTAGAACCAGGCCATCAATTACGGTGAACAAATATTACAGTACAATTTCTTTAATGAAAGATATGTCGGAGGTAAGATATGTGCTCATTTAAGATATGTGCTCATTTAACTCTGAGCTAGCATGAGGGCTGGAGAGACGCCCCCTCTAACTTTATATCACATTGTATTCAGAGATTAAAATCTAAACGATAATTCCATTGTATAATCGAATCACCGTATCTAGCCTTATTAAGTGTTTTTTTTTTTTTCTTTTTTAAGTTTAATAATTATGGTGATAAATGTTGTAAATGATTGTATTCATATATCAAAGGTATTATTCCGTAGTTTAAAAAAATAAATAAGTAAATATTTTTTTTGTATGCTTAGTATAGGTGTGACACTAGCTGTGCATCAAGAAAATCCTTTTCCTTGTCGTAACCATAATTGTTACTAACGAAAATTTCAAATCAATTATACGTCGTACTGTACACAAAATTTGCTTGTCTATGTATTTCGATACACAGGAACAATAATGAACCATCACAGCTTTCTTTTCCCAGTTACACTAAACATATCTTGTCAATAAAGTAGGGCGTGCTGCAATGTCACGATACTGCATATCTTGTGGGCATCTGCGCACAACATCCAGTAAACCACGTGGCCTCGATGGACCTCCCTGACCTTCAACTTGTTGAAGGAAATGGGGTTCAACTTTTCCAGCGGAGCCGAACAAGCTGCGCCACCGCTGCTAATTGGGTCAGTGACGGATGTCTGTACAGTGCCTTCTGTTGGGGACCTCAGCTCATGGCTGGTCTCATCGTGAAGCTGGAGGAGGGCTCGCTAATCGAATATTTCCGAGGAGTGTTTGATAGTAGCTCGCTCCTGCAACAACTGGAAGGCTGCCATTAAACCATACAGATCCTCCATCCTTGTAATGTCTTCCTCTTCTTCTCCTTTCCGCTATTGCCTTTACCACGTTCTCCTATTTTCCTACGCTGCAGCTCTGTTATGTGCCAAATTTATATTTAAAAATACTGGAGGATTGCTCTCACATTTAACTAAAGCTAAACCCTTCACACGATTGATGCAACGATTCCTCTGAAAAATATTCTATATATACAATTTTAATACTTAAATAGATTATTTTATTAATTTTTCATAAAAATAATTAAACTATCCATTAATAATAAAAATAATTAACAATCATATTTATATGACATATTTTTAAAATAAAATATATATTTTTAATCTATAAATAGATTTAGAGTTTTAAAAAATTTCAAAAAATATACGATTTTAAATTTTAAATTTATCATTTCACCAAAATTTCTAATAAAATTAATGATTAATAAATAAAATAATAGAGAACACATCAATATTATTTATTTATTCAAATGGAGGTGGAAAGTGACGGTTTAGGAGTTCTTTAAGAGGAGAGCGGTGTCAGGTTTCTAACCTTGAGAGCCTACACTATGGTTTCATTTATGCCAAAAGCGAGTTTGCCCTCCTCCAACATATATGATATTGCTATAGAAATCCCCTGTGTTTGGTGGGATTATTTGGATGTTGCAGCCAAGGGTATAATTTGTAGAGATTTGTCATTTTTTTTGTGATTATTTTTTCATTTTTCTTTTAATGTGAATTTGTTTGCTATTGATCTTGGCATTAAGGAAGATTAGGCTTTTGTGGGTGTTGTGTAGATGAATGGTGTATGAGCATAAAGAAATTTGAGGGTTTAGAGATAATGGGGTTGCTACAAACAATGAAAAGGTGTATTGTTAAAGTATTTTATGGTGTAAAGGTTATTGGTTTGAAATTCTATAGGCAAAAATCTAGCCATGCTAAAAGCTAGTGTGGCCTAACCAAATGCAATCCTTATGTAGTTTTGACAACTTAGATACCCTTGAATCACAACTATTCAAATTACAAATTAAATGTGGGAATCATTTCAAAACTCACATAACCTAATATATATAATCTAAAAAATGTTAATAATATAAAATATTATATTTAATTTTATAAATATGAATGGCCTAAATTAAAATTTTAAACAAAAAAATTGCTAGATAATATATATATATATATATATATATATATATATAAATTATATCATTAATTATATTAAATATAAACATCTTTTCCTTCTTAAAAACTAAAATACCTATGGATCTTAAAAATTTGTATTCGCCTCATCTAAAGTATTATATATATACGTAATTAATGAAATGTAGACATCTTTTCCTTATGGAGGAAAACAAAAAAACCTAGTGATCTTAAAAAGTTGAATTCACCTCCCTATGTGTTAAAAATAGGAAGAATACCGAGAATATACTTATTATTAACTAATTTCACACTTATTTTAATTATTGTTTGCTCACCTGGATAAGAACTGCTTTATTTTTTGAAACCTTGAACAGACACCGACTGGGCGGGAGTTTCTTGGAAGTGTTAAGGTTTGCAGAAGTTTACGGGAGTTTCCATGGAAGCACGCAGGGGAGGGAGCTCCACTCCCTCTTATATGAAGGCAGTGGCTAGTCGTGGAAAGAAACCATTAGAGAGTGTCAGAGTCCTTCAGGTGAGGGACAAGGATTATAGAAGAGGAACAAGATTCAAACAAGACAAAGGAGAATAACAACAATAAGGAAAATGAGAAAGAAGACAAGGAACAGGGAGTGAATAAAAAAGCACAAAAAGGGCCATGTAAACCCAAAGCTGAGGTCACTCTCAGAGTAGTTTTAAATGATCCTGCTCTGTAGGCGCATAGAGACCACATGAGGACATATGCTTTCATATGCAAATTCATGGGAGTATGGCCCACTGAAAAAGCTTTACAGTCATGGATTAAATGTAAGTGGAAACCAAAAGGAAGCATTGACCTTCATCTTGGGTCTAAGGGTTTCTTTACCGTAGTCTTCACAAATTTTGAGGGCAAAGACAAAGTGCTTGAAGGTGGGCCCTACTTCTATGTAGCAGTAAGCCTTTATATGAGACCATGGATAATGAATTTTGTCCCTAAGAGAGAAACATTCACTTCAGTCCCGGTTTGGGTAAGACTCTACTTGTTACCCCTTGATTACTAGCAAACGGAATCGTTATCTGCTATAGGAAACAAGTTAGGGCATTTTGTCAAAATTTCTGAAGCCACCAAGAAGGGTAAGTACACATCCTTCGCAAGAATATGTGTAGAGATGGATCTCCCTAGAGCTCTTTCGGATGAGGTCATTTTACAAGTTTTGGATGAATATTGGGTGCAAACAGTAGACTATGAACATATTCCTTTCAGATACCGAAAATTCCATGAGCACGGACACCTATTTAGAGACTGCCCTCTCAGCAAAATAGAGAACAAAAGTAAGACGAACATAATGAAAGATACTAAAGGATTTCACAAAGTGGTTCATAAAGGAAAAGGGGGCAAGAGGGGGCCAAAGCAACAGCAGACAGAATGACCATAGACTAATTTGAATAGGTTCCAGGTTCTCGAAGCAGTTGAGGAGATGATAAAGATATATCAGGTAATGGAAGGAAGCCCAGGGAAAAGGAGAAAGAGGAAGAGACAACTCAAACACAGGATGGTATCAAACAGAAAGAGACTATGATGAGCGATGCAGAACCGAAGATGGAACAATAAATGACCTAGAGTGAGATGGAGATGGAAGATCATGAACTGTAGGAGATTCTTGATAGGGAACACCTAGATCTGGAAAGATTCCTGAAACAGGGGACCATGAGTGGGGTAGACTCTTTACTGCCGGAAGAATTTAATAGGGTACAACAGTTGTTCCTATGGAAAAATCAGACTATAGGGCTAGACAGACAAGGAAAAGGTGAAAGGCAGGGCAACGAAGGTGTGAAAACCTTGAAAAGCACACCAAGATTAGCTCCTAGAATTTTAGAAAAGAAAAGAGGCAGGAAAAAGAAGAATGAGTTATTGATGGAATGTGGAAAGCTCATGATAGATTCAGGTAAGATGAAAGATCTAACCAACTACTCCTTTACAAATATTTAATAATGAAGTTTGCATCTTGGAATATCAGAGGTTTAGGTAGCAAGAGAAAACAAACAATTCTTAGTAATAGAATGAAACAAGAAGCTCTGGATATGATCTTTATCCAGGAAACTAAATGCTCCATACAAAAAATAAGAGAAATTCACAACAAATGGCTCAATCAATTTGAGTTTCTAGAAGTTAAATCAGATAATACAACAGGGGGCATACTCACTCTTTGGAACCCCCAAAAGATTGGTATTATTGATGCTGAGGCATCTAGAAATTATTTATCAGTGGTTATTCAGCCGGTGGGAGATAGGGAGACCTATTTGGTCACAAATGTATATGGCCCTCAAAGAATGGATGACAAAATTAGGTTTCTCAATTCTCTTATGGAGCTCAGAGACAGACATGTAAATGTACCATGGATCTTGTGTGGGGACTTCAACATGATCAAATCACTTTTAGAGAAAAAAGGAGGAACTAGAACTTTAAGTAGAGACTCCACAACTTTTCAAACCTTTATAGATAATATGAAACTAGTTGACACTGACATGAGTAATGGTCACTTTACTTGGAACAATAAAAGAGGAGGGGAGTCTCAAGTAGCCTCAAAGTTAGACAGATTCATAATCTCAGAAGATCTCATGCTAACCAACAAGGAAATGATAGCGAGAATTCTACCCTTTGGAGGCTCAGATCATTGGCCTGTTCAACTGGAAGTCCAGAGCATTGGTACCCCCAGAAACAGACCTTTTAGATTTGAGAATATCTGGCTCTCCCACCCAGACTTCATCAACAACATTTCAAAATGGTGGACAGAAGACCTGCATATTCAAGGTACAAATATGTTCCTGCTTCACAAAAGACTCAGGCACATCAAACTCAAACTTAAAGATTGGAACAAGAATGTATTTGGGAATATTTTTACAGCAAAAAAAGCCATAGAGGATAAAATGCAGGAACTCAATCAAAAACTTATCTCAGATGGCTTTGATATTGAGAGAAATGACCAAGTTACCAAACACCATCAAGAATGGGAGATTTTATGTCAACAGGAGGAGATATTTTGGAGGAAAAAATCCAGAGTTCAATGGCTGAAAGAAGGGGAGCGTAACACCAGATTTTTCCACAGATCTACCATAGCGAACAGATCTCATAACAGAATCTCCTTGATCAAGGACGAAGGTGGTAATCTGCATAATTCCCATGAAGAAATAGAAGAAGTGCTAGTCCAACACTTTCATGGAATAGCATAGGAAACTATTCCAGACAGAGAGCATTTCATCAGGGATTTAATAGGGCATATTCCTAGACTGGTAACGAGAGAGGATAATTTTAATCTCAATAGGCCAGTTACAGAAGAGGAGGTTAGTGAGGTCATCAAAGAGATGTAGAATGGTAAAGCGCCAGGCCCAGATGGTTTCAACGTGGATTTCTTCAAAGCATGTTGGAATATAGTTAAACAGGATATTTTGAACGTTGTGGAAGACTCCAAGGTGAATAGAACTATTTTGAAGGCACTCAACACCTCCTTCATTGCACTGATCCCTAAACAGGATAATGCTCAGACTCCTGACAGGTACAGACCCATAGCCTTGTGCAATGTGGTTTACAAGATAATATCCAAGGTAGTTGCCGATAGACTCAAACCACTTCTACCTTCGCTAGTCTCTATGGAGCAATCTGAATATGTGGAGGGCAGGCAAATTCTCAATAACATCATTCAAGCACATGAGGTGGTGCACTCTTTGACTAGTAATAGGAAGGTTGGTATGATTATGCAATTGGATCTAGCCAAAGCTTATGATAAACTAAATTGGACCTATATTAGGAAGGTCCTTATTTCTTTTGGGTTTGATCATAACTGGGTTAGATGGGTTATGTCCTTGGTAACTTCTTCCAGCTTCTCAATTCTGGTCAATGGTTCTCCTTCCAAAACCTTCTCTCCTTCCAGAGGCCTCAGGCAGGGTGATCCTCTCTCACCCTTTCTCTTCATCCTCATGATGGAAGGGCTGGGTCGGTGTATCAAGCATGCCAAAGAGGTTGGTAATATCAAAGGCCTCCAACTTTCATAAAATGGTCAGGCTTTGGCACATCAACAGTTTGTTGATGATACTATGCTGTAAGGAATTCCCACAGTTAAAGAAGCTTTAGCATACAAGAATATCGTGTCTGTCTTTACCTTGGCTACAGGTATGGAGGTTAATCTTTCCAAATCTAAGATTTTTTCTTTAACACCAATATTGCTATACAGAAAAATATCTCTAGGATTCTTGGATTTCAAATGGATGTCCTCCCATATAAGTATTTGGGAGTTCCTCTTACTGATAAGCCTATGAACAAGGGCATCTGGGAACCAGTGATCAATAAGATGTAGGATAAAATCAGGAAATGGACCTATAGATCTTTAAACCTGGCAGGTCGGTTAGTGCTTACAAAAACTGTTCTCCAAGCAATTCCTGCCTTTATGCTATCTGCCCTTCCTACACCAATAGGAGTGCTACAACATTTCAGAAACATTCAAAGAGATTATCTTTGGGGCAAGGGGGAGGAAAGAAAAAAGTGGGCCTTGGTAGCCTGGGAGAAGATCTGCATACCTAAAAAATATGGGGGTCTTGGACTAGAAGATCCGGAAGCACTGAGTAAAGTTTTAGGGGCGAAATTATGGTGGCGCTGGGTTAAAGAACCAAAGGCACAGTGGGCCAAAATATGGAAAGAAAAATATGCTAGCAATTGGCAAGATATTGATCTAATAAGAATGTCTGGAATCATTAAGGGCTCACATATCTGGAACAAAGCCTGGGGAAATAGAGAGTTAGTACAAAAAAAAAGCTTCTGGGAAATCAGAGATGGTGAGCTTGCTTTGTTCTGGGAGGACAAATGGCAACAGGAACCTATATTGTTGAGAGAGAACCTAATAGACCTCAAGGAAGATACAGACACCAAAAGATTATTTAAGGTGAAATATTACTGGGATCAAACCAACAGTGAAGGAAAATGGAGAACCTGGAAAAAGCTAGAATACAGGGAAGATAGCCCACTGAAAGCCAAAGTGGAGGCACTTCTAGCAATGTTGGAACAAAGGAAAATTTTAGTGACAGGGGGGCAAGACCTACTCAGATGGGGAAATAATGTTGCAGGCACCTTTAATCTCAAGGAGGCAAAACATATACTCCTTAAGCTGGATTCCATTGAACATGATAGGGTTTGGCAGAACATATGGAAACAACAAGGATGGATGAAGATTAAGCTCTTCATGTGGTTAGTGCATCACAGGAAAATTCTGACTTGGGACAACATTTAGAAGACGGGTGTTATGGGCCCCTCCAGATGCCAGCTATGCGAAGCCCAAGAGGAAACAATGGAGCACCTTCTTAATAATTGTATTTTCACCTCTTGGGTGTGGGATGCTTTTGCCTCTATCTTCCAGCAGACAGATAGGGACAAAGGAAGCATCATTAAGACCCTTATCAATTGGAGACATAACTTCTCTGATTTGGAACTTCTTGCCTCAGCCTGGGCTTTAACGCCAGGTTTCATAATATGGACAGTCTAGAAAGAAAGAAACAATAGAATCTTCAAAAATGTAAAAAGTTCCTCTCAACGCCTGCTAGAACAAATCTTAAGACAATTGAAGGAGACTGTAAGCACCATTGTGCGTACAGTGCCTAAGATTCCTCCCTCTGTTGCTGAAATGCAGATTCTCCTTAAGTTAGGTATGCAGGGGTTTATTCCACAAGGCCTAGACAGAAAGGTTTTGAGGATGGACTCTAAACTGGATTATTGGTATCCCCCCCCCCAGGGTTTTCTTAAATTCAACATTGATGGAGCTTCCAAAGATAACCTGGGTATTGCGGGCTGTGGTGGGGTATTTAGGGATGATAATGGAAGTGTCCTTTACATTTTCCATTGTCATTTGGGAAGATCTACTAACAATATGGCGAAGCTTCTAGCTCTTGAGCAATGTCTAGAAATTCTGAAGCAGGACAATCTACAGAATGTTATAGTCGAGGCGGACTCTAAGTTAATCATAAACTCGGTTAAAATAATAAGCTATGGCACAGAGCCGGAAAAAGTCTCTAAACAATGGAGACTGCTACAGGTCTTTCAGAGAATCCAGCTTCATCTCCAGGGTGTCCGCACGGTAAGTTTTAACCATGTGAGAAGAACAACTAACAAATTGGCAGACATTTTGGCTAATCAAGGAGTACTCAGTACTAAAAGTAGGGTGGTGCTGAAGTGGCCTGAGTTGCCTCTGTCTAGATTGAAGACACAATGTCACGACCAGGCGGACGAGGATATAATGGTGTTTCGACACAAAGACACAGGGGCAGTGTCATGTTGATTTGGTATATTTATGCAATTTTATCTCCGAAATAAGATCATTATGGGGATGAAGGTTACTGTCGGCCTCCCCAGCCTTCGACAGTACAGTCTCAGAAGTGTCAGATGGAAGTTGAAGTGTAGATACAGTTCTGCGAATGGTGGGTTGAATAGTTGGGTTCTCAATAGTCACCAGTTTCTTAGCCCGCGGAGGAGGGATGTGGAAAGGGATCGGATCTCCGGCTTTCCCGACAGCCTGTATCCCCCCGTTTTCCTTTTGCTAGTTTCATTTCAGCCCAGGAAGTGGTTTGGCGTCCATCGCACGCCCTTTGCGCAGGAAGCGTTATTGTGGAGTTGGGAGCGATTCCACTCACCGCGCTACACGTGGCAGGGTACGGAGTTGAAATACCGCCCTCATCGCGCGTTATTCTTCAGTGGGTTAGGCCCGTGCGATATGGTCCTTGGCCGTCGGATCTTGCAGAACAGATCTACGGTCAGGAACGAGCAGGCTTGTTTGTGGGTCCAGGGTGGCCACCGGGTGAGTATCCTGCGGGCAACTTGGCAGTGCGATATGATCCTCCGCCGTAGGATCTGGCAGGGAGGATATACAGTCAAAGATAGTTGCGTGGATCAAGGTAAAATTTCTTCCGGGAAGGTTGCATGTTTGGATGGACATTGGTGGTGTTCGCGTGCTCTGGATGCTCGAGAGTTTTATCCCCTTTCAGACCTGAAATCTGTTTAGGAGCTTCCCTATTTCATCACCGAGTCTGCCTCCTAATTTTATGGGTAAATTTATTTACTTTTTGTGGACTTAATAGTTTTGTGGACAATGTAGGTTAAGCCTTTAGCTTGGGGCCTTTGGATAGTAGAGATTGATTATTCTATGGCCCACAGTTCCTTTTGGAATGGTGTATACTATGTAAAATCTTTTAAGTTTTAAAGGAATTGAAGGATCGACTCTTGCATTAGCAAAAAAAAAAAAAAAAAAAACCGCTTTATTTTTAAAAGATTTAAAATAAACTCTATTGGTCACATGGATAAGAATCACTTTATTTTCTAAGGATCTAAAATAAATTTGAATCATCAAAATTCAGAATGACACTTTGTAATGGTTTTTAAATAAAATTAACATATCTTTACAGCAGTGGAATGAGATTGTAGAAAGAAATTTGGGGGACTATTTTTCTCAATGACACACATGTACCTCTTTTTAATGACTACTCAATGTTATAAAAAGTGATGGAATAATGACGGCTCAATGTTATAAAAAGTGATGGAACTAGAAGGAAATTCATGGGACTATTTTGCTCAAAGACATAAAAAGTTTTTTTAATTATTATTAGACGTTACGAAGATAAGAAAGAGTGTTTAAAGAAAATTTAAAATTACATAAGGAAGAATTTCAATATAATTTTTAAAAATATTGATAATTATAGTTATAGTTATTAGAGATAGAAATAATGGTTAGTTTGAATTTTTGTAATGTTGATGTAGATGGAAGGGTGTTAGTTTAACCACGATTACTTATAATCAATCATAATCAATTATTGCCAATCATAGTTAATTATTGTCAATTTTTAATGTTCATGGTTAATATTTATTAATCATGGTCAATCATCATCAAGTATAAATAGTCGACAATATTTAACTATAGTCAATTAGAGTAAACAATGGTTTATTAATCTTCCTCTAGCATGTCAATCGTCAACTATTGCAACCACATTAATATGTTGATTGATGTCATTTTCCGCCTTTTGTATGTAAATCGATACCATTAGTTTTTAAAGGTAGAAAATATCATTGATCAATATATTTCACCCACTTTATTAATGTGAATTTTCTAGTAGCGGACGAAACGATGCCAACCCAAAAACATACTACACAAATGGCATACTATACTAACTCATAAATAGTCAATCATTTGCTCCAAATTCAAATACACAAATACACATATTTAACATATACATATGTAAATCTCAACATCATAAATACACATGACACAACGAGCTATAGCTAATTAAACCAAGTTATCCTCTAGACTTATCTTGATTAGGTCAAAGTTGTTCACGTACATGTATTGGTAACCCATGGTATTTAGGCCCATGCTATTGTAATGAAATCTATTTTTACAGGGGTGTGAATAAAAAGAAGCGGATGAAAGAAGTGAGTGAAATGTAATATTTTCATTGTTATTTTAATAAAAACTACTAATACCTTTCCCCATGGCTTTTCCTGGAATGAGGTTTTACACATAAATATTGTGTCAAATGAAAGAGTTAAAAAAAAAATCTATTTATTTTTCTACTATCTTTTATTAACAGTTGGTATCAGAGCTTCACGTGGTGTAAGCTAGCCACTATGCAGAGTAATATAGTAAACGACATGGAGAAGTAGAATGGGTCAATTTCACCCTATGGAAATTAGAAATGGAGGATATTCTAATTCTAAAGGATTAGTATTTAACAATTGAAGAAGTGGCAAAGAAACCCTCAACAATGACACATGAAGCTTGGATGTTGTTGGATAGGAAGGTCATTGCTACAATTCATCAGTACCTAGCAGATAGTGTTTACTTTAATGTAACATGTGAGAAGACAACACATGGGCTATGGAAGAAGTTGCATAATTTATATGATAGGAATACGACATCAAATAATTTCTTCTTAATGATGAAGCTATATAACCTCAAGATGGAGGGTGCTTCAGTTTTTTTTTCCCGAGGAAAAATCAACGACTTTCTATTAATAAAATAAAAAGTTACATAGAGTAGATGCACAAGTGCATTCAGGAATTGTCCTAGGGGACCAGTGCATGTGCTTAAAGCACTAATAGTAGCTAATCTACAAAAGAAAAAAAAAATTACATTTAGCCAAATAAGCTGATTTTTTCTTTTTTGCCTTTTTTCTTTTGGACTTTTTGTCAAACCCCAAGTAATGGAGTAATAGTAACAATTTCCAACTCATTATTTCTTGAAATGTTTGAGGCTTCTTTATCTGAATCTGAGCTCTCAAAGACATGAGATCGCTTAGTTCCAACTGTGCCTTGATTGTGGTTTTTTTTCTTGTGTTAGTTCTTGAGAATCAGAACCACTATTGAGTTATTTGGATTCTCTTCTTGTTTGTTCTAAACCTTCTCCTTTTCTTCTCCCTCCTCTTAAGAACCTTGTTGATTTTGTGTCTTCGATTGTTGTTGGGTCTCATCCATTTCTTCATCCTCATCATCTGATGAAGGAGGGTCTCGGAATTGCCATCCTTTTTTCTTTTGTGATCTCTTTTGTGTTCTTTTCTTTTCTTGTTTGCATGTGTTCTACAAGTGCCCTGTTTGATGGCAAATCCGACATCAAAAGGCAGTGTTTTCAAAATATAACCATTTTGTCCACTTGAAGTCTTGATGTGTCGGGTGAATACAATCCAGAAGACCTTTACTTAAATCCATCTCCACACAAATATGGGCAGAAGTGAAGATATCATTGTCCATTCTTTCTCGATCCATTTTTAGGAACCTTCCCAAAGACTTTTCAATGCCTTCTTGGACTTGGTGGTGCCAAAAGGGGAGTGGAATGTTATGTAGCCTTACCCAAATCGACATTTTTGCAACCACCATTGAGTTTGCATCAAAACCAGGAAACTGTGGGGCTACGAAGAGACCCGCCCTTCCCCAAAACCATGGTCCTTCATTTATGACATAATTAAAGTCTTTTTGAGTATCAAACTGAAGCACAAAAAAACGTTTTGCACACAAATAAATGTCACAATCTATGGTCCAGTTGAGGTAGAACCACTCATTTAGATCTTCATATTTGGGCCAGAAATCATTAAATCAACATATGGTATTTTTTTCTTGCAAAGTAGTGAAGAGACCGCTTACTTCTAGTAATTTTATAGACATATATGGGGCTTTCTCCATCTTCTCTACAATGTACAGACCTAGCATTGTCAGATCTGGGTTTTGTTTGTCTTGTGTGGCAACTCTCCCTCTTAATGCATCCTTGTTGGCTTAATGGGGCCTGGCCCAGGTTCAGAGTTAATTAGCCAAACAAATCCCTACACTACTGGCCCTTTCAGCATCAACCCACAGAGCGTAGACTGAAGTCTCACCTGAACTAGTATGGGGAGATGCTGGAACCAAGTTTCTGCACCCTTGAGATGTCTGAGGTGTTGATTTAGTCCAACTGTTCCTACCTTTGCGTAGGTCACTTCACACACTGTGCTGACCTGCGAGACCTTCACGATCTGTTATAATCACCTTCGCACAACCCTAACCAGGGGCTGAGGTGCTTTTGCGCTACTATGGCAGTGATCTGTTCTATTTCCCCAAACTATACCACAGATCTTACTTATCTTCTTAAAGATCTTAACTTCGTGTAAATATATACTTTATCTCACATTCACTTAATTATCAGAGTCACATATGTTTGCGCATCATATAAACAGTAGAAATGCAATTCAGACCCAATACATTCAATGTATAAAACAGGAAATAAATACATACGAATGATATAAAACTTCTCTTTATTAATGCTTCCAACTGTTACAGACTCGACTCACCCTACGCACTCAGCTGCAGGGGTCCACGCACTCAGCTGCAGACTACTAGGCCTCTACGCATTCAGCTGTAGAGCCTTATCCTACTCTACGACCCAAAACTAGACTTTACATTTCAAATACTCCACTATCTTTCTATTCCATGACCATCAATTGATTGATTCCATTATTCATTTACACATAGAGCCTCGCTCTATTTATACAATCCCATGGTCTGTGGACCATGGATAGATCTCTACAGCTGACATTACATTACAAAATTAAGAGCAGACAATCCTATGACTCATTTACAAGCTACACACTCCACGCCCACAAAATGTGGAGTCTTTACATCGAAGTTATAATTTGTGACCAAAATTTGGGCTCTAAGCCCCAAAACTTTCCTTGGGGGATCCCGCGCCCAACAAGCCCCCAACACAAACATCATGACTCGCCCTCGAGTCACTCTGTCGGTGCAGAGATCTTTGTGTGAAGACCTCCCAACTCTGCCTGGACTACTGCAAGATTGGCAACACACTGAGCAGCTACCTATTGTGCTTCTTGGACGCGTTGTTCAGAAACCGCTGTAGTTGAACTACTTTCCTGAATCTGTTCCTGTGTTCCTTACATTTATGTGAGCTTTGCTTCAATAGAGTCTATAATGAAAAAAGCCTCATCAATCCATGATTGTACACGCGCCTTCAAAACGGCTTCCTTGTGTTGATCAACATCCACCTGCCCCATGATCGCTTTCGCCTGCTGCATCTGTGCGAGTCTCTGTGTAAGGGAAACTATCTGCATGATCCCTTTTACTTCATCATATTGCTGCTATAGCTCGAGCATTCTCTGTTTCTAGGCATTGTATGTTCAGGTCCTCCTGTAGAGTAGTGAGAACCTCGAACGACTCCTCAAACAACTTGGTGCAATCTTTCACTGCGTTGTTAACCTCTATTATGGCTGCTGTAATGGCACTCGTGCATTGTTCCTTAATCTCTGGTGGAGTTGAAGGCTGCGCCTTCAACTGCAGTTCAGCGATCTAAAGGTTGAGCTCCATCTGAACCTTGGCCACCTCTTCCTTTGCCTCGCACACACCTACTGCTAGTTTCCAGATGCATGCCTCTACCAGTTCCTCTACTTGGACGGCCACCTCCGGGACCATCTGGTAGGCTTCTTCGACCAACTACACTAGCTGTCAATTCTGTGCCACTACCTCATCGCGCTGCAGTCTCAATTTTTCGATGTTAATGCGCTGCTCGCCCATTATGTGGAGCACATGACCTTCCCTAGTTCGTAGTTCTGCAGTAACTCCATCCTACAAAACATAGAGTGTCTCCCGAGGGAGCGCAGACATATTTATTCCGACTCCCTTTAGTCCGCTAACTATAGGCCTGTCGGCCTCATTTTCTGTCACGAGTGCTCCCTCTAGCAGCACTAGAGTGTTAGTCACTTGGGCACATAACATTTCCTCTGCTGCAATCATGCCTAGTGCGAGGCTGGCTGACACAGTACCAGCCTATGGAGTGCACACCTGCAACTCCTGTATCTATGCTCGAAGAGCCCCCAACACCATCTGGTGTCCCTCTGAAAACTGCTGGAGGGCCTCCGCGGTGACGTCCCTCACCGTCTCCCCAATGTCATGTAGATCCCCTTCAGTGAGGGTGATCGGGTCAAAATAAGTCTTTGAGGCCTTCGACTTCTTCCACGGCCCCACCTACTCTCTTGGGCGCTATCATTTCATCTGTGTGGATGTTGTCTATAGGTCCGCGCCACCTTCCTCCAAATCTGTTTCCTGTTTGGGTGAAGGTGACTTCTCGCCTTCACGCTCCTTCTTTGCTGCCTTTTGCTGCTCTTCTGCCTTCACAGCGTCGCGCGCCTCCTACACCTTGGTTGCTGCGGCTTTGTTCCTTCTCTTCTCTGCCAACTGCACCATCCGTAGTTTTGCCTCATCCTTTTTCTTTTGGGCGGTTGACTTTTCTGCTTTCACCGCGGAGCTGGTTGGAGCGCGCCACTCTGGCGGCCACGACTCAAGGATGGCGAAGATGACATCGTCCGTCGCCAAATAAGGGAGCTCGTTGCATGTATTCGTGGAGTCCTTGTGCGCCCTGATGTATACATGATGAAATTCTGCCTTGAACTCCGTGAAGCTCTGCAGACTGTTATAAACAGGGGATGGTAACTGCAGCGTGTGGTTAATCCCCATTCTGATGTTCATCTCCATGAACACCTAAAATATCTTACTATCCCTGATTCTCTCCGCATCTCTGGTTGCCCACAACAAAGCATACTTCGCTGCCTCCGGAAGGTCCTGCGCAATCGTGGGGAACTGGCTATCCTTGTGCAATTCCCATGCCACCAGCACTATGGATAGCAGAAGCCATGCATAGTGGAAAATCTTCCCCTGCTTGTGTGCCTCGCGGCAATTCTCAAGGAAGTCCCTGCACAAGTAGTTCGCCCAGTTAAACTGGACCCCTTCTGCACATTGTGCGGCAAGTGCAACCACCGACACGTGCACCTCATCCACGCGGCACTTCCACATAACCTTTCCAGCCAATATTTGCGTCGCGACTTTGACTACAACATTGCTAATGTTGGAAATCACGTACCCTCTCTTCTTCTTCTCCAGGTTGAACTTCTTCTTCATGGTCTCCACGATGGCCAAATCGTCACTCTTATCCTCCGAGATATTCTCTAGATCCTTCCCTTTGCAAGGGAGCTGAGTAATTCTATGGATTAAGTGGTCCATGATGGGGATGGGCTCCTCTAGCCACAAGCACCCATCATGCACCAGGCAGAGCAGCTGCCTGATGACAAAAATAGTCACTGGGGCGCGATGGTAATGCGGCACCCAGAGCAGGTTTAACAGTCCTGCCTTTTCTACACCTCTCAGCCATTGGCACGGCTCCAACTCGATGACTCCAGGTAGTGTGTTTTTCTTCTGGCGCATTAGCTGCGCAGTTGCCAAATGTGGGAACTTCTCGTGGTCTGCGAGATCCTAGTCTTCAAATTTTAATACCGGCACTCGCCCCAAGTGCGCTCCATAAAAAATGATGTCGTCAAGGAGCAACGGAGTCTGCAGAGAGCTCTTGCTCTCATCTAGGTCCTTGGGCACCCTTGCTTTCCCCTTCTGCAGAGGAACATACGCGGGCAGCCTATTCAGAGGGTCTACACCCTGGGTTTCCACCTCCATCTCTACATCCTCTTCCTCTTCTAACAATATTTCTTCGAAGTCTTCCTCCTCCTCGTTGGCTTCCAAATTGATGGCCTTCCCCTTTTCTTCCATGGTGAACCTCGTCCTTAATGGATTCTTAGGGGACACGCGCACCGGGACCATAAGTTGCTTGTCTTTCTTGGGTCTTGGTGTGTGTGGCGAATTAGGGATTTCTACAACTATCCTGGCACTTTCTGGGGCTTCCCCTACCGTTATGGCCTGCACGACCCCCTCAACGGTCATTGCTCTGGTATCCATGGCTTCCTCAGGCGCTGCCATACTACTATTCCACAATTCTCTTAACTACTCAGGTAAGTGCTCAAACAACGACTTCGACTTCAAAATATCAAACAAATCTGGATTCATGAATCTTTGGGAATGCAAAGCTCAATTCTAAAATGGAAAAGTGTTCTTTGTTGGACAACCCTTTGTAATTTATAGCACCTTTCAAATTTGAATTTGACCATTCCCCCCACATTCAGTCCATTAATGCTCACTTGGCGGAAAATTTTCAAGAATCTAGCCCATAAAGTTCACCTTAAATTCCTGTCGCCTGCTCCATTTGGTCTCAAACCAAGCATCACATCGTGAATAATGACTGTAACGGTCACTTTCCAGCCAACTCGCGTGGCAGCATAGTTACCCTCATGTTGTCGTGGACCCTGTGACACGTCGCTACTGCGCGCAATCCTGACATCGTGCAACTCCCGGGTAGAGTATTTTATAGTCTCGCACCTCTTTTCAGCTGCCTGGAGCGCTAAGACTGTGGTTCCTGTGGCTAGTCAAATGGTCGGGCCACCTGTGTATGGCTTCAACTGACTACCATTTACTTTTCCTGGGAAGAGTTCGCCATTTAATTTCACCAACTGCACAACGCCACCATCTGTGATCTCCTTAATAATATACGGTCCCAACCAATGCACTCTGAGCTTCCCTGGGAGTTTATCAAACTTACTATCATATAACAACACCAAATCATTTGCCTTGAAGGTGCGCAACTTAATATGTCGATCGGGTGAAGCCTTTTCGCGCTGCTTTTGCACCTGCTGGTGGAATCCAACCAAAAGCCTTTATTCTTCAAGCTACTCCAACTGTGCGAGCCTCTCCTCCAAGGCTCTGCGGTCCGTCATACCTATGAGGATCGTTATGTGCAAACTAGGCACGACGTACTCCATAGGCATTACGGCTTCTACTCCATAGACAAGTCGAAAAGGTGTATGTCCTGTCAGTTTCTTGCATGTTGTCCTATAATCCCTTAATATTGCGGGTACGCGTTGGTCCCAATCACTTCGCTGTGCATTGCATACCTTGGTCAGTGCATTGCATACCTTCTCGAATGCTTCCGCATGGATAACCTTTTGGGCGATTTTTCTTTCGACATGATGTTTCCCCAACATTGAGAGCCATTTCCTCATTCACTCCCCCAACACATGCTTATTGATCATACATTTCAGCGCGGAGTTCATTTGCAGCCATGTAAGTTGTTTTCTATATGCTTGCACCTACCTGGCCAGATGCGCGCGTGGAATATCCCATCCATTGTATTTATCTATCAATCGCACTCTAGTCTTCCCAAATCGTGTGCACATCATCCTTCTACACTCACGCTAGTCGTCAAAGCTCCCTTTGTGTGTACCACACCACCTCGCAAGCGTAGCGCGCAATACCCAATCCAAGGCCTGGAAGCGTTGCTTTTCCGGAACATCCCTTTCAAATTTATTCAAGAAGGTATCTCCCTCACTGAGGCCATCATATGTAGGCAGGTCTCTTACTTTTGTCGATGCACAGCGCAGCGACCTTGTCATCATATTACAATTCAGTGTAGTTACCTCATGTAACTGATTCCACCATCGCTTTGTTTCCTCGTCTGAATCCAAAGTACAGGAGCTTTCGTGCTCCCATGCAAGCCACCCATCTGAGGTGGGATTCACCCAGTCCTGGTTTTGTGCTGTTATCTTATAAATGTAGTCCAAATCATCATCACTTTCATATTCGCGCACCGGCTCCGTATAAGGTGATCCTTCAGTAGGGTCCAAGGGTATAATTATGCGTAGTGACTTCTTTTCAAAAATCATTTTCTGCTTTTTTGGATTAATCACCCCATTCATGTCAGTGGCCCAATCAATTCCTAAGAGCGTGGGCTAGGGATTGTTGTCATCAACAATCTTTATCACTTCAAAGTCTTCTAGCGCGCTCGCTCCCTCAATTTCCACGGTTATACCCTGCAATCGCCCCATGGGTATTATTTTCTGTTCGTTCCCCATTCGCAGTTGAATAGGAGACCATTGTAGCATAGGTCTCCCCATTCACTCTCATGTCTGCTTTGGCAGAACATTCACATCTGATCCGAAATCCAGGATAACTTGATCGATCTCATATTCTTCGATTTGCGTAGTTAGTCTCATCTCTCTTCCCATTCTTGTCTTATGTTTTCTGATCTTCCTTACTACGCGCAGTTCTCCTGGCGCGGTCCCAGTGCATTTGTTAATGAGTTCCTGTAACCCTTTTACAGCTTTACTATCGTGCAGTAACTTCATACATGTTTCCAAGAATGTTGTGAGCATGGATGGTTCCATCTCGAGCTCCGATCTATCTTTGCTTCCTGAAGTGGAGGTCTCAGCAAAGCTCTTCTTAGCTTCCATGAAGGTTTCCTGGGTGCGCTCCAAATCAAACTCCGCTTATTTCACCAGAGCTTCGCGAACCCAAGTACCATCTTCTAATTGTTTCCTTTGTCATCTCCCATCGCGATTCCAATTCGAAGAAGAATACTTACATTCGGATCTTCCTCGTGCGGCTCAGACCTCATCATCTGTAGGTTCTGAGTCGGGGGAGGCGGTAGTGCTTCTTTGTTGCGTATCCTAGCTATCAGTGTGGGACAATCTTCGGTTTGATGATCGAACACGTTGCAATACAAACATGACAAGCACATTGGATTTGTAAAATCGTGGGCATAATGTCCTGGCCCTCTGCAATTGTAGCATACCAACTGTCCGTGACCTTTTCCAGGTCCTCCTCTGCCTTGGCCTCATCCGTGCCCCTGAAATCCTATTCACGCCTTTCCTGCATTCTAGTCAAGGGGCCTCATTTCAACATGAACTCTGTAGGTGGGAGTTCTATCCATCATTGGCTCATAGCTTCTACAAGTGCACTCATCTTGTCCTACCGACCTACAAAAGTTGCAGAACAATTGTTGCGAATTTTTTGTATACTTCTGTAACAAATAGCAATTGTCTGTAGCATGTTTTCCAGCTATTTGACAAATTGCGCACCATAAAGCAAGCGTCGCGCTAGGTCTTGATTGTGCTTCCGGCCTTAACGGCATCTGTCCTCCTCCCACAAGGTAATTTGCAAACACCGGGCAGTGGTCCTTGTCGTGACCCTGACCCTTTCATTTTACGCACCAAACCTCTTTGTGCGCTTCTGGTCGAGTTGTCCTGTCATGTTTCAAACTCTGTAGCTCAAGGCATAAATTCTTTAGTTGCGCGTGGATTTGTTGAAATCCCAAGTTAGGATCCTACATCGGGGTCTCATGCAGCCTCATCGCGATCTCTAAGGCCTCTACCTGAGTCGTTAATTTCTGCTGTGACAGTGCACTCCTTAGATGTGGCGTTAGCGACACTAAAAACCATTTGCGATGTTGTCCATCCATTAGATTCATATTAGCTTCACGAATCGTGCATTTCAACCTCTGATCCAGCTCCCAAGGAGTCTCACCTAGTAGCATTGTGATCTCTTTGAATCCAATGATTGACTGTGCTTCAGACTTCGGCCTGCTAAATTATCTGTTTAGCACTGCTTGGATATCCGTGATTCCCGCATTTGGATTATCATTGGAGTGCTTAATATACCAAGTCAGTGCGCAGTCCTGCAGGGCACTAACCAGTGTCACTTTCTTTATATTTTCATCTGTAACTCCTTGCGCTTCCCATACAGCCCTTACCACGAACTAGAATTGGTCTGAATCCTCATTTCCCAAACCCTTGAACACAAGCAACTTCACTGTGCTTGCCATATTGAATCGCGGTGGTGGTGGAGGTGGTATGGGTGAAGATGGAGGTGATGGTGGTGAAGCTGGTGGTGGTGGGGGTGGGGGTTGTATTCAAGGAATTCTTTTCCTTATCTAATGGATCACACTTCATGAGCTCTTCCTCGTCCCCTCGCGGAGGTGAAATCAAGGGACTAGTTTTTTGTCCCTTACTTCCTTCGCTCCTGTAAGCTTTTCCACTTCGCGTAGCCCCGAACATCAAAGTAACTGCATAACCCTCTTTTTGCACAATAGCATTTTAATCCAAGTATTCAAAGAATTTACATACTTACCTCGTGGTCCTTTGAGAAAACATCGCTCTGCCTCGCTATAGTTGACAGAGGTGTCAACCGCGAACTCAGCAATGAATCCTCCTATAATTCGATCGAGCCAATGATCAATGGCATTCACAATCTTATTCTCCAATGCTTCTAACCTTTGCACTAACTCTGGGGTCCACACAATAGGATTGTCAAGTTTCCACCTTCCTTGGCTATCTGATAGCTTCGCGATCCACTTATACAGCTTAGTAGGGAAAGACGCGAAGAAGATTTCGTGGATCTCTGTGCACAGGTAGCAATGTAACCACTCTTCTTTTGATAGTCGCGGGTTCCTATTCTCCTGTGCCGCAAACTCGTGAATTCTTCTGTCCAACTAGCCTTCAATTTCCTTCTTAGTTGGATTCCAATGATATGACATCAAACATCTCTATGCAGATTTTGGTCCCAGCAACGGAACCATTTGTTGGCTTGATGGGTCCTAACCTAGGTTCGGAGTTAATTAGCCAAACAAATCCCTACACTACTGACCCTTTCGGCATCAACCTGTGGAGCGCGGATTGAAGTCTCACTCGAAGCAGTATGAGGGGATGTTGAAACCAAGTTTCCGCAGTCTTGAGATGTCTGAGGTGTTGATTTAGTCCAACTGTGCCTACATTCGTGCAGGTCACTTTGTGCACTGTGCTGACCCGCGAGACCTTTGTGATCTGTTATAACCGCCTTCGTGCAACCCTAACTAGGGGCTGAGGTGCTTTCGTGCTACTATGGTAGTGATCTGCGCCATTTCCCCAAACTATACCGCAAATCTTACTTATCTTCTTAAATATCTTAACTTCGTGTAAGCATATACTTTATCTCACATTCACTTAATCATCACAATCACGTACTTTCGTGCATCATATAAACAATAGAAATGCAATTCATACCCAATACATTCAATGTAGAAAACAAAAAATAAATACACAGGAATGATATAAAACTTCTCTTTATTAATGCTTCCAACTGTTACAAACTCGACTCGCCCTGCGCACTCAGCTGCAGGGGTCCACGCACTCAGCTGCGAACTACTAGGCCTCTGCACACTCAGCTGCAGGGGTCTGCGCACTTAGCTGTAGAGCCTTCTCCTACTCTACGACCCAAAACTAGACTTTACACTTCAGATACTCCGCTATGCTTCTATTCCATGATCATCAATTGATTGATTCCATTATTGATTTACACTTAGAGCCTTGCTCTATTTATACAATCCCATGGTCTGCGGACCATGGGTAGATCTCTACAGCTGACATTACATTACAAAATTAAGGGTGACAACCCTATGACTCATTTACAAGCTACGCGCTCCGCGCCCACAAAATGCAGAGTCTTTACATCGAAGTTACAATTTGTGACCAAAATCTGGGCTCTAAGCCCCAAAACTTTCCTTGGGGGATCCCGCGCCCAACAATCGTTGAACGAAGTTGTACCCTTACCGGTCCAAGACAATCCGGGTGGTATGCTTGCTCTTAGGGCACCACCTTGTAGTCTTAAATTTAGGATAATGGTAAACTTCTTTTGAATACAATAGTCTTTCAAATGGACCACATCATGCAACAAGTCTACTATAAATCTGCATTGCTTCTCCTTTTCAACTCTGTGCCTCTTCTATGGATTCTTATCAAATTTCTTATGCACACCACTTCACTTCAAAAACTTATGTTTCCATTCCACATTGTATATTTTATAAGAAAGCCATATGGGTTGTTTATATTCTTTGTAGGAATATGAAATGAAACATTGTCTCTTGGTCTTCTAAAAACTGCTCACAAGCTTGTCTCTTCATTTTCAGTTCTGAAAGAAAAGTTGTAATATAAAATAGAGTTGAAATAAAATAGCTCAACCAGTAATGATTACAAGAGACAAATCATATTTGTATTATCTTGTATCATACATTTTTTTATTTAATGAAAGCATATATTTTTCATCTTGTGTCTTAATATTTTATGTTCCATTTGACAATGTTCAACCTTCACATTGATTATCATAGCCTTTGCACTTCACATCACTTTCAGCCTTTGAATTTCAAGCACTCTTGCAACAATGGAATACATCATGAATTAATGTCAACACATCCATCAATTATGACAATTTGACATCAATGCCAACATTACCAACACCCTGGAATTTCTAAACAAATGAACTATATTTGCATGCAATAACTTTTTAGTTGGTGGACGGGCCTTTGTTAACTCTGTCGACACACATTTATTATAACATTTCCCATCCATTCCACGAAGAGTGCATGTCGATCGACCATAGATGTGAGCAGATGGGTGGAGTTGTCGCGCTATGGAACTTAGATTAAGATGAGAACCTTGCACGATAGATCCAGGAGGGTGGAATCCTTTGGGCATGGATTTTGAGGAGGAATATTCTAATAAATATTTTGTTGTGGAATTTGAAGATTCTTTGAAAGTGGCATAATATCGCAGGGTTTATATTCATTTTACTCAGAATTTTGCAAGGATTTCACTGGTGCAGTCAGATTTGGATTTTGAGCAACAGATCTTAGGGCTTATGACAGAAGACAACATTTTCCATTAATGTTTTGGCACAAACTTCGAGGTAGCCTTGCACAAATCAGAAGGTGGTCATGTTTATACTCTAAGTCATAGAATTCCAAGATGAAGTTGCTTGTATGGAGTATGCTATAGTTTGAGAAGCCCATTTTTAGGTCATCCTCATGATTGGAGGTATAATGATGCATTTTTCCATGTACTCATTTTCATTTTTGCTGCGATGAATGAAGTGACCTCCCCACCATTAAAGCAGGGGTCAAAGATGTAGTACACATTGGACGAACTTTGTTATGAAACATTTTTTGCATTGTCATTTTTGGTCTCTTTTAAATTACTTCTTCTTTAAGTATTTTGCATATGTGGTTTCTACATGCTCCTTTAATGCATTTCTGCTAACATCAACCGAAGAAAAGATCTTGGATCATGTTGATATCATAGGCATATCAAATCAAATCTCAAATGAACTATTTTATTATACTTCTCACTAATTATTACATTGATGTGGGTGATACCTATTGTAATCATTGTTTCCTATGGGTGGTCGAGGTCTATGTTGGAAGGGATGAGTTTCGATGATATCGTTATCAGGAAACACATGAGATTGAATTGATCAAAGTTTAGGTGCCATGGCAAACTCTGGTTTGGTAGGGTTTGGTACATCAACATATCTTATTCTAAGTTAATTATTTTAAATTTGCTAAAACGAAATTGAACTTTGGACTTTGGGAAAGATGTAATGAAGCTGGTTTCTTGTCTATATGGGTCACTTTCATGCTATTATGTGTTTTATCATACTCCATTGTCAAAGCTTGGCATATAGGCTTCAATCACCATGTTATTCATTCTTTAAAGCAACCTGATTCATCACAACAAAAAGGGTGAAGTTTATTTCAATATGCATACATGAGAAGGATCTCAGCAATGAACAACCAAGAGTGAAGTTTCTTTCAAGATACATACATGAGAAGGAGCTCGACAATAAAGAAGGGGCAGTTATTTTTTAGAAATCTAGGGAATCATATGTATTAGGTTCAATAGGTAGATTTCTCTAGGACTTTGAAATTTTCTTGTGATTTCTCTTTTTCTTCTTATTAGTTCTTCTTTCAATGTATTATGTTCCTTTCATCAATACAAATGCCAAACAATGAAGATCACAATAAGGGACACAAGATGTAGGTTCTCAGTCAAGGAAAAACCCCTATCTAGGGGAAAATCCATTCCAACTCTTCCACTAGTACAATATGATAAAATTGAGACAAACCAAGACCTTAGACTAGACCGAAAGACATTCCTCCTCCACCAAGTCATCCATCAAATTGTTCTTTCAAGCTTCAATGATAAACTGCAACAATACTGCATCAAAGAAAGAATTTTGACCTTACTACTTCAAAATTTGATCCTAGCTTCAGGTCTAAAAATTTGGCCCTACTGCAGCTTTAGATTCTTTGCATGTGTGAGGTAAAGTGAGAGAAAAATGAGTTTTATTCTTTGCTAGAGTTTCTCCTTTCTTCACTAGGATTTCTCTTCTTTCCCAAGCCTCTTACACCCTTCCTTCTTGCCTTCGTTTTTCCTTATGATTGCAAATCAAACTTCTTGAATTGGATGCTCAAGTAAGTCAAGTAGCACTTCAATTTATAGTGGTTGTATCTACCATAATGAGACCGACTTGATGTACTTGAGGCTGACTTGATGGAGGAGGCCTAGATGAATCATTTTACATTAAAATAAATTTACTTCTTGATAGATAGAGCCCAAGAAGGGTCTTTTACATGATGACATGGACAAGGACACTTGAAATAAACATTAGAAGCCTGCAATGGAGGTTTTGACCTATTAATCATTTACCCAAGCATGAAACCCATGGTTTAATAAGTCAATTTATTTTAATAATAAAAAAAATCTTTTTTCTTTCATTTGACCAATACAATTATGAAGAATGACACTAGTTACATTCTTCAATAGTTATCAATCACACCATCAAAGAACAAACTCACTTCCACCCAGTTCAAAGTGTCAATACAAGATAGCCTGCTCATAACTATGTCCACATAATCAAAGAAGTTGAAACATTGGCAAGCAAAGATGGTGGATCTCAAAATATTTTCGGGGCATCACAATAAGTCAATGAATGAAAATGCACCAACAAAGAGGAAGGACATTGCAATGATGGAATTTCATCCAACCTCATCCACTCATAGCCTAGGGAATGGTCATGGTAATTCCCTTGGCTCAAGGCTCTAGAAGTAGTTGACACAACTAGATCATGGCCAACAATATATGTATCTATTGCTTATGTTTCAGTATTCTAGTTTCATGGGATTTATGACATGGAAAAAACATAAAATGTTGGTTTCAAACTGTAATAGTCCATTTGTACAGTGATGGAATTTCGTCCAACCTCATACACCCATAGCCCAGGGATTGGTCATGGTAATTACCCTGGCCAAGGCTCTAGAAGTAGTTGGCACAACTAGATCATGACCAACAATATATGTATCTATTGCTTATGTTTCAATATTCTAGTTTTATGGGATTTATGACATGGACAAAACATAAAGTGTTGGTTTCAAACTGTAATAGTCTATTTGTACAGTGTTATTTTCAAATTGTAATAGACCATCTACAATTGTCAAGATCTACAACTACAAATGTATTTGTGAAGCATCTACACAAATGTTATATCCTTATGTAGAGTATTTATTAACTTGTTTAAGTTAATTATTAGAATGAAATTGTGTTGATATATTTTATGCTAGTTTGGAGGATACACTTTATGCAAATAATAATCGCGGGATGGCACAGTTAGAATGTCACAACTAAAAATAGAGGATTGGCAAGATTTTGAGCCTAGGCATCTCCTTCATATGCCAAATTTTAAAGCTTTGTCATTAGTATCTAAAAATAGTAGATTAGTATGATAGTGTGCCTAGTTATTTTCTTCATGTGTAGAATTTCAATGTTTTGTTTTTATAGTACTTATTTTTATTAATTTTAACATATTTGTGAAAAAATGAATATATTCATAGCGTTTTTAGGCTTTTATATAAATGAGAGGGCTTAATTTTAAACTATGCCTAATATTAATGGACAAATTGCTAAAAATCAACATTCTTTCACATGGATGGATTTAATGTTTAAGTAATTCAATAAAAATGCATTTTTATAATTTTTTAGCTACTGAGATAGTTGATGACCCTTTGTCAAGTTTGAGTTAAAGGGATAACTTATTAATTTTTCTAATAAGATAGTTGATGAGTTTTTGAAGTATTAATTAATGACAAAACTCCTCAATATAAGATATACATTAATTTAAATTTTATAGATATCTTTATAAAAGTTTAACTTTATAATTTCTAATAAATGAAAATTAATTTCTTTTGAATATAATTTTGTCAAATTTAAATACAAAATATAAATTTACAATAATAAGATTTTATAAATCTGTATTGTTAGAAGTTATATTCTATTTTATTATTAGAAATAACTAAGATTCTTTAATGTACTATATTCATATAGATATTCTTTTTTATAAGAAATATATAAAATAAAATTAAAACATAATTAATAAAATAATAATTGTGAGATAATTTTAAACATATAATCTAATTAAACCTTTATTAGATTTTTGTTAGTCACATTATTAATATTCATTAGAGATTTGATAACATATAATGTGCAAGCCTACGATTTAGAGATTTTTATTCCGAAATTGAAATTTTGGAAAATATATAATAGTAAACCTAAACACCATTATTATAAAAAGGGAAAGATAAAAATACAGTCTTAGAAAAAAAAAAAAAAAAAAACCAGCTTAAAAAAGATGCCATAAATTTAATATTAAATTTATACACACAGTAATTATTAATATTTTTCATATATATATTAACCATATATAATTATTAATGTGGTTGTCCGTCCTTTGTACCGTTGGTATATCTGTTTGATATTTAGGTCGACCTTTCCTATGCATCAACAATTGTCAACACTTTTACCCTGCTCCGTTAGATTAAGTGAGACACTTTCAACCGTTAATTTGAAGCGTGATTGCTTTTTCTAAATATCGGTTGAGTTGCCTTACTGCGTTTTCCCATTCTTTTATGTCACTCTTGAAGATATTTTTACTGCTTTTTCCCTGCCAGTTGTTGTTGCTGTTATTCTTCCCTAGCTTTTGGCAAACGTTGTTCTTCTTCCCTGGCTTGTGGCAAGCACTGACTCATCATTTTCCTTAATAGTCTGCATTGCATTGGCTTGCCTTGTTTCTTGTTCAAGTTTATTTTCTTTGTTGCATGGCCATGCATTTTGGATTTTACAAACCGTTTGAAACTCAGATTGCCAAACTCCCTGGGAATCCTTCCAGTGATCTTGTTGCTCGTCAGAGAAATCCATTCTAAATTACTGCAATCTGCAAGTTTTTCTGGTATCTCCCCTGTTAGAAAATTGTTGTTCAGGATCAGATTCTTGAGCTGGCTGCACCCACCGAGCTCATGAGGGATCCTGCCCTCCAACCCATTGAACCACAGCATCAAATGTTCCAGATTCTTCAGCCGGCCGAGCTCGGGAGGAATCTGGCCTTTCAAAAAATTGAGACTCAGGTCTATTGTTTTCAGCCTGGTGCATTGAGCTAATGTAACAGGGATTTGCCCTATTATGAGGTTATCTGGGAGCCTAAGCTCTTCTAGAGCAGATGCAACCAGGCAAATTGTAAGCGGCAATGTTCCGGACAATCTGTTGGAACTCAAGTCTGCAACTCTCAAATTCTTGCAGCTTGAGATCGATGGCGGGAAGGGTCCTATAATGTAGTTATTACTAAGAAGCAACTTGTCAAGGGCATGGAGATTTCCAAGAATCGAATCTGGGAAGAGCCCAGAAATATTATTGTTCTGTAGATTCAGAATCTGCAAGGAAGAACATGTGGAGAACGATGAGGGGAAGGGGCCGGAGAGATTGTTGGAGGAAAGCAGAAGTTGTTCTAGCGATTGACAACAATTCCCAAGCTCGGGGGGAATTGAACCCCCGAAGTGATTATGGGAAATGTCCAGCCTCCGGAGATTTGTAAGTTCACCCAGAGATCTAGGGATGGTACCCTCGAATTCATTCGACGAGAAATTCAGACTCTGCAATGCAATGCATTTGGAGAATGAGGGCGGGATCTCTCCTACCAGATGGTTCGAGGACAGGTCTATAGATACCAGATTATGGCAGGCAGAGAGATTCAGATCGAAAAAAGATATTGGCCCGGAAAAATTGTTGAATGAGAGATCTAGGATCTGGAGTTGCGCCTGAGAGCTCAAAAAATTTGCAGGCAGAGTGCCAGATAAGTTATTGCGAGACAAATTCACAAAGGTGAATTGATGGGATTCCAAGAATTGTTCAGGAATGGGGCCTGTGAGGCCATTGGAGGAGATATCTATTTGTTGTAAGGTAAAGGGTAATTGGGTCAGAGACGAAGCATTACCAGAGAATGCATTGCCTAGTGTTGAAATGATAATTTCAACTGCAGCATTATTTTTCTTTGCGATGTGATCTTATCGCATATCGCAAATCGCATACACACCTTGTTTCCTTTCACTACGTCCTGTGATTTTAGCCGATTGCGATGTTGCGATGCGATCCGATCGCATATCGCAGATCACACCCATATGTGTCAAGCCTCCCCCTGTTTTGCACCGAATGCGATTTTGCGATGCGATCAAATCGCAAATCGCATAATTCAATAGTTGAAGTACAGGCCTGCAATTTGAAATTGACGTGAATTAAAAGTTTCATTTACCGCCAGTTTTGTCAGTAAAACAGTAAATGTAATTTACTGTGGGTTGGTAAACGTTGGTAAGATTTTAATTTTATTAATTTTTTTATCCACGGGTGTAGTTTTTGGTTTTATGACACAAGTAAAACATATGTATCGTTATGTTTTTTTTGTTCTTTGAATGTAATGAAAGTGAAAAATACGCACAACTGTGCGAAGTAAAAAAAAGGAGCATGCAGCAGCGTGAATGTAATTTTTGTTGGTGAATATGCAATGTAATATGTGGAAAACGCAGCAGCGTATGTAATTTTTACACAACAGTGTGAAGATTTGCAAAGTGAAACATAGTATTTTTTTTACTGCATCTGAAGCAGTCTTGGAGAATCCCTCTGTTGGAGGAAGAATGTTTTTGTAACAGCTTTTGTCTTATTAATGAATACAAGTTTTATTGGGCATGTGTGAAACTTTGTTCTGCCCAGAAACAATATTTGCTTCCCTGTGTTAAGATCATGTGATAAAAACAAAGCATCATTCTCTGTTCTGTTCAGTTAATTTGTTTTGGAATTTAGCAGAAAATTCCCAACATTGGTATCAGAGCTTGTCCAGGCTCTTTGAAGGTGTCAAAGAAGCTGAAGGAAGGTTTCTTGCTGAAGCAGCGTCTCCAACAGAGTGAAGACTCAGTCAAGAAAAAATCCAAGGTATTTTTCAAGTTAGTTTTTTGCGTTACTGTTGAAGAAACAGTCAGGTATTTGAAGCATAGTTAAGAGTGCAAGAATGGCTGGCTCCAGCACCAGCACTAGCATGGGTATCTTTAATACTCAACTCCCACAGTTTAATGGGAAAAACTATGACTATTGGGCAATAACCATGAAGGCTTTGCTAGCTTCACAAGACCTATGGGAATTTGTTGAAGATGGCTTTGAAGAACCAGCAGATGAAAATGAGTTTAATAGGTTAACTTAGGCAGAGAAAGATCTGTTGAAGACTATAAGAAGAAGGATTCTAAAGCCCTCGTATTTTTGTATCAAGCAGTCCATGAGAGTGTGTTTCCAAGGATAGCAGCAGCCAAGACATCCAAAGAAGCATGGCAAACTCTCAAGATAGCCTATCAAGGCATGGAGAAAGTGAAAACAACAAAACTACAGTTGCTGAGGAGAGATTTTGAGAATCTATGCATGAAGGAGTCAGATAATATTGACTCATTCTTCACACATGTGATTGGCCCGGTCACACAGATGAGGACTCATGGAGAAGTTCTTGAAGAGAGGAGGATTGTGGAGAAACTATTGAGGGTCCTACCTTCAAAGTTCGATGTGATTGTCACCACCATAGAAGAGAGAAAGGATCTCACAAACTACTCAGTTGATGAACTACATGCATCACTGATAACACATGAACAAAGGTTGAGTAGGAATGAAAACTCATCTCTAGAACATGCCTTCAAGACCCAGATATCCTTTGGAAGAGGAAGAGGTCAAGGCAGAGGAAACAAGAGAGGAAGAGGCAGAAGCCAAAACAAAGGTGGAAGAAACAATCCAAAAAATGCCCAAGGAAAAGGCAGCAATCCAAATCAGAACCAAGGCCAAGGCAACACCCAACAAAGTGGACAACATCATGCTCAAGGACAAAGGTATGAAAAATCCAATGTCCAATGTTATTATTGTAAAAAATATGGGCATTATGCAAATGAATGTAGGAAGAAGCAGCATGATATAAATAATAGAACTAATGAAAATCTCACTAGAGAAAATATCAGCCAAAATAATCTGTTTGTAGCTTGTAATATTGCTGAAGAAAAGAGTGAAGATGTATGGTTTCTAGACTCCGGTTGCAGTAACCATATGACAGGAAACATAGCTCTATTTTCTATGTGAGATCAGAGTGTGAAGTCACAAGTCACACCAGGGACTGATAATAAAGTTTCTGTTATGGGAAAAGGAGAAGTAAAAGTCTTAACAAAGAGAGGTGAAAAGAAAACCATAGCAGATGTTTATTATGTTCCTGGAATGAAATGTAATCTCTTAAGTATTGGACAGCTTGTTCGAAAGGGTTACAATGTTTTCTTTGTGAATTATGTATGCACCATCATGGATAGAGCACCCAGCAAACGATGTATCGCTGAAGTGAAGATGACAAGGAACAAGATGTTCCCTCTCAGAAGGAAGGCAGATTTAAAAAATAAAGAAGTGATAGCAGCAGTGACACAAGAGGCTTTTCAAAGCGAACCAAAGGATGAAAATTGGTTGTGGCACTTGAGATTTGGACATCTCAACTTTGGAGGTCTTAACTTGTTGAGAAGAAATGGAATGGTAAGAGGATTACCATTGATAGAGAAAACGGACAGCCTTTGTGAAGGTTGTATCTTGGGGAAACAACACATAGAAAGTTTTCCATCAGGGAAAAGCATAAGGGCAAAAGCACCCTTAGAGATTGTCCACTCAGATTTATGTGGAGCGATGCAAACTCCATCACTTGCAAGCAACCACTACATACTAACATTCATTGATGATTTTACTAGAAAAACTTGGGTTTACTTCCTTAAGAACAAAATTGAAGTGTTTGAAAAAATTTGCAATTTCAAGGCACTTGTAGAAAACCAAAGTGGGCTGCATATCAAAGTTCTAAGAACTGATAGAGGAGGTGAGTGTATCTCCAAAGAATTTCTACGTTTTTGTAGAGAAAAAGGAATTCACAAGCAGTTTACCACCAGGTACACCCCACAGCAAAATGGTGTTGCCGAAAGGAAGAATAGGACAATCATGGACATGGCGAGAAGTATGCTAAAGGCAAAGAATTTGCCAAATGATTATTGGGCTGAATCTGTACATTGTGCAGCGTATATTTTCAATAGATGCCCTACAAAAGCAGTCATGAACAGAGTGTCGGAAGAAGCATGGAGTGGGAGAAAGCAAGGAGTCACCCACATGAAAGTTTTTGGATGTGTGGCTTATGCACACATTCCAGATCAGCTAAGGAAGAAGTTGGACAGCAAAGGGGAGAAATGTATTTTCATTGGATACAGTGAGGAATCCAAAGTTTACAGGTTGTATAACCCATCCACCAAGAAGCTTATTGTGAGTAGAGATGTTCAGTTCATTGAGGAGGAAGCTTGGGATGGAAGTATAGAGAAAACAGTGAATGTTAAAAACTCTATGTCACATGATGAAGATGATGAGGAGATGGCTGAAATACATCCCCAAACAGCAGCACCAACACAAGGGCAGCAAGGGACACCCTTGAGGAGAAATGAAAGTGCTTCTCCAAGCACACCACAAGGAGGAAATTCAAGTGCTTCTTCAAGCACTTGTACACCAAATGAAAGAGGTAAGAAGTTCATAAATTTAAATGACATTTATGAACAAGAGGCATCAAATGAAGGTATGAATTCTTTGTTTGCATTATATTGTCATGTTGATGACCATGTTCATTTCTAAGAAGCAATTAAGGATAAGAAATGGAGAGAATCTATGGATGAGGAGATCAATGCCACAGAAAGAAACAAGACATGGGATTTGGTTGAACTACAAAAAGGAAAGGAAGTCATTGGAGTTAAATGGGTCTACAAGACTAAGAGTAATGCTGAAGGCAAAATAGAAAGACACAAGGCAAGACTAGTTGTCAAAGGATACAAGCAGCAGTATGGGAGAGACTATGAGGAAAATTTTGCACTGGTTGCAAGAATGGAAACAGTGAGAGCATTGTTGTCCATAGCAGCACAAAACAGTGGAAAGTTTACCAAATGGACGTGAAGTCAACATTCCTAAATGGAGTGTTAAAGGAAGAGGTTTACATTGAACAACCTCCAGGCTATGAAAAGAAAGGCCAAGAGCACAAAGTGTGTAGATTGAAGAAAGTTCTTTATGGGCTGAAGCAAGCACCAAGAGCGTGGTACAGTAGGATAGATTCCTATCTACCGGAAAATGGATTTGAAAAGTGTGAGGGAGAACCCACCCTCTACATCATAGAAAAGGATGGTAAAATACTAATTGTTGTGTTATATGTTGATGATGTTATTTTCACAGGCAATGATGTTTATCTTATTGAAAATTTCAAAACAGTCATGAAAGAAGAATTTGAAATGACTGACATGGGTTTGCTGAGATACTTCTTAGGAATAGAAGTAGAACAAAATGGAAATGGGATTTTTATCTCACAGGCAAAATATGTTAATGAAGTATTGGAAAGATTTAACATGCAGGAGATCAAGGCAGCAATCACTCCCACAGTGATGGGATTAAAACTCAGCAAAGAGGACAACAGTAAGGATTTTGATTCTAGTTTGTATAAGAGCATAGTTGGCAGCCTCATGTATTTAACTGCAACTAGGCCGGATATAATGTTTGTTGTTAGTTTAATTTCTAGATTCATGGAGAGGCCAAAAGAAGCACATTGGCAGGCAGCAAAAATGATTCTTAGGTATGTTAAAGGTACTAAAAGGTTTGACATTTCATATACTGCTTCAGAATGTTTAGATTTAGTTGGATACACTGATAGTGATTGGGCTGGAAGTGTAGATGATCGGAAAAGCACATCCGGTTATGTTTTTCACATGGGTTCAGGAGCCATTTCACGGGCTTCTAAAAAACAGCCTATTGTAGCGTTATCTACAGCAGAGGCAGAATATGTGGCAGCTAGAGTAGCAGCATGTCAAGCAGTTTGGATGAGAAGGATGTTAAGGAGCTTATGCCAAGAGCAAGCAAAGGGAACTGTGATTTTTTGTGACAATAGCTCAGCTATTGCATTATCCAAGAATGTTGTGTTTCATAAGAGAACGAAACACATTGACACAAAGTTTCATTACATCAGGGAATTGGTAAACAGTGGAGAAATTGTTTTACAACACTGCAGAACACAGGAGCAGGTTGTAGACATTCTGACCAAACCATTGGGACAGAAAAGTTTCGAGTTTTTGAGGAAATGTCTGGGTATGACTGATAACCCAGCAGTTGAAATTAAAGGGGAGCGTTGAAATGATAATTTCAACTATAGCATTATTTTTCTTTGTGATGCGATCTTATCGCATATCGCAAATCGCATACACACCCTGTTTCCTTTCGCTACGTCCTGTGATTTTAGCTGATTGCAATGTTGCGATGCGATCCGATCGCATATCGCATATCGCACCCATATGTGTCAAGCCTCCCCCTGTTTTGCACTGAATGCGATTTTGCGATGCGATCAAATCACAAATCACAAATCGCATAATTCAATAGTTGAAGTACAGGCCTGCAATTTGAAATTGACGTGAATTAAAAGTTTCATTTACCGCCAGTTTTGTCAGTAAAACAGTAAATGTCAGTAAAACAGTAAATGTAATTTACTGTGGGTTGGTAAACGTTGGTAAGATTTTAATTTTATTAGTTTTTTTATCCACGGGTGTAGTTTTTTGTTTTATGACACAAGTAAAACATATGTATCGTTATGTTTTTTTGTTCTTTGAATGTAATGAAAGTGAAAAATACGCACAGCAATGCGAAGTAAAAAAAAGGAACATGCAGCAGCGTGAATGTAATTTCTATTGGTGAATATGCAATGTAATATGTGGAAAACGCAGCAGCGTATGTAATTTTTACATAGCAGTGTGAATATTTGCAAAGTGAAACAGAGTATTTTTTTTTACTGCATCTAAAGCAATCTTGGAGAATCCCTCTGTTGGAGGAAGAATGTTTTTGTAACAGTTGTTGTCTTATTAATGAATACAAGTTTTATTGGGCATGTGTGAAACTCTGTTCTGCCCAGAAACAATATTTGTTTCCCTGTGTTAAGATCCTGTGATAAAAACAGAGCATCATTCTCTGTTCTGTTCAGTTAATTTGTTTTGAAATTTAGCAGAAAATTCCCAACACCTAGGAGATTCAATACCCGGACCTTGTCAAGGCTGGCTATGGCAGACGTGGGGAGAACCCCAACTAAGCCTGCTCTGCTCAAATCCAACTCTGTTACTCTCCCATCTACACAAGTCACACCATGCTAGAAGCTGCAAGTCTCGTGCATTAAATCCCATCCATCCAGGATCCCGCCCGGGTCCTTTTCTACTAATTTCTTCAACCTTATCAACGCTGCCGCGTCGGTTTGCTTGCTGGAAGCCAGCGGCAAGGAACGAGACCCTAAGGAAGCCAATGTTAGATTCAATAAAATGGACAACAAAAGAAAAAACTAGGAACCAGTAATCCTATGAAGGGCTTTTGGATCCATGGAAAAAATCTCTAAACTCTGTGAGTCTATCGATAGATTGCTACTCAGCTTTGGGTATATTATGATGATAATAAATCCTGCTTTTCATTATCCTCGAAATTCCAATCTCTCAAAGCAAAAAAGAGAAGGCCGAGATGAATGCAGGTTGACAAACCGTTTTGCATTTTGGATTTTACAAACCGTTTGCATTTTGGCGTCCTGCAGAGGGCACGGTTTCTTTGTTGCATGGCCATGCACGGTTTCAAACATGTCTCTGCAGATGAAATTCTTGATCCATTGGAATGAAATTCTCGAAATTTTTTATGGATAGAAGCAGTATGCTTTTGGTTTTCAATATCTATGGGTTTTACTAATAAATTTGTATGGGGAAAATCATTCGGTCATTTTCGGTTCGCTCTCTGCAAATTCTATCAACTCGATCATTTCTTATTTAATTACTCGTTATTTTGCTCAAAACCATCAGTTGAATCCAGAACCTATATTTATGGAGATGACCCATGTAAATAGGTAGATGAGAATGCCCAAGTAAACAGTTAAGCCGGTAGAAGATGAGGGTTAACATTAATTGATTAATTTGTTCAATATTGCCCTGTATATATGCACCATGGCATTTTTACCTTATTTTGTTGCAGGCCGTAGCTGTTTTACCGTGTTCTTGATATAGCAGGGAAGGTTAAACCATTTTTTTAAATATTTCACATGGTTTTAAGTTTTTTGCATAGGGCAGCGATAATTGTCCAATGGGCAATATCGACAAATCACATGGAAGGCACAAGTGTCAAAAGGAAATACGAGTTATTAATTTGCAATTTAAAAACATGGCGAAAATCAAATATCCCAAGGATCTTGATTTTGGGTAATTAACTTACTCTAAAATGAAATAAGACATTCAATGTGTTCCTTGTAATATAGATATAAACAAAACATATAAAGAAAAGTAATTGCACAATGATCCAGTCCAAGAAAACAAGGTTTTCCACAAACCAATTAACTCTTCTAAAAAAATTCAACAATTCCAATTTAATAATCCTATCGGCCTCTCTTTGTACCTTTTGGGACAATGGCTAGTAGTATATGTTTTTAACAAAGATTGACGTTTTATCCAAATACACGCACATCATAATTATAGCTTTTTATTTGAAAGTCATTTTCGATGTTTTACGGTTAAATTAAATCGTCAAATACGATAAATGAGTCCCGTACCACGTTACATTTCAAACTTAAATTATATTTTTTATTTTTTATTTTATTTAGATTTTTTATTTTTTAATTTACATTTTTTATATATAAGTAACACAATTATATTAATGAATATAATTAAACTTTTACCTTAAATATTGTTCACAAATATTTTCAACATTATATATAATAATAAATTATATATATATATATATATATATATATATATATATATATATATAAAATGTGGAGTAAAATATAATGTTAATGCTAATATTAATATACACTTATATGATATACGACATGGTTTCAATATAAAGCTTTGATAAATCTTTTGCATGTCTACTTGCTAACCAATCCGAGGACAAATCAAATCTCTATCCCCACTGCTGATCACTATTTATTAGCTATCTTTTTAATTTATGTTTTTTCTTTTGAATTTAAGGTTTCTATTTTATTTTAATCCACAGTCACCACATATCTTGATATTTTGCATTAGATATTATTCACAAACATTTTAACATGGTATATATATATACACACAATTATATGTTATGTGGCGTGAATAATTTAATACACTTAAATCTGTTTATTGTTAATCCAAATTAGTTTTCAATAGCCACATCAAATGAGTGCCATCACTAGGTTTAATAAATAATTTTTTAATGAATTACAATTACAATTATTTTTCATAAATTATTTATAATAAATTATTAAAGAGAAGAGAAGACTAATTATTTTATAATAAATTATTAAAGAGAAGAGAAGACTAATTATTTTATAATAAATTATTAAAGAGAGGAGAAGACTTAAAGAAACTAAAAAACTATAGGCAGAATTTTCATATTGTGCATTGGATTATGTATTAAATAAAAAATATTAGCTTGATACAGGGAAGGAATAATTAGGTGCCTCCGGATTATGGTAAGGAGGGGGAAGGACAGAGTAATAAATGTTCGATCAAAGTGTTTGCAGGATCAAGATTATGGGATTAAAGTCATGAAGGCTGACAGCAATCAACCCACGGGAAGGATGAGCATTCCAAGGGGGAAATCGGGCAAGGTACCGAGGAGAAGCGGTGGCAACGTCAGAGCGTCAGCCAGCGTTTTCCATCATGGAAGAGAATGTAGAATGGGTATTAATGACGATGACAGGCTGCAGAGAAGCTTCAAGAAGGCAAGGTGGCAGCATAGCGATAATATAGGGCTTGCATGCAATCGACCAAAGCAAAAGGAGACTTCAGAAGAGAAGCAAAGCAGAGCGAGGAAGTGTAGAGAGAAATTGCAACAGAAGAAGGACTGGAAGATGGCAGAGCACCAGGACAGGGGAGCAGGAAGGTGGACGAGGAGCAAGGCAGCAACTCCAGCGGAGAAAGGAAAGAGCACGGTCGAAGAAGCTCTGCAGAGGATATATCTTACTATCCAGGATGACTCGGAGGAAGAGTTTGATATTCGCAATTATATTGCAGACGAGGAGCCTCAATGCGCAATGCACGGAAAAGCGGGTACGGGGAAGGTCCACGAGATGGAAAAGGGGGACCGCGAGGAGGAGTATGAGGATCAGGAAGACGACGACGAAGTGGAGGTGGATAGACGCGGACGGGGTAGAGGAGCGCGAGGAAGCGCTAATCAGAGAGGGAGAGGGAGGCCTGGAGGACGAGGCGGCCGAGGGAATAGGAATGTGCGTTCTGAATTTGAGGAGGCAGCAGCTAGTGAGGTAAGAGGAAGAAAGAGAGGCAAGAAAGACATGAGGAGGAAATTACAGGAAGCAGAAGAAGCATATGCCCAAGATACCAATCCAAATATCAGAAGGATTATAGAGCATTTGGAGGAAGAAGCTATGCAGGAGATCTCAGATCATGAAATGGAGGATTGGGAGCAGTTCCTCCCTGATCCGGGACATATGAGAGGACGAATGTCCTTGTATAAACAGTCTTTACATGTTTATTGGGGCATGAAGCGGTTATTGGCCAAAGCTATGGAGCAGGTGGCTCTAGAAATGGCTGAATTGGTCCAGGGCATTCCAACCATGAAAAGGGAATTGAAGAATATTCAAGTTACTCTCCTTATGCAAGACAGAAAGATGGATGACATCCTGCAGATGCTTCAAGCGGGTGGAATGGGCGTCAAGGTCGAGAAAGAACCAAACACAGATGCACCGAATCAGTAGAAGATGCAGCTGATGCTAGGAGGTTTTTATATAGACTGTTATTTTGTTTTTTGGTTTTGTAGATGATAATGATTCAGAAGAAAAACAGTTTACCTATAGTAAGAATAGAAGGATATTTAGCGTGGGTAGATAGGCTGATAATATACTGTTTTTGGATGGATTTGAAAAACTTCAGATGGTTAAAAAACCCGGTTTCCCTTAAGGGCGGGTTGAGACCTGTCCAACTATGCAATATCTTTTAATTTCAGTAATGAAAAAACAGAGTATCGCCTTAGCTTACAAAAAAAAAAATCTCAATTAATTATTTTATTGAAAATATAAATTTCTCAAACTCAATTATAATATACACTAAGCCTACTGCTTAAATATTAATATAAATATAAATGCCTTTATTTCTACATTTTTATTTACATTATTAAAAAATAAAAATATAATCTAAAATCATTATACAAATAATAAATCTGAAAAATAAGAAAAAAATCTCATCGATGATATTTATAACCCTACACTAACAATTAATTTTTTATCTTTCAGAAAGATCAAGGAATCTGAAGTTAAAGTCCCAAAAAAGCTCAGATTGCTTATCAATAAGGATATAGAAAGTCTAGATTGCTAATTAATCTGGATATATAGTATTCTGTTTCACAAGGTATTTCTATGGTCCTTTCAAGGGGATCTTCCTCTTTGTAGCATAGGTGCCTTAATATTTTCAGCAAAACTTATTGGATGAATATTGAAAGAATTTTTGGTTTTTTGGTTATTATTGAAGGTAAGAATAAAATATTTTAAGCAAGTCCACATTTTTGGTGACTCTCAATTAGTGACTAACTTCCCTGATAATCAAATCATCATTGATATTATTGGATTCAACGTTTTTTGACAAATCATTCAATAATCTAATCAGTGTTTTGATTAGCTATCTATGAATAAAATCATTATTGATATCGTTGGATTTAATATTTTTGTTAAATTTATCAAAAGTATACACATGAAAATATAAACAAAACTAATGAACAAAAATAAGAAAAGTCTGATTTTCAATCGATGAGTTGAAATCTCATATTTATATAGGAGAAATGAATACATTATTATATAGCCTACATATTTCTAATTTGATTATCCATTATCTAACTAATCTCTGCAGCTAATAATTTGTTGAATGATAACTGACTACATCTATTAATTTGCTGTCCTAATTCTCATAACTCACAACACAAAATTCGCTGGCTAATTTGTCAGCAATTACATAACTGAGTTTAAGCATTATCCTCAACATCTTTAACAAATCATTTAGCAATCTAAACACTATTTCTATTAGTTGTCCATGACTCTAGTTAAGATTATGGTAATTTTTTAATTTTTTCTATTGTTATTTTTATAGGATTTGAAACACAGTTATTAAATTCAAATACGAATTCTATTTGATAATAAAAAAAATAAAATAAAAAAGTGATTGTTTAAAATTCAATATAGAAAAAACTCCAGAGTATCCATCTTACAAATATTTATATTATTTCTTTTAATATTTATATATATATATATATATATATATATTCAATATTTCAAAAAAAAATTATAATATTGAAAATTTCAAAAACCTTTTAAAAGTTGTTGCCAATCATATAGGTTGCAAATAAAATTATATCCTAAAACAAAGTGCATAGTTTTATATTATAATAACATATTATAGGAATTTATATATTCATATATATCTAACTATATTATAAATTATATGATACCCAATATAAACTGAACTTTTTACAAATTCCAAATTATAATGAACAATAGATTCCAAATTACCAACCAAATTTAAATTTAAAATAGCCATATATTAAATGTATATAAATATTTTTTTAAAATATACTTTTATATTCTCAATTATTATTACTGATTTATCAGATTATTTTATAATAATTAACCATAACATCTATTATTTTTAGATACTAATTATCTATTAATATAATGAAACCATTTTTTTAATACAAAATATTAATAGTAAAGTATGCCATTACCGTTAACGCCTAACCTATGCCATGTCATGATCCTAAACACGGTTTGAAAAGTGGGTAGCCCATCAAAAATTATAATTATATTGTGAATCCTGGACTAATCCGTACCAAATTTCTAACGAAATAAAAGGAATACCCAAAATTTTGAATTTTTTGGGTTAGTATGACCCAATTTAGTAACTATGATTGGAAACAATAACTTCTAAGATTTGATAACTTCTGACTGAGTGATTTTTAAAAAATACCCCAATAATATAACCATTTATTATAAATTAAAAGTCCCATGGGATGCTAATAACCCTTACATATATATTTCCTTCTGAAAAACAAAAACTTTTCAGTGAAAAAAGTTATACAACAATTCAAGACAAAATTCATCCATCATTAAAAAAAAAAAAATACATATATATATATATATAATAAACTTAAATTTAAAATTCATCAGTAGCCAATGTGTGCACTCCAACCACACCGTATGCAAATTAAACTTTCTTTACATCATTAATCAATATAACACCATACTTCGATCCCATACAATGAACAGAACTTGTAACCAGAATTAATTCTGAACTGAGTTTTTCAATGACATGGACCTTTCATATTCAAGCCAACAACACAGCTCTGTTCAACTTTGTCAAATACTAAGTAGTTTAACTAAGTAAATTCGAATACTTCAAACCAAATTGGGTTCTGCCGTACCTTGCAGATAGAAAATGATCCTGCAGGGCAGGGCAAGGCAATGACAGGTATATTATTATTTAAACATGAGTCAGTCTGAATGCATGAGGATCAGCGCTGTGAGAACATCTTCACTCTGTCTGCCAAACACCCTGATGCATGCCTCCCTTGCATTCTCTGATGCACATCGCGCATTGACTGCTTCGTTTTCATCCGCCATCCAGCGCCGGTAATATTTTAACTGCCCTGCTGCCATGCTCAGGTTTCGTAAGTCGCCGGGCACAGTGCTTTGAATAGCCTCCATAAGTTTCTCACCAGAAGGAAAGAAGCCGTTCAACATGGTGGATAGGAGGTATACAGACGAAAAAGAAGCACGAATCCAGAGCTTCTCTTCTTCCGTTTTTAACAAATGGGAACTCCTGATGATCTCCTCTGCCTCTTGAAAAAGCATTGCAAATTCTGCGTGTTCCCAAAGATTCATATCGGGTTGCTGTTGTTGAGACCTTTCAGCAATCAATTCCTTTGCTTTTTCATTCCATTGTTCAAACCTTACTATAATTATAGAGTTCAGAGATTTCTTGAAAGAGTGCTCTAAGATACATCTCCTACACTTGCACTTGAAACCCCAGCTCTTGCACTGGGCTTGGCGCTGCGAGAGGGGAACGAGGGTATCGAAGTAAGGAACAGTGATCTCTTCTCCTCTCCCGATGGGCTTGGAAGCATGTATAAACATGGCGTTTCCGACTAGCAGCCAGCTCGAGTTCGGAAAGCAGGAATGGTTAATGAGGGACGGCAGCAGCCAGAGTCCGGTACTTTCTCGTTCTCGCAGACCCCGTCCCGCTTCCTCTGTTTTCGATTTTGAAACAAACGTCCCTACGCCTTCACTGAATGAGTTCAGTCTTACAATATCTCGAATACGGTTAACGTCCACCTGCAAAAATTCATTTTCTACTTCTTGGCCGTACGTCTTAAACAGATCTAACGCAGGAACATGAAGGCTGCTGGGCGTAGAGGAATCGAATAAACTATAAAGTTGGCTGAGCAATCTCTGCGATTTCCTGGCAGCACAGACTACCGCGGCCACGAGATCTTCTTGAGACGCAGTATTGACTTTACGCCTGTTGTCCACATGAAACATGGCAGGAGAGGCACTCTCATAAGCAACTGCCACAGCGTTGCTGACGGGAATTTCTGGTTATTCCAAACAGAATACAGTGGAAAAATCCTTTGTTTCCACTGTTCAGAATTTTCTGATAAATTCCGAAACAACAAAAATATGAACAGAGAGCAATACTCTGTTTTCTGATAATTCAAAAACTCAAAACTGAGCATAAAATAATGCTCTACTTTGCCTCAGGATCACAAACTGATCAAAATAACATTCTGGTTTTGACACAGGAAGATACTCTGTTTTTAACTCAAAAAAACAGAAAAATTCGTTTGCTGGAAACGGTGTTTCAGCAACACAATTTTTTTTTAGTTGCTGAAACAGGTGTTTCAGCAACGGTGTTTCAGCAACGTAAAAATTTTGACGTCAAGTATTTTTTGAGTTACGAGCTGTTTCAGCAACTAAAAAATTTTGACGAAATAACTTTTGGTGAAACGGAAACGCACAGAAAGGAATTTCTATTTATGAAAGTAAACTAACTGATAAAACTAAGTCTTCCTCACATAGAGGGATTTCCACAACTGCTGTTATAAAACATCTTCCTCTTAACAGAGGGATTTACAATCTATGCTAAAGAGCATCTTCCTCTCAACAGAGGGATTCACCAAACTATGCTGAAAAGCATCTTCCTTTTGACAGAGGGATTACATCAGGAACGCTTCAGTTCCACACAACAACTATCTCATAAAATTTCAGCACTGCTGTGCAAAATGGCTTCATTCATGTGAGCTCATGCTGCTGCACATTCTTTCTTAAAAACACAGAAATTACATTCCAGCGCTGCTGCGCTATATTGCTAAACTCTTAACACTGCTGTGTGCTGCGTTTCCATATTCACTAACAGAAAACTATACTCACGCTGCTGCGTGCTCTCCTCTGCTCTCTATCTTTCTCTCTGTCTTCTACACTGCTGTGTCTACACATATATATAGTGCAAGAAGCGGTCATAACTTATCCATCAACCGCCTCAACTCTCTGACAGAGACTCTGCTGCAATATGCCGCTCATAATGAACAAATCTGATCTTTTGCTGTATTTCTTGAGTCGGTTGCTCTGAAACCCAAGACTGATAAGTGTTGCGGCTGGTACTTTCCTTCTCGGCCATGCTTCTTATTTAATGCTGTTTGGTGAGCTGTTATGGCGCAGAGCCCAGATCTGATCTTCCTCCTCCTTTGGGAACACAAACAAGCAAACGGTGAAAAGATGGTAATAGCGGTGATTTAACAGATCGGGGGAAAAATGTGGGGCGCCGGATAAAGACAAATGAATAAAGTAAAACAGCTGTTGCTGCTGCACAGTAGTTGGAATTAATATTCCAACAGTTGCTTACCAGCAACAGCTGCCCGGTCCTTATTTCTTGGGTGGTGTAGAGTCCTCGGCCGCGGCTGTCTTCGGTCATCCTGATCTCCAGAGAACCAACGAAATCGGCCAGTGTCAGAGGAGAAGATGCGCGTCCGAGCAGGTAGTCCGAAATGTCATACTTGCCATTCAGGCTCTGGGCGTACAGAGTTTTGGCCCTGTGAAAGGCGTCTTGTATTTCCTTCTGCGCGGGGCTGGCCTTGGCAACTTTCAACAAGCATTTGCATCCCGCTGCATACTGCCTGAGACCAATCAGAGCGCGCCCTTTCCTGGAGAGCGCTTTGAGATTGCTGGAATCGATGAGAAGGGCCTTGTCGGAATCCTCCAGCGCCAGCTCAAATTCCTTCACCTGAAGCCTTGTCTCCGCCCGGTTGGAATATGCGTGGAGGAGGCAGGTATTGATACTATTATTGTCATTAGAGGACTTCTCGAGCCGAAGCAGAGCGGCGTCGATGCATTTCGTGTAATTCTCGGTTGCTGCGTCCCACTTTTGTTCTCTGAAGCATCTGTTGCCCTTTTTTCTCAGGTCCTCCACATCCACAAGAAGCTCCTTCCGCTTCCCTTCATCAATTGCAAACTTGAAAACGTTGGCGGGGTTGTCGACGCGGATGAGAAGGCCACAGTCACTGGCGAACTTCAGATAGGGCTCCTTGACGGCTACCTTGGCACCTTTGGGGTAAAGCCTCTTGATGTCCTCCCGAGTGGTAGCAGTGTTGTAAATTGCCAGCCTGACGGCGAGGCCGTTATCGTCCTCAAGCAAGGTCATGATACCGCATAACCTGTTGGCATCCGCGCACAACGTCCCATAAACAACCCGGCCGAGGTGAACTTCCCCGACCTTCAACTCGTTGAAAGAAATGGGGTTCAGCCTTTCCAGCGGAACCGAGCAAGCCGCGCCACCACTGCCACTAGGGTCCGAGAAAGGCGATTGTATCTCAAAAGAGAAGCTTTCTGTTGAGGTCTCCCGGTGACGGAAGAAGTCATCGTGGATTTGGAGGAGGGTTCGCTTATCGAATCTCACCGATGCGTCATGGACGAGGGCGTGCTTCCTGAAGAATGTTTCCATTAAGAAATACAGGCCCTCCATCGTTCTAGCTTTTTACTCCAGCTCTCGTTTCTAAATTCTTCTGCTGTTAACTACGGCTTCTAATACGTTCACATTGCAGATTTCTTATTTGCCAAATGTCTATTTAAATACGGGGAAGCCTGGTATCACATTTAACTTAAGCGAAACCCTTCACACGAGTGATGTGCTAATCCCTTCTTTCACAAAAAACCTAGTTCCTTCCGTCCTACTTTCAGTCGAAAGTTACTTCCTTTTTTTCTCTTTTTCAAAAGCAGTACATCCCATCCTTCATTGTGACAAAAGCAAATTTGAAATCCCATTCTTCATTGTGACAAAAGCTACTTTGAGAACGGAAGAGACCGTTGTGACGTAAGGTTATTAGTAATTGGCGTACCCAACAGTATTTGATAATTATTTTTGAGCTTTTTTGTTATATATAAATATATATTATTTGATAATGATTTTTGAGTTTTTTGGTTGGTGTATATATATACACTTTTTCTTATAAAAATAAAAAATTTAATAATTATTTTTAAATTTATTAACATTTTAATAATAATTTTTTTATAAAAATATATTTATTTATATAAATAAATATATTTATTTATATAAATAAATATATTTATTTATATAAATAAATATAAATATATTTATTTTTATTTATTTATTTATTTATCCTGACGATGAACCACACTGGTTGGTTCAAAACGCGTCGACAAAAGATTGGTTATGTGATTTTGCCGAAGATTATCTAAACAATGCTATGGATCACAGAAGTCTAAATTCCTTAAAAATATATTTATTTATATATATTGAGGAAGAATATATATATATATATATATATATATATATATATATATATATAATATTTTCTACTGTTTTAAAATAATTAGTTATAATTATTTTTTATAATTTTAGAATAAGTTAAATAGTTAATTTTTTTATAATTTAATATTTTTTTTATTAACAAATTTTCATTTTAAATTAGTTATAATTATTTTTTGTAATTTTAAAATAAATTAAATAGTTAATTTTTTTAATAATTTAATATTTTTATTATTAACACATTTTCATGGTGAAGAGAATTTTAAAACCCAATACATACTTTTTAAATAAATGGCTGTGACTGAAAAGCCTTTTCAGTATATATATATATATATATAATTTTTTATTTTAAACTTCACTTTATAAATTTTGAATACAAAAATTGATCAAAATAAACTTCACATAAATTTAAAAATGCACTTTCAGACATGGAGCTAAGTTTAGGTTTCATAGGACTTCCTAAATATAAAAATTAATGAAAACCTAACATAAAACGACACAAAACAATGGGGCTTCATTTAAAACTTTTGGCTTTCTGTAATTTATTGTTTTTCTTACATTATATTTGTAATGAAATTTTATTGTTTTTCTTACATTATGTTTAAATTCTTGAAGTAAATTTTCCTTGCTTCTTCATAAGTGGTGATTACTATCAACCACGGTGAACACTATGATTGCGATTACTATCAACCCCGGTGAACACTGTGATTATCGTTTTCTTACATTATATCTATAATGAATTTTTTTTTTTTTCACTATGAAAAAAAAGCTATATTATATTCATAATAATTTAAGATAATACTACATCTGCGAGATATGATTATCTAATAGTGAACCCAGATATGGCCTGCAAGCCCATGATGAGAGATATCATGATTTAAATCACAAAAAACCCAAATATGGCATGCAAGCCAATGGTGGAAGATATCCTCTTCAGATCACTAATAAAAAAACAGATTCCTTCTCTAGATATAACAGTATTATATACAGGGCTTTTGTAAAAAACAGTAGTGTTGAGAATGATTGGAAAAAAAGAGAAAAAATATAAACAGGGTTCATGATACATACCAGAGATGAGGTGAAAAAGATAATAAGATTATGTACCCAGCAGAAAGAAGTCCTGTATATGGTGCCGAACATCTCCCACTGATATGGACACCTTCCATAATTCATTTGGTGAAGAAAGGCCTTCTTTAGAGAGAGCATCAACCTCTTTGTTTAAAGCTCTATCGATATGGTGAATAGAATAGTCCTTACGTGATTTCCAAATAGAGGCTATTCTGTCCAGCCACCCCGAAAGATTGATATTTTTGATGAAGTGGACAGAATTTACATGATCAATTATAACCTTGGAGTCTCCGAAAATATGCAGTCCCTGGATGTTTAAAAAGTCACAAAGATTTAAGAGTCCCGCCAAAGCCATTGCCTCTGCTTTGTTGTTCGTCCCTTTCCCACCATGCCAAGAGATGTCAATATGTTGGCCCTCGCATGGAATAATAAAAACCCCACAAGCACAAAAGCCATTCAGTGTCGCCCCATCAAAGTAAGCACGCGGAACAATTGTGGGATCCATATTTTTTCCAAGAAGCTTACTAGTACTTTGTAGTATATTGGGGGATTTGCAGGCGAAAAAATGAGATAAAATGGAATCAAGTACATAGGTATGACTTTCCTTGTTGTTATGGAAGAGAGCCCTATTCCTCCATTTCCATATAGCCCATATGGAAAACAACGGAATAGGCCTCCAGTCTGATTTCATCTTACTCCACCATTGAAAAGCATCCTTAATAGATGGAAAAGAAATCCTATTAAAACCAAAATGGTCAGCAAGACTCTTCCATATCCTCAGAGAATGGGGACAGTTAAGGAAAATGTGATAATTGTTTTCTTCATTCGATTTGCAGATAGGACAGATTGTTGGCCCGCTCCAATTCCTTTTTTGTAGGTTATCCCACGTTAGATTCTTATTGTGGAAAACCAGCCAAGCAAATATAATAATCTTGATGGGGCAACTCGATTTCCAAAAGGTTATGGGGAAAATGATATCTGGAAGGTTTGAATTGTCCAGCTGAAGTTGGATATAGATATCTTTTACATAAACAGAAGACCTCCCCTTGTAACCCTTCCATATTAGTTTATCCTCCTCCTCTAATCTGAAAATACCCCTGTTTCTCATAGACCAAATGACCTGATTCCATTGAGGAGCCAGATCAACATTGAGATCCAACATCACGGCTGATTTCCATATAGGAAGAGATCCCATCCATCTATCAATGGCTTGGTCCCAATAGAAGATCCCTTTTTGCTGTAAGGCCCAAAGTAACTGCTGAGAAATAGGTGTTTCCTCTTCTCCACCCGCTATGGGATCAAGACCTATAAAGATCTTTTTCCCCGAATGAAAGCTCCATGCCAGATTTTTAAGAAAAAAATGCTCAATTTTTCGGAAACTTCTCCAAATGGCAGATCCATGAGGAGATCCAATTGTCCCTTGTCTATACTAGAAAGATAAATCTCTGTTGTCCATATATTTTGACTTGATGACTTTGCTCCAGAGACTATCCCCAAAAACAGCTTTCCATAATGATTTGCAGAGGAGAGCAATGCGAAACATATTTAGGTCCATGATACCCCAGCCCCCCAATTTTTTTGGACGAGTCAAATTTGAGAGCTTTGTAAGGTGGAATCTTCTGTATTCCTTGTTTCCCCCCCCAAATGAAATTAGCAGTTGATCTATTCAGTTTGTGGATTATATTAACAGGTATGAAGTAGAGATGGGCCCAATAAACCATTAACTGAACCAGTACAGCTTGCGTTAATATAACTCTCCCGGCCAAAGAAAGACATTTAAATTCCCAACCCGCTATTCTCTTGAAGAACCTTTCATGAATCCACATCCAATCTGTTGTAGTGTATCCCACAGGTTTTAGATGAAAGCCCAGATATTTCAAGCCCTCATTAAGGGGTTTGGCTTTTATATTAAAGAGGTTGATCAGATATGTAACAAGCTCTGCATTAACATCCTCCATATGAAAAGATGACTTGTCACCATTTATACAGAGCCCCGTGGCTTTCTGAAACTTTCCTAATAAGACATGCAAACAGTTCCACGAGGCACGACAAAGCATTGTCGAAAGCAGGATGTCATCAACAAATAAGTTGTGAGAAAAAGAAATATCTCTACTGATTACCAAAGGACTACATTCCTTTTCTCTAAACAACCCTTTTTATGTGGAGACTGAGGGAGTCCATGACTAAAATAAATAGGAGAGGGGACAGTGAACAACCCTGCCTCAAACCTCTGGCAGCAGGGAAGAAGGAGGAAGGGATACCATTTACAAGAACAACATAGTTAACATCAACAACACATGCCATGATCCAGTTTGAGCAATTGACATTTAGACCAATTTTGGAAAGGAGACAACTAAGGAAACCCCAATCTATGCAGTCATATGCTTTCTTGAGATCTATTTTTAAAAAAGCAGCTTTAACTTTCCTAGTGTGCATGGAATGAAGGCATTCCTGAGTAATAGCAACAACCTCTAGAATGTTCCTATCCTTAAGGAAACCATGTTGTTCAAGGGTTATATGGACAGATAACATATTCCGCATCCTTTCAGCGATGAGTTTGGAGATAATCTTATAGAGGGTATTACAAAGGGAGATGGGCTTGTAGTCCATGAAGGTGAGGGAGTGCTTCTTTTTTGGAATTAAAGTGATAAAAGTTAAGGATATTAAGTGGTTTATTGAGCCTAGACTCCTCTTGATGAAAAGAGATCTGGGTATAAGCCCAAAATCCCCTTTCTTATACAAATCTCAACCCTTGGACCTGTGGTTAATACCCACAAGGCCCTATCGGAAGCTTTCCTTAGGCGTTAAGCCTTGTATAAATCATGGACTTACAATTAAAACCCCGCTTTTATAACTTTATCGGGCCTTTATATCCCATCGAAAACCACCGCCCAACCGCGTTCACACATTACAACCAACACAAGTATTACCATATATATGCTTAAGATTTAACCCCGCAGCCACATATAATATATGGGAAACCCATATAGTCCCGCTCCAACGAACATTCACGGAATTCAAATCTTATACGCTGCCTTTATAATTATCGGCGGTTCCGCTTATTGGCGCTATAAACAATGGCCTCCCCTCCTTTCTTCCGATGCGACGGACCCGACGTCTCTTACAACTCTTCCCTATATTAATTTCGGATCCGATGAATATCGGCGGTTGCTGTCGGCTGTTATAATGTAATGGGTCTGCAGACCCAACAACCCATTAAACTGCTCTCTATAATATTTCGGGTTCGTTTATGGAGCATACAGTACGACGTCTTTGCAGACCCGACACCTTTTAGGTTGCAATATATAACATTTCGGCTCCGGGATATCGGAGCTCTCCCCCTTCACCGTACCAAAGGCCCGTTTCAGACCCGATGCTCTTTATATCCTGCTTTATAATAGTTTTCGGCTCCGGACTATCGGAGCTTACACTTCGGCAGTCTCAAAGCCTCTCCTCCGATGCGATAATAGGTTTCGGACCCAATATGGGTCTGGACCAATCTAAATAATATCTCACGTCCGCCTCAACGCTCTGCCTAAGGGAAAATATTAGGAATTCTCTGTGCAAACAAAGATATTCATAGAACTTATAAAATGACTTAAAGAGTCTGCATACGCCGTGATAAAAAGGAAATGATCACAAAGCTTCAATTACGCATCATACAAGAAATTAAAGCGGATTCAACACTTTCAATACATAGTAAAATAAGCTGGCTGCTACATGCATATCTATATTAACAGAAACCATTTATCCCGATACACAGGTGGAAAAGCCTTCAGAACAATGCTTCCGCTCGGTCCTCCTTTCGCTCTAATCATAGAACACGCACTTACTATATTTTGACATAGTCAGGAAACTCTACTTATATTAATATGAAGGCATGAATTTACATTGAGAGACTTCGGTCTCATACATACACACACTCACACAGGCTAGATCTTCTCTCTGACGGCCTCTCTTTCTAGGCCAATTCTCCACACTAGTGGCCTCTTCTCACAGGCCCGATTATCAACTCTAGTGGCCTCCTCTTGCCCGTAGGCTTACATTCATATATATAATAACCATTGATATCAAAAGCCTAGAACTTCTACATGCATACATATATGGTAAAAATCCTCTTGAGGCTTTATTCCATATTTTTCCTGTTTTAAAACAAAAAGCCTCCTTATCCACATCTATTTCATTTATGCCTAAAAGCTCTCCCTTACTCCTAGAATCATGGGACTACTCATGTTCTTATTTATTTATTTTGAGAGCATCTAATTTAAATCACACTTAAATACTACTTAGGAAATTAATTCCTAAAATGCATGACCCCCCTATGTCTATTATTTACAATAATTTCCCTTGGGCTGAATGCTCCTGCATCAGACTCCCAAGGTAGAAAAATTTCATGATCTCCTGATCATGTGTTCAGATCTATGTTTGCCTGGATCCCATATCTTGTGCTGTAACTTCTCATTTGTCGCTGCTTCTGTCTGTTGTTCATCTCCAGGTCTCCACACTTTATGCTGTCTTGCTCCACTTGCTACACTTTCACAATCTGTCTCTGTCTTTATTTTGCTGCTGTTGCTTTTCTTCTTTGCGGATGTCTTTCTCTGAGACACTTTCAACATGATTCTTCTGATTAATTCAATTTCCTTGTCCAATAAATCTTCAAGCTGTTGATTTCTTACTGCCACCCAATCATCCATGCCCTCTTGTTTTCTACAATGGAAAACTTCTTCCTTGCCTTCTCCTATCAGCAACTTACTGGACTGGTACATTGTGTACTCCTTTCTGCTACCTTCATCTCTATGCATCTGCAACTCCCAATTCTGAAATTGAGATTCTTTCTGCACTGAATTCTGATCATTCAGTATCCTTTCCAGCAACATAACGTCCTCATCCCATGGATTAGAAATTTCTACAGAATTCTCGTCTTTCTCCTTCATTTGACTGCTCAACTGAGTCAAATGTCCTTCCACACCTGCGATAATACCTGCATTCATAAAACACTTGTTAAAACAAAATTCATAAGGCATCAGTGCCTTACTTCCCTCTGCCAGCACTTCAGTATGGAAATTTCTTTGCCTGCTGCCGCTGCCTTCAAACTCTATTATTTCGGCTGCTGTAGTTGCCTTTGTTGTAACTGTTGTTACTGCTCTTCTTGTTTCCAACATTGATACTGCTGTTGTCAATGTTGCCTCATCTGCCACCATAGATGTTGCTCCAGCTGCCTTCATAGATGTTGCTGCACATGTTTCTTCAGCTGCCACCATATATGTTGCTGCCATCGATGTTGCTGCCTCCCAAACTTCCTATCCCTCTGAAATATTCTTTGGCTCAACACCTGAAAATTCTTCCTCAGGTTCAAATGTCTTCAGCAAACCTTTCAGCCATTTCTTCTTTTCAAGCATTTCATCAACATGATGTAAATTTGTTCCAGCATAACCTTCATCTTCCTCTTTGACAATCTTCAGAAATTGTCCATCATCATCTTGATTGATTCTGGCAATCAAATCAAGTTCTTCAACCACTGTAGCTTCATCCTGTACTACTGTAGCAGCTTCAAAATTTTGTCCTCCCATCTTCTTTTGGCTATACAGAAAAGCCAACTCTCTTTTGTCACCCATGGTAACAAACCTCTGCTTATGAGACATGATTGTCTCATCTTCTTTCTGCAACTGTTCTCCTCCTTCCAAGACAATTCCAAATGATGGATTGTCCTCTTTCTTACCTGTAAACACAATCAAATTGTCAGCATCAAAATCACAAGACCTACTGGCCTCACTTGTCGATTCAGTCACCAAGTTTTCTCTCTCCAGCTCCAAGTCTTTTTCAGGATTAAGAAAATCTTCACTGGCTCTCTCCTCAGCTTTCTCTGGCAACACTTCAGTATGCTGCCCTGAGTTTTTTTTCGACTCTTCTATCAGTACATCAGTATGCTGATTTGCATTCACCATGAGACTGTTAGCTAGTCTTGCCTTCTTACCATCTTCTGCTTCATGACTGTCATTCATAAAAACTCTCTTCCCTTGCTTCTTCAGCAAATTAACCTGCACATAAGTCCTCTGTCTCTCCAACTCTCTTCTCTGGAGATCTAGTTTCCTATACAATTCAACAACTTCATTAGGAGTAGAACTTGGAAACTTCACACGATTTTCCATAACTTCCCTGGTGCCTGACCCATCATCAGCTGGTCCTTCTCTTTCTGCATCAACATCCTGATTAGACTCCTTCGTCTTCATCTCCTTCTGAGATCTTGCTAACTCATCATCGATCTGAATAGCCTTCAGATTCAACTCTTCTTGATCAAACTCTAAAGCTTGTTCATCTTCCTGTACTATACCTGCAAATATGCACAACTCATTAGTTTTTAAATCACAAGACTTTTCAGTCTTGACTGCTTCCTCCATTATTTCCTTCTAAACAAATCTGCATTTGGAATATTCAAATTCCACCTCTGGCTCAAGAACTCTAAGTTCCTTTTTTAACAAGGCAATCACAATTTGCCTCAACCTCCTCTGCAATTTTCGCCAAATCACTCTCTTTCCCTTCAGTGGAAAGATCCATTTCCTATTTTGATTTTCCTACTCTTGCAGCCATTCTTCCAGTACCTGCAATTGTACCTTCATTATTGCAATCTCTCTTTCTTGAACTTCTACAGTCATCTCATCTCTGTGGCATTCCTCTGAACCTCTTCTCTGATCCTCCATGATCATCTTCTCCAGCTGTATATGAGATCTATCTACCTCATACTCTTCCAGAACATAATTTTGATTCTGCTGGTTTTTTTCCTTCTTCATGACAATATCAGCCAATTTTCCTTCACCTGCAAACATACACAAATTTTTAGATTTAAAACCATGTGACCCTTTGGTCTTACTTGAAGTTTCAGTCTTCAAGTCTTCATCTTCACTATCTCCCAGAAATTCTCCTTGTTTTGGTTCACAAATGGATTCTTCCATTTCAACTTCCTTGAGTTTTCCCTTCAACCACTTCACTTCCTTTTGTTGCAACCTTCTCTGCAACTTATGCCACTTTATTGGCTTCTTACTTAAGACCCAACCTAGTCTCTGGCTTTCCTCAAGCATTATCCTTAATGCATTGAGTTGTTCTTTTAATTCAGCAACCTCTTTGTCAATTTCCTCTTGACTCATCTTCTTGCCATTTGCCTTAGCATCCTCATTCTTATGTCCTCTACTGTGGCTTTTTCCTGAACCTCTTCTATGACTATTAGTAGTCATCTTCTTCTCTTCTTTCTTCATGAGCTCCTTTGCAACAACTAGTCCTCCTGGCTACAATCTTACCTCACTAAGCTCTCCTCATTTAGTCTTTTGGTAAGCATGGGTCCTCTTTCTGGAACCTCTTCCTGAGCAACACCTTTGCTCCTTCTAGGCTTCTACAATCTCCCACTCTTTCCTGAGAACACTTCAGTTGTCCTCTCTATCCAATTTCTTATTCGATTCTTCAGGTTCACTGCCACTTCTCTATAAGAGTATTCTCCTTACTCTGTCTTTAAGAACACATCTGGTTCTTCTCGCACAACTTATTTTGCTGTCATCTGTGCATTAGCATAACCACACATTAATTTAAAACAGAACATAAAATATTACCTCCATTCTTCTGCACCTTGAATGGCTTGTCCTCTGGTTGGGTTCTCAAGTCTTTTTTCCTTGCATTAAGCAATCTTGCTTCTCTTTCCTCTAAGGAATTCTCTATTCCTGTTCGCTCCAAGCTTCTGCTGGACTGCTACATCTCCCACTGTAGTCTTTTATCATTCAGCTCATTACCTTTTCCTGTGTGCATGTTTCTCTTCAAAGAAATCTTCCCTGCTTTATTTATGTTTTGACAGTAATGTTGCCTTTATCTCAATCTCCTCTGATACCAACTTCTCCTTTCTGGAATTCTTCTTCCCACAGGAAACTTTCCCTGCTCCGATACCACCTGATGAAAAGAGATCTGGGTATAAGCCCAAAATCCCCTTTCTTATACAAATCTCAACCCTTGGACCTGTGGTTAATACCCACAAGGCCCTATCGGAAGCTTTCCTTAGGCGTTAAGCCTTGTATAAATCATGGACTTACAATTAGAACCCCGCTTTTATAACTTTATCGGGCCTTTATATCCCATCGGAAGCCACCGCCCAACCGCGTTCACACATTACAAACAACACAAGTATTACCATATATATGCTTAAGATTTAACCCCGCAGCCACATATAATATATGGGAAACCCATATAGTCCTGCTCCAATGAACATTCACGGAATTCAAATCTTATACGCTGCCTTTATAATTATCGGCGGTTCCGCTTATCGGCGCTATAAACAATGGCCTCCCCTCCTTTCTTCCGATGCGACGGACCCGATGCCTCTTACAACACTTCCCTATATTAATTTCGGATCCGATGAATATCGGCGGGTGCTGTCGGCTGCTATAATGTAATGGGTCTGCGGACGCGACAACCCATTAAACTACTCTCTATAATATTTCGGGTTCGTTTATGGAGCGTACAGTACGATGTCTTTGCGGACCCGGCACCTTTTAGGTTGCAATATATAACATTTCGGCTTCGGGATATCGGAGCTCTCCCCCTTCGCCGTACCAAAGGCCCGTTTCGGACCCGACGCTCTTTATATCCTGCTTTATAATAGTTTTCGGCTCCGGACTGTCAGAGCTTACACTTCGGCAGTCTCAAAGCCTCTCCTCCGATGCGATAATAGGTTTCGGACCCGATATGGGTCTGGACCAATCTAAATAATATCTCACGTCCGCCTCAACGCTCCGCCTAAGGGAAAATATTAGGAATTCTCTGTGTAAACAGAGATATTCATAGAACTTGTAAAATGACTTAAAGAGTCTGCATACGCCGTGATAAAAAGGAAATGATCACAAAGCTTCAATTACGCATCATACAGGAAATTAAAGCGGATTCAACACTTTCAATACACAGTAAAATAAGCTGGCTGCTACATGCATATATATATTAACAGAAACCATTAATTCCGATACACAGATGGAAAAGCTTTCAAGAACAATGCTTCCGCTCGGTCCTCCTCTCGCTCTAATCACAGAACACGCACTTCCTATGTTCTGACATAGTCAGGAAACTCTGCTTATATTAATATGAAGGCATGAATTTACATTGAGAGACTTCGGTCTCATACATACACACACACACACAGGCCAGATCTTCTCTCTGATGGCCTCTCTTCCTGGGCCAATTCTCCACACTAGTGGCCTCTTCTCACAGGCCCGATTATCAACTCTAGTGGCCTCCTCTTGCCCGTAGGCTTACATGCATATATATAATAACCATTGATATCAAAAGCCTAGAACTTCTACATGCATACATATATGGTAAAAAGCCTCTTGAGGCTTTATTCCATCTTTTCCCTGTTTTAAAACAAAAAGCCTCCTTATCCACATCTATTTCATTTATGCCTAAAAGCTCTCCCTTACTCCTAGAATCATGGGACTACTCATGTTCTTATTTATTTATTTTGAGAGCATCTAATTTAAATCACACTTAAATACTACTTAGGAAATTAATTCCTAAAATGCATGACCCCCCTATGCCTATTATTTACAATAATTTCCCTTGGGCTGAATGCTCCTGCATCACCTCCACCATATTCAGAAGGTCAGATTTCAAAATATCACAAAAGTGAATGAAAAAGTCAATAGTCCATCCATCTGGACCCGAACTTTTGTCCTTTTGAAAGGATTTCATGATTGACAAAAGTTCCTCCTCAATGACCTTTGCATAAAGAAGATCATTCTGCTCCTCATCAAACATTATGGGATAGGGTTCAATGCCCCATAAAATGTCATTAATATCACTGCCCCCATTCCTGCTATATGCTTTCTGAAAATGTTTTACAGCCTCCCTGGAAATGTCTTCCTATGACACCACCGAGATCCCCATCTCATTTTTTATCTCCTAGATTGAATTTAATTCTCGCCTTTTATTTGCATACCGATGAAAGAATTTAGTATTCCTATCGCCCTCTTTAAGCCATGTGGCTCTGCTCTTCAATCTCCATGATGCCTCTTCAATAGCAAGTAGGCTTTGCTTTTCTCTCTCAAGATTCCTAATATGAGCTCTCATATCCAGAGACACATTATTTGAAATGAGACAAACAGATAATTCTTCTAGTTCTTCATTAATCTTCTTTAGAGCCTCCCTATTGGAGATCACCTTTCCCCACTGCCATCTTTTAACACATAATCTGAGGACCGATATGCGATCCAAAAAACATTTGGAATGCCAAGGGCAATCATTAGAGGAAGAAGATAGCCAATTTTCCCGGATGAGATTATTGAACTGCTCGTCCTCCAGCCAGACTCTATTGAATTTGAAAGGATAACCACTCCTATGACCCACCAGATTCCATTGGATAGAGATAGGTCTATGATTAGAAATGTAGCTTGAAATAATCTTGACAGAGGGATTCCCCAAACGATCAATCAAGTTGTCGTGAATGAGGAAATGATCAAGTCTCTTTGCAAGATATGCTTCATTTGATCTCCCATTATCCCACGTAGGCCCCATTCTAGTGGGATAAACATCGATGAAATTATGCTGGAGGATAGCTTCTCTGATCAAACCACCCACTTGGTCGTTTTTCCTGCCCCTACCCCAAATCTCGTCATTACTCAAAGTACAATTTAAATCCCCCCTATTAACAGAGAATCAATATCCAAAAAATCAGAGGACAGAAAGCGTTCCCAGAAGGGAAGGAATTCCTTCTACGGGGCATAGATATTTAAGATGTGAAACGACCCAGTAGAACCCCTGATATAGGCCAAAAGGAGAATTCCTGCAAAACAACTGAAAGCCATAGCAGAAATCCAAACCAAATCCCACAAAACCGCAAGCCCACCAGAGAGACCAGAAGCATCCGTCGCAGCCATATGCCAGGTGGGGAACATGCACCTAAAATATGAAATGGAATCCTGGCACCCATGCATTGTCTCTTGAATGAGAATGATCTTAGAGTTAGAGGATCTGAAAAGTTCCTTTAGAGCCAAAAATTTCGGGTCCGCTCCAAGACCCCTAATGTTCATTGAAATAATGTTAATCATTTGGTCAATTCCCCAGGCTTGCTTGCTCTAAGTGGCCCATTGTTTGCGAGATCGATGATAGGAATGTCAACCAAAGAGAGGTCCCGGATGTTCAAGTCCAACCTACCTTTCCTGCCCCGAAAGTGTCTGCTCCCCCTGTTCTGCTTCCTTCTAACTGTAATATTTGCAGCAGAGGTAGGACTGATAGAAGGAGAGGGAGATTTTGAGGTTTGGATATAGTCAGAGGGCGATGGTTAAGGGATTCTCACTTTAGCAGAAGGTCTAGATCACATTGAAACATATTAATCGGGGAGGAATCAGGAGAGCTTAGTGGAGTGACAACAATACAAGGAGCCTTTCCTTTTATGTCCGCAATAGCTTTAGAAGTAGAGGAGGAAGGCAAGATAGGGGGAGGGGATTCAATCCTCAGAGGCACAGAGGTGAGATTTCTAGGTGAATGCGGAGAAGATGATATATATGTGATATGCGAAGCGGATGGAAAATCCCGAGAAGGATGGGGCATAGGAAGAGGAGAGGGAATAGCTTGATCCGGGCAAGGTTCAGGGGGGATAGGATTAACAGAAAAAAGCATCCATCTTTCAGAAGGAGAAAGACACAGAGAATGCGGGGACTTTGACTTGCAAGGAGAACTGCAATTATTCTCCTTTAGAGGGCTATGATCCTGCCGAATATTCTCTAAAGAATGTGACCTTTTGAGAGATAAGCTAGATGTTTTCTCCGAAGATATGCCCCGAGAGGGTGAGAGACAGTCATGCCCCAGACCGGAGACCTTTCCCATATCATTTTTCCATCTTTGGTCTACACCACCCACCTCCAATTTGAAAACTGAAGATTTTCTAAAATGATCCCGCCCTTTTTGTCTTCCACCAAGTCGACAAGGACAGGTCAATTTCAAGTGTCCTGTTTTATGGCATACCGAGCATCTAAAAGGGACTCCCCAGTAATCCAATCTCTGTTGAATGCTTAACTTACCCCATGATAGATCAATATATTCAGGAAAACCCCCTCTATATTCTTTTTCTATTAAAATCCAAGCTACCCTTTTATCTTTTGCCCCAAGACATTTGGGATCAACATAGATAAACTTTCCAATGGCATTACCAATATCAGCCAAGGACTCCTTGGTCCACAGTTCAATAGGGAGACCCAGAAGCTTCACCCAGATATAATTTTTTTGAGGAGTACTACGCAGAGGATTGAAACCAATGTACCATTTGTGCAGGGCAAGGAAGCTTTTATCATGAACCCAGGGAAGAGCAAAGATTACTTCGAGATCATGATCACTAAGAAAGTGGAAACTGTACCAGTTTTTCATGAGTCTGACAATCGTCAGAATATATCCCAAGAGAGCATTCCATTTAGAACCAATCCATGATCTCATCTGGCCATCCTCCATTGCTGGAAAGTGCCAACGACCAACCAATGCTCGCTTCTGAAGACTAGCAATCCTATCCAAGAGGAAGGAGCTATCCAAATTTATGGCAGAGGGGGGAGGGAAGACTTCACAGGGTGATGATTCCTTCTACGAGGTGGGAAATCAGTTTCACCACCTTTTTGGTCGAGGCCCGAGTTCAGAGCTTGGGGAATAAGTTTATTTGCCAGAGAAGTTTTCCAATCAACTTTAGCGGACGTCCTGCCAAATCTCTGTTCCGCTTCCATGGTAGCCCGCACCATGGCTGACGCGACAGACGCGTCAGAAAAAACATCCATTCCAACAGAGAGTACCGACTAGACTAAAGTGGGGAAAAGACATAAAAGTCAAAAAAGACAAATGGATAGGACAAAAACCACCAAGATAAAACAAGAGGAAGGACAGGACAGAAGTCAGAGTAGACGATACGATAAAAACTTTAATAAAGAGAGACAATGGACCCGAATGTGCGGGGGATACGAATATTAACTCTCCATGATTTATATGGGAATGATGGCCTACAGAAGCGATCTTAAAACAGACCAAGTCAAGAGAATCATCATAAAAACCTTGACCCATAGGAGAAGGATCTTCTAGGAAAGCTCCGCTACTGACTTCCATAAAAGTCGGATAAGACAACAAGACAGAGAAAAGGATAAGAAGACAACCAAAGTGGCGGCTTCCATTAAAAGGAAGAGTAAATATCTGTACTCACTTACATCATTGACAAATCGGACGGTCGAAAATGGAAAATGGCCGAAAATATACGAGAATGGCAGGACCAGGAAAAATTCCAGAAGGAAGGAAACCAACCAAATATAGCTATGAGTGGCTCGGGAAAAAGATATAGCAACAATAATAGTGGCTGCACTTACACCACCATGGACCAATTTTTATACTAAAATCAGAACAAGGCTTCGACAAAACAACATAGTTTTTTAAATTCACTAGGGGATCCCAGATCCAATTTAAGAAAAAGGACCAGAGAAAAGAGCCCGACAATAGAGAGACTGACATTCACTGATATTTTTCCCCTATTGAGCTAACAACAGAATCTAAATTACGTTTGATGCCTCAGAAGCAAAGACCCGAGATGAATATACAACCAGTATCTTCCTTAAAGTTTTCATGTCCTAAAACTGGATACTTTGATGCAAGAAAACCGACATGAAAATTATTTCCATTGCACTACTCGGACAAATAAAAAACTACAGTAATGAAAGAAAAATATACCGCTTGTTTAGAGAAACATTCATAGTATACTAACCTTTTAACACAGCAACCGCAGAGAGCAAGAGCACCGCAGAACCACATAAATCGCAAACTGACGCCGAAACACCAGCAACTCCCAAGAGATGTTAGAAACTAGACGTTCCAAAGCCAAAAGCCGAGCACGTAAACGTAAAACCCACCTTATGAACCGAGGAGACAGAGGTATCATGCATATAGGATAGATGAAAGTAGCCAGAAAAACTCACTAAACTGAAGGATACTATCAAGCCTGAAGCTTGAACGAAAACAGAAGACGATATGAAGGCCAAAAGGCTTATTCAGGTTCAAAGTGAAACCAGCCATGATGAAACAGAGTTCAGAAAATGAAGAAGCTGAAAAAAGACAGACTATGAGACCCCCACGCAGGAGCGCGCGGAGGGAGAGAGTAACAAAACCCATTAAGAGAAGGGTGGAACGAATTAAAAAGAGAGAGCTATGCCAGCAGAAGCAGGCACGACATTGGACAGGAAGCAAATGACATACAAACATGCAAAAATGCCACACCAATGTTGAACAGGTGGTGCATCAGGCGCGTGACACGGAAAGAACGTAACTCGACAATCAGCAAAAGACATCCAACATTGTTTGGTGTGAACTCAGGCGCATAACAATCCCCTGGTTGGCCAACAAGAAGGAGCACTCCTCTAGTTGGACGCCTGCGCGGTGCTCCCTCTCGTGATCCTGCCACTATTTCAAATTTCAGATTCAATTCAACGGATCAATGTCATGGTAGATACATGGATGATGGTGGATGGGTGTCATACAATGAATGTTGGAAAACAATGAGAGATAACAACTGAGTCAAGGAGTGGAGACCTCAATCATTTGTAATGAAATTTTATATATAACCCTAAACATTAAATTTTGAAGTAAATTTCCCTTGCTTCTTAATAAGTAGCGATTACTATCAACCTCGGTGAACACTTTGATTTCTAAGGTGATTTTAGAATTTATTCAGTCATGGGAAAAAAAAATTCATCTCTTTTCACCGTAATTAAAATGGAAAGCAATATAAATTACGAAAATATTATAATATTATTATAATTAATAATTTGATAGAGAAATTTTAATTTTGAATTCTTTGACGATATTCTACTTAGTGGATATTTTCGGGGTTTTTGTGGGCGCATCCACATACTAAACATGTATGTCCCTTGTCGAGATAGAACTCTATTTTGGGATAAAATCGATAGATCAAACATTTTGAAGATTAATGGACTCATTCTGTCTAGGGACCGAAATTCCACATTAATGGCACATGAATCATGGGGTTTTCACAGTAGGATTGATCCATTGTGGACATGTTACATAAACTATTTACAGACTATCATCTGGTAGATATTTGACCTTGTCCCAACATGGACCAACAGGTGAGTGGGGGATAGTTACATTGGAAAAAGACTTGACCACTTCCTAGTTCACAAGGAGTTGTTTGAATGGTTGGGACATATCCAATCCTATATCCACAAAACATACAAATATGGTCACACTCCTATATTATTGAATTGGCAAATAGAGAACATTTGAAAAGGGATCCCTTTCAAATTCAATAAAATTTGGTTGGAGGACTCTGATTTCATCGAGCTCATACACACTATTTGGTCTGATTTGTTTGAACACTAAGAAGGCTCCAAGATGCATACTATGGTATACAACCTAAACATCATCAAATCAAGGACTAGAATTTGGGAGAGGCACTGTAGCAGCCCAAAATAAACATGTAATTAAATTTCTAATTAATATCAAATTCAAATCGGAATAGCACTTACCTGTGTTACCTGTGGTTGACGTCCGCTAATGGAAACAAGGTTTTGGGGACAACTCTCCAGCCAACCATAGGCTCAATTGCACAAGGACTTGCTACAACTGGCCACCCCCGAGCCCTCAATCAACGTACTACTACCAATGACTCCTCTACCTTAGAACACTATTCTCCCACGAGAATGAATGATAGAATCTTGGAATGATGGAATTCCTCTCATCTTCCTCACCATCTATTAAATAGAGCAAACATTAGAAGGGGAACCACATGCACACACTCCATGTGTCAATCATGCAACTTACTGCTTTCTTGTTTTATTTTTTTGTTTTTACTTTTTTATAGTTTTATTGATTTTTACTATTTTTCTTGTTTTATTTCTTTTAATTATATGTATTTAAAGTATGTAATTAATTTATTATTTATTTATTTATTTATTATTATTATTTATTGTTTATTATTTATTATTTAATATTTAATATTATTTTTATTTTTATTATTTATTATTTATTACTAAGGGACATTACATACTCTCCCACTTTAAGGAACTTCGTCCCGAAGTTAAGTTGAATTATTTATTAATTATTATTAATGGACATTACATTTATTTTGTTATTTATTACGTCATGTAACAATCCCAGAACCCTCTGCTGAACTGGTATAACCAGCAGGCATCAAAAGTTTCACATCACCTGGGAAATCCCAAGGAATCTCTGTCCTTTTTCCCACTTTAGGAAACATGTATAAGCCTTCCACTTTCGGAATCAGGCATAAGCCTCCTCGGTCTATATCCTAGTCCATGGCTGGCCCAAAGGCTCAAGCCTGACTCAGACCTCATCTACCCCAAGGCAGATATCCGATACAGTGCTCAATGTCACCGGCATCTCGCAAGGTTGGCCCACCCCCTCCACAACTCACTAAGGCGCACAACCCCAGGCATCGAAGTCCTTACACACCCACCAAACTTCGACATCCCAATACAATACTAGGCACCTAGCCTAGAACATCAGGCACTTGGCCTCCTCAAGATGGTCCCATAGCCCTTCAAGAGATGTCCATCAAGAGCTACACAAGACAAAGGAACCACTGGCATATGTAGTGTTGATTGAGTTTGTCCCCAGCCCATATGATGTTACTTATTCTCCCTCATGTGTATGGCTCACACAAGATCATCAAATAAACCGGCCCTCTCGGCCCATTTTTGGAATCTTATGAATCATCACACCTCAACATGCAATCAATGCTTAGCCATATCATCATAGTATCATAGAAAATGATCCACATGCCAAGTCTTGCATGTCATCATGTAACATTCATCATTATTAATCGCAACATTATGAATAATAACGAACTGCATGCTCATGCATGTCATAAATTTTTACGCAACTATCACATGCTTCACCTTATGAAATACCATCATAAGTTATAACATTAACATATTTGTATCAAGGACATATCATACATGTCAATAATCCTCATATTATAGCGTTATGCATATCATATCCATCATGAGTATTCAACATTAAATACTTATTATCATGTAGTAAATGAATATGTCAATATGCCTATCATCATCGTCATAAGGATACATCATCACTATTGTAACAACTATATAAATATGAACCACATGTGCATGATCGCCCTCATACCATCATATCATGAAACATCATCAATATGAGAACATCTCAATATTTTACAAACATTCAACTATGAACTAAGATTATTCAACATCCATCTAGGATCTTTGTTATCTCATCAGTGTTATTAGTGTTATGTTTTCATCAAGATACCAATTACTTTTTCAATAATCATTTCCACTTCTTTCAACTAGGAAGTTGACCCTTTACACCATAGGTATAATCATCTAAGTACATTGTTAAATTTCACATGAGCCTCATCATCTTGAGTCTTAATCTCTCATCATATATTCTCCCTTCCCCAAGGAAATTCTGGTGAAATTCATTGTTAAGATATTACAATCATTATTTAAATCATCTATCTCAAAATTAAAATCCCTTGGTTTTACATCCATTTACCCTTTGGCTTAAAAATTTTTAATACTTGCTATATGCAGTTGCATATAAACACTAGGTCATCATGATTTATTTTATATCATGCTTAATTCACTTGCATGAGGGTTTGTTGATCCATGTTGACTTATACATACATCAATTATTATTTTCAACCACCAAAATATTTTCTTATCTCGTCAAGTTCCGATCTCAATACCATTTGATTGCTTTATTGTAATTTCACCCTTCAAATTGGACAAGAGATTCTTGCTCATTGAATAGTATCTTTATTTTAGATTTTGAAACAGTTGGAAATACTAATATCATCATTGTCATTCTCAACCACCATAAGTATCTATCTAGCACCAAGTTGGCCATAATCACATGATCTATCATCATTAGAAAATTTGCAAGTTTTTCCTTCCCATTTCTCCTTAGACAACTTTATCCAATATATACAATTAACCTTGAATCACGAAACCTCATGTAACATTATACTCCACAACGTAATAGTTAATTAAACTAATTGAAATCATAGTGTACGATTTAGATGTATCATAACGTTCAAACAATAAAACATGATTTAGCATGTATTAGCTAAGTAAGCACTCCTAATTAGTTCACAACATCTTACTCATCAAGGAATCGTTGTCATCGTTAGAAGATCATATTAAAAGAGTTGTGTTCTTGCAATAATAGACCAGAGAAATGCCAAGCAACTGCTATCACTAAAGGACAATGAGAACAACAATCCAACCCAAATAATTGGTGAATAATATGATCAGCATTCAAGGAATGTTATCTCTGTGTTTTTAGATCAGATTGAACCATAAAATAATGAACAGATGCAAGTGAAGAACGATCATCTAAAGGTGATAAGATATCAGATTTTATCCATTGTAAATTGGAACTATTTTAGAGCAATTTAATTGGTGACAAATTTCAACATCAATTATCCAAATACTTCAAGTGTTATGTAAACTGTGTTGTAAAATGAACCGGTGGTGAGTAGTTACACTAGCATTAAAGATTTGTTCCTCCACAAAAAGAATTATACATTGTCAATTATGGGTAGATTATCACCATCCAAGATTACAAGATTACAAGATCACAAAAAAAACTTTTCCATTGAATCAATGAGTCATAACAAACTATATACCTTTAATCATGTGACTCATTTAGAATTTCGTTTTGTTATATGGTTGTAATGGAGAGAGCTATGTGAGCAACATCTTGGATTAATAAACTTTTAGATTAGTGAAGCATTGTCACACCTTTAACTGGTTGATTATAGCACTTTTCATTTTATGAAATAGCGTTTAGAAAATTTTAAGAGGATGCAAGCATAAACAACTAAAGAAAATGAGATTTCTATGAGTGGTTTTACCATGTAATGAGATTCTAATGAGAGCAGAGAACCACAGAGGAAAGGGCCGGTATCCAACCCAAAGAAGAAATAAGAAAGGAGGCTCATGCAAATATCAATCTGTTGTCTATAATGATGCATGAGAAAACCAATGAGGAACTAATGAATGCACCAAACTTTAAGTTATACCAACGTTAGTCTGCTGTCAAGAAATCTGATTGTTGTAGCTTATTGCCAAGAATATATCAGTCCTTAGATACCAAATTCAATAGCTAATTAAAGCAAAACTGCAATGTGATGTGAGTCACTAGATGATCCAATCAGTCCACCAATTCACTTCTCAAATGATCACTGAATGCAAGATAAGGAGTACTAATGATCTAGATTCAAGCTTAGTGTGAAATGCAAAGGTAATATATCACTGTAATGTCAAGATCAGACCTATATCTGACCTCTAAAAGAAAATTAGATTTCTAACAGTGAAATCAAGTCACCCGCATGTGCATGAAATGATAGCCAAACACTGTAATAATATTATCAGTCACTCAATATCAAGATTCATCACTAAAGAAGCATAAAATAAGAGCCAAGATACCTAGATTATTGTTGTGATAATTATGCAGTGAATTTTTAACGAGATATGTATTAACCATGCCAAATTTTTCAACAAAGTTTTGAAGATCCTTGATTCATTTCACTCTATTGTTTTGTATATTTTTCCCCTACTGCACGGCATGCAATTAGACCATTGCCAAATTTGAAGTTGTTTGATTGATCATGCAAATTATTAATAATCACTAATTTTGTAGTATTAAATCATGGAAAACATGAGTTGGAAGGTAATAATGATGTCTAAATAAAACTTAGAGAATTGTCTCAACATAAAATCAAAATTCAAATGAGTAAACCAGGAAACTGTGAAGAAACTTATTGGCTACAATACATTTTAGCTATAATGATTTTAGCGCTTTGAATTCTTGACGAGAGAAGGAACTTCTTTTGGTGCTTGGACTTTGAACAGATATGCACTTCATTTGAGGTAACCTTGTGGATCATATTTATCTACAATTGGCTGTAACCTAGATGCTTCACAAAGAGATTACACAAACCTAAATTCCAACAGTGTTAGTATGATTTTGTTGTTAGCAATATAGTTTTGTTGTATTTCTTCATTTTGATTACTTATAACCATAATCATTAGCACTGTCCAATTTCAACGATTGAATGAACAAGAAATAGTTTAGATAAGTTAGCCTTGCTAATTTTTATGCTAATTGAATGAAATTATTAATATTAATCTCTTAGACATAAATGGTTACCTGTTTCACAATTGCAATATTAATCCAGCATGCAGTGCCTCTGAAATTTGTATGATCCCAGATTGAAATTAAAAATAAAATGAGCTATGGGATTCAGCAATATATTGTTTTAATTGTGTAGCTTGTTCACTTTGTTAAAAAAAAATGAACTCTGCAATGAGATATTAATAATAACTATTGTCAAAACTATAGATTAAAAGTACATACAAGCTATAGTTTTTAGGATTGTACTTTGGTACAGAAAAAGTAAAAATGTCCTTATGAGCGGTTGTCCTAAGAGGTCACAGGTTTGTGTGAAGGTGGGTCCCTTGTCCCACAAACAAGGGGGTCTCATACACCAATTTAGTGTCTGGCTTGGCTATGACCTTAAAATGGATATAAACACATGCTCTTAACCATTAGGCCCACACTAAAATCTTAATATGACAATAGGGTAGGTTATATATATATATATATATATATATATATATTTTTTTTTTTTAAAATAGCGGGAAAGAATTAGAAGCTTATAGAACACACAATCCAAAGACAGAAAAACACTTATAATTCCTACAAATGTGCACACCAAGATTTTGGAAATACTAGTCACAGTCAAATCAACTGTTAATCGGTAATTTTAATTACTAAAGGAAAATTTATCTTAATTACACTAAAGAAAATAATAATACTCATCCAAATACTATAAAATCTATTACATTACAGATGCAACTAATAATATTATTCACCCAAATACAAGGATTCTATATCATTTATCGCTGAACTTTTCGAAAGATGCCACTGATCCTAAGTCTCTACAACCGAAACCAAGGAGACTCTGAAGATTTGGCATCTTTTGCACACAAAATGAATTTGTCAAATAAGTTTATTATAGAAGAGTTTTATCATTTAAATCCTCTCATTTTTGACAACTTCTACGATTCCCCGCGTTACATAATGATAATGCATTCTGGCTTAAATTTAAAATTTCAGTGCATTTTTTTTTATGACGTTCATGCAGGGATCATATCTTTGCAGATAGGAATTGATGGAAAACATTAAGCACCTAACAATCAAAGTAATAAAATGGTGTATATTCCAACCTTTATATCATTTATCATTCTGCAATTGGGTGCACACCAAGTTGATGGAGACATGCACCTATTGCTTCGAGCAGTTACTGGTTCTTGGACCTAGCATATGAGATAGAAAAGTGACTATGTAGAGATAATTGATTTCTGCTACTAGCAGAGGAGACATAAGAATCACCATCGTTATTTAATGGGGGTATTTATGAGATTTATTTTTATTTTATCAATTTCAAAACTCACCCACAACATGACTAATAACACTTGCTATATGATGGGGAAATCATATGCTACTTATAGCTTACGCTAAAAAAAATTGTATAAAAGCTTTATAGCATTTGATTGGTGGTAGAGAAGTTGATTAGCACAACTGTCCACTGATCAAGGCAAATCCATTGCTATAGTCCATGCCCGACCTAAAATAATAATGTTCCCCCATGTGTTGAATAGTGGTAATCATAATTTTAATCTTTTAAGTCCAACACTTCATGTGCAATATTTCTCTAATGTAATTTTCACAACCTCTAAAAGTAAAGACATTTTAGTGGATCCAATTATATCCCCAAAACAAACAGGCTGGAGGTAAATATATAAAGATGTTTAAAAGATGGTCAACTGATAACTCAATCAAATAGCACAGGCTCTTCCTTGCACCGTACTTATGAAAGAAAACATGCTTAAGGAGAAATAAAGAAACCCCTGACTTATAAAAAGCAGAGTATAAAAAACAGATTGATCGAATTCCTAGCGATGATATCTTGGTGAATTTTTCTGCCCGCTTGCAGATCTGATAGCCTAACATGCACGGATGTACAGAAACCAAGCAAGGTTCTCCCATGGATTATCCTTTCATAAATAATTGGAAAAAGTCTTCAACATTGTTATTCGTGCATCTCACATTAATTGAGAAGCCTGTGAATTTTTGGAAAATTTCGAGACAATATCATGACAAATATAAAGTTGCAAACAAGAATTTGACGCCAGATGTTTTCTCCAGGCAGAAGAATTGACTGCAGTAAAGGAGGAATTTTTTCCAGATTGGAAATACTCGGAAAATTTTTGAGAGAGAAAGAGGGGAGAGACCTGAAATAAGATATTCTTAAACAAATGACCGCAATGCAGATGATTCATGGAAACGATCAGTTATCAATAAACACTCCAAAACTCAGATAGCATTCTTAAGATAACATAAATGCAAGGAAAAATATCTAAAAACAATGAACCCTGGCATTGGAGGAAAATGCTATTAACAAAAGCTTAACATTGTATTTTTCCATCCATTACAATACCCATCAAACAACCTGAGATGTTCCTCGCTAGCTGGATGGTTGTTAATGTGACTCCCTGAAAGCATGTCGTGAGATCAATTAGTAGCATGATGGAGATACTTGATTTCAAGGCGGTACTTTACAGTACCCATCAAACAACCTGAGCACATATCATCACAAGGGTAATATATTCCCAACATAATATCAATCGGCATCCATAAACAAGGCAGTTTATCTAGGGCTCGATCCACGGCGCTGTTAAAAAGAATTATTTTAACATGTCGAAAAAGGTCGAGAACGAGTTTGCACAGTATAGCCTCCGGTATAGCCTACTTGGTAAAGAAGCGTTTGGCGCTGAGAGGTCATGCGATCGATTCTTGTTAGCACCACTGATATTCCTCTAAATTATAAAACTGTCAACATAATCAAGGTGGAAGATACGATCTGATGAATGCCATGAAGAAGTTAAAACAAGGAAAAGATGAATTATATCCCAAGGTCTTTCAAGTACCAAAGAAACGGGTTCTGAGACCGTTCAAAAATTTACCATTCAATGGCAAACATGTCATTCGACGCCATTGAAATATTGTTTTGCCGCATTAAGCTGAACCACTGCAGCACAACCTTTAGATAATTCTTGATCCAGTACACCTTCATCAAAAACAGAATATCGCTTGGACCACAACAACAGTTATGCCTTTGAGTTACAGGGGCAAAAATGAAATATAGTATGTTTGGAATTATAGTACGTTCTACGAATAATATCATGACTGGGTATTAATAAAAGTAGTACTCAAACATTGGAAACACACTTTAAACATCAACTAAAGGACGGATCCAGATGTTTGATGCCCCTACTTATGAATGGCTAATTTAATCTTGCACCTCTAACAGACAGAAAATGAGAACATATAAATCAAGGAACAGATTCATAATATGTACAGGATAAGATTTGCCGTGGAAATTACTCATAGGAATGACTTTAAAAATGAACACCATCAAAATATAGCTATGCAGCCAGTATGCACTGAGTAAATAAATAAATAAAAATTACGTGTATAGCGAGGGTTTGTAGAAAAAATATGCGGCCTCCCGGAAGTAACCATCCTGTGACTTTCAAAACAAGTTAAGTAAAAAAATCCCAACAAAACAAAATAATTTTATTTTTCTAAGATGCGCATAGGCCCTAAGGGTTGAACTTGCTCTGATACCATATGTAACAGCCCAAAATAAACATGTAATTAAATTTCTAATTACTATCAAATTCAAATGGGAGTAGCACTTAACTGTGTTACTGTGGTTGATGTCCGCTAATGGCAACATGGTTTTGGGGATGACTCTCCACCCAACCGTAGGCTTAATTGCACAAGGACTTGCTACAACTAGCCACCCGCGAGCCCTCAATCAATGTACTACTGCGAGTGACTCATCTGCCTTAGAACACTATTCTCCCAAGAGAATGAATGATAGAATCTTGGAATGATGGAATGCCTCTCATCTTCCTCACCATCTATTAAATAAAGCAAACATTAGAAGGGGAACCACATGCACACACTGCATGTGTCAGTCATGCAATTTACTGCTTTCTTGTTTTATTCTTTTGTTTTTACTTTTTGATAGTTTTACTGATTTTTACTATTTTTCTTGTTTTATTTCTTTTATTTATATTTATTTAAAGCATGTAATTAATTTATTATTATTTATTACTTTATTTATTGTTTATTATTTACTATTTACTATTTACTATTTACTATTATTATTTATTATTTATTATTAAGGGACAGAAACAAATGATTGTCGAGTTGAAAAACAATTCATAGTTGATAAGAGATTTTGGATCGTCCTTGGAACATATCAACCCAACACAACAAGACCTAGATAAGCTAAGAGGATTGGAAGAAAGGAAAAAAGAGATATTGCACATTCAGGATGTCACTTGGCATCTCAAAAGAAAAGCAACGTGGCTTTGGGATGGTGACATGAATACCAAGTTCTTCCATAAATACGCCTCCTCGGAAAAACTACAACACAATTTGGCAGATAGAATCCTCTGATGGTAAAAGATTTAATACAACCAGGGACATCCAAAGAAGTTGTCAGGATTTTCGAACACTTCTATCAAGCCAAGGGAGAGGTTGATTTTGAAGACCATATTTGGGAAATTAACCAATATTCCACTATGTTTGATGATGAAGCAAATCAGGAATTATATATGTTGGTCACTTTGCAGGAAATTGAACAAACACTGAGCTCTTTTGCAAAATACAAAATCCCCGGCCCAGATGGATGGATCGTGGAATTCTACATACACTTCTTTGATCTGTTTGGAAAATGCCTCCTAAATATTGTTGAGGAGGCCAGATTGAGTGCAGATTTCTGGTGCAATCAATTCCACATTTCTCGCTTTAATCTTGAAGAACTCTTCTCCTAAAATATTCTGGGATTTCAGGCCATTCTTTCTGTGCAATATCCTCTACAAAGTCATCTCAAAGGTGATTGCCAGGCTCATAAAAGGGGTATTGTCCAACCATATCTCCAGAGAATAGTTTGGGTTTATTAACAACCGCCAGATACATGATGTGATAGCCATGGCGTAGGAAGCCATTCATACAATCCATTCGAGAAAAAAGGAAGCGATGGTCATGAAAATTGATTTACACAGAGCATTTGATAGTGTGGATTGGTCTTATATTAGGCTTATTCTGTATAAGGTGGGACTCAGAAATCATAACGTCGAATGGATAATGGCTTGCATCTCTTTGGCATGCTTCCCAATGATCACCAATGGTTTCCCAACACATTTATTCAAAGTTGGCTGCGGGCTCAGATAGGGATGTTCCCTCTCTCCCTTAATCTTTCTTCTTGTTATGGATGGAATCAGTCTTAAAATAAAAGGAGCTTAGTCATGTAGTATCTTTCAAGGAACCGAGATAACGAGTATTGTTAACATTACTCATTTGTTTTTTGTCGATGATATCTTAACCTTTGGAATCATTTTGAGAGCTCAATGGGAAGCCCTGTTTTACATATTTTCTAGATTTGGGGCCTTCTCTGGTCTACAATCCAACGGTGAGAAATCCACACTATATTATTCTGTAGGAAACATGGCAGACATTGAACACATTGCATGAAATTTTGGTGTCATAATAGCACCACTATAAAATGAGATACACTATCTGGGATATAACATCAAGCCACTCAACTACGGAATTTCAAACTAGAGCTATCTGATTGATAA